>JAQNBH010000014.1:15585749-16098249 GCA_028752905.1 Cladorhizidae sp. MBARI D1340-BT2 | reverse complement strand
TTGGTTCAAGAGGCGCATATAATCCTGCGAAAATAGCGCTATTTTTCTCTTTCTCCCTGGCCTTTTAGTCATGTTTGAAGCCATTTTGGATAGCTAGGTATTAGATAACTGCCCATTTGCATGTGCATTTGTCACTAGAAGACATAACATGACGCGATGACGTGGCAATAATAAATGGCTAACGATCCCTTCCTCCTAAAATTCCCATTTCCCTCTTCGAACTTCCCATCACTTATCTAGGCATATCTACGCCAGTTTATTAATTTGTTTATATGCCCAAGCCGAGAGACTGCGTCTATACTAGCGGGTCAGTGATCTGGTGACCCCAGTATTTTGTGACCCCCTGCTCACCCAATACAGGATTCATAACCTCCCCCCCTCCCCCCCTCTCGTCACCGAGTAAAAGACTTCTTTAGATTCACTGACCCCCCATCTTCCCGGGCGCACCTCGTCTTGACAAGTAGCGAGCTCGAGAAGGGAAACCTTTAATGGTCAGAGACTAGGACCTCCACAAGAGGTGTGCACGTCTTGCTATATACTTCTTCCAGAGTTTAGATTGGCCATAGCTGACTTTATGCGGAGCACTAATGGAGAGAACGACAAAGTTATACGTATATATATCTTGACTACCTGGGACACATGCGTACATCATGATACATGTCTGTTAGAATGTAGGGATTGGCATGGCAAGGACAAGAGGGAGGTGGGGTAGAAATGCAATTACATTTTAAAGAAAAGGATTGAGATGGAGTAAAATAGTTAAGTTAGATAGTTACGTTAGCAAAGGTTTATATTCATTCCATTTTTGGACCTTGTGGGTGGCTGAGAGCAAGATATTGCTAGTTGCGAGGCCTTCACAAGGATGGGTACGGATTGTTTAGTATGTTCTATTGGTATATTGGTAGGACATCAATTAGGGAATCTGTGGATTCGGTGGTGATATTGCCAAGGGATCCAATCTCAGTGGTGTTGTATTGTACTTGGAGTCCTTTAGATTGCATATCCGAAATTAGATGGTGGTATTCTTCCTTACCCCGTTTCCTTAACCTGGCTTTCTCTAGGTCCAATGGAAAATTATTTGGGACGGTTAGCTCCAGCAAATATACATACTTTTCTTGGTCGATGGTGACTATATCAGGCTGCAAGAGAGAAGGAAATATATCTGGAGGGATAGTGGCCAGTGGATTTTTTCCAGCCTGCTCCCCTCTATGTATGCATAAATCTTTGTGTCCTTGGGCAAGAGTTTTTTCAACTCCCTTACCAGATGAGCCAAAACCGAGTCATGTCTCCAGGTGTATCTGCCCTGGTTTCAGTGCAACGTGACAGCCATTAAGGATATGTGCAGTTGTAGGTCTAGGGGAGCCGCATAGCTGACATTTTGCCCCAACTTGTATCTTCCAGCGGCAGAGATTGACTTGAGTGGAGATGGTGTCAGATCCAGCTTTCAGGAGAAAGGACAGTTGGCCCGCATTGAGGCCATGGTTTATGATCATCTTCCAAAGATGTGTATCCTTTTCCAGACTGACTATGTCCTTTAATTTTGACTGGACCTGTAGAGACTCCAGATGGCTGTTCCACCTCAACTCACAGTTTGATTGGATAAGTTTGGTACAGAATCTTTTTATCTTTGGCAAAGTGGAAATGTTTTCTCTGGCATCATCTAATGGTAGACAGGTTGATGGAATATCTAGGGCAGTCTTAGTTGCCTTGTTAATCTAGAAGAGAGAATGGATCTGAAACAAATTGTGGATTGTCCTCTAAAGATAACATCAGAATCACAAAAATGACTGATAACTTTAGTTATATACTTAGATCTTATTAAGTTCAATGCTTTTGGGCATTGAGTTAGCCAAGTCTGGAGGATTGTTTATGGATAATGACACTCATTCAAACAACAAAAACATGTTACAATTCCTGATGAAGGCTGGAGCATCTAGTCTAAACGACAATTTGAGGTTGATTATTGAGAAGGTTATTGTAATGTTATGACAACTGAGAGTTCATTGGAAAACATAAAGTCTTGTATTAACAGAAATGATGAATATGGGTGTGGTTGTGCATAGTCTTGATAGTTGAGATCCAGCAACATCAGGTAGTCAGGCCCTACATCTCTGCTGAAGCTCTGATCCTTGGATTTGAGGTGGATGTGCAGAGCTTCCTTCTCAAGAAATTCCCTCCATTTCAATCATCTCACACCAAGATTTGATGAATGTTGCTTATAAAAGTGTACATGACATGTAGAAATCCACAATGCCATGCATTTGGATCACATTAAAGGGGGGGGGGGGGGTCTCACCATGTACTGCAACACCCATCAAGCTGAAATGCACTGCAAAACCTGTGTGGGGGCGTAACCCCCAAGGAAGGAACTTAGAGAACCGAATATTATGTGTGAACTATATTTAGAAGTATTAATAGTATTTTTAGCTAGAACTAGGGACTAGAATTAAGTGTCATAACCAACTCTACGTGTTAAAGGGGGGGGTCTCACCATGTACTGCAACACCCGTCAAGCATTGCACCTGAAATGCACTGCAACACCTGTGTGGGGGCGTAACCCCCAAGGAAGGAACTTAGAGAACCGAATATTATGTGTGAACTATATTTAGAAGTATTAATAGTATTTTTAGCTAGAACTAGGGACTAGAATTAAGTGTCATAACCAAGTATTAATCATAACCAAGTATTAATAGTATTTTTAGCTAGAACTAGGGACTAGAATTAAGTGTCATAACCAATTCTACATGTTAACATCACCTATTACTTTACCCACTTGGAAGTGTGTGTTACCCGACCCTATTGTAAGTCATGACCTATTCTGATTGGTCGATTCACTTTTCCTTTGTGATCCGGGGGCCTTGCCTATAAAAGCCCGGCCCTGGACGTCATTCTTTTATGCGAGTATGCACTCCGTCATCATTCTGTATCAGTCCTATTACAACTTTAGCGGTGTAACTGTCAATATCGGGAGGGATTGCAGGGTTGGGAAGATTTCAGAGACGGAGACTTACATCTGGTGGCAGCAAATACCAAGAGGGCATAAACAAACCCCCACAACCTTGTGGCGTTCACATTTCTACCGCACACGATCATCACCTGCAAACATTTGAACACTTATTAATACTTACGAATATATACGATGTCGACCTTTTACCTGTTAAGAGAGTTTTTGATTAACCCTTTCACCGTCGACTTCATTTTGAGATTTTGACCTATTTTTACTTTAATTTTTGTATCTGATCATTGGTTCAGAAAAGTCCCCGGCAACCACATATCACATGATTGACAAAGAGTTACTGATCAACTTGGTGATAAATATGTTGCCTAGCAACCAAGCCACAAACAATTTTTGATTAGAATACTTTTTATGACTGCGTTTATCGACTATTACAAGTATATTTTATGGTTTTTCAGATCAAATACTAAAATATGGTCGCTTATCGAACTGCAAACTGCAAACAGCATATAATCTGAATAATGTAAAAAAATTGGCATAATTTATGAATATTGAATACCCTAATTTTTTTATTTTGCGGGATATAGCCATGTTTGTCAGTCTATAAGAGTATTGACTGTTGTCAAGCACCACGAGGAAGGTCTGGCTGTATTGAAAGTTGAAAATTTCAAGATGTTGCAGAAAGGCACAATAAAGCAAAGACTCATCAAGAAAACATACGTGTACTACACATGTCTGCATGCATAAATGATAAAGAAAAGAAGTATACATGTACATGCATAACACATGTACATACTACTACAAAAGCAATACAAAGAAAATCTCGAAGAGAAAAGGAAGTTAGTGCGAGTAGTCAGAGAGTGTGTGGAATTCCCTGAAGCATGTCCTTCCACGCACAGCACAAAGGCTAACACCACAAAGAGAGCAGTGACAAAAGGTCTCGTGCCTCTTACCTCTGGCCTCGGCTTCTTCCTTGGTTTCCTCCATTTCCTCTTCCTTGGCTTTTTCCTCTTCCTTGGCCTTTTCCTCTTCCTTGACATTTTCCTCTTCCTTGGCCTTTTCCTCGGCCTCGGCATCCCACACGCCCCCTGTCTCAGCGATCAGAAGGTAACAGTGATACTTCTGAGTCAGAAGATGGAACTACATCAAATGAAGGAGGAGATGGTGGTAGGAGAGATTGTAGGAGCACTTGGGGGGAAGTTTGCAGGACCACTCGGAGGAGAGTTTGCAGGATCACTCAGAGGTTCAGCAGATTCAAGATCAGTGGCTAAACCTATATAAAAGATTATTATTATGAACTTTATAACCTAGTGAACTTTATAACTAGGAACTTTATAACCTAGTGATATATATTTCTGGCTTATTATGTCTCACCGTTTGATAGCTCAAATATTATATTCCATACTATAGATATCTACTCATACTTACCAAGCAACTCATACTCTTCATCAGGAGTCATAAAAGCTCCATCAGAAGCACTGGCACTTGAAGTGTTTGGTCCAACATCCTGAGGAGTTGAAGTTAAAGCTCTGGACAAAAAGCTGCCAACACCTTAGGGTCTAATACCTCATCACCAAGGAAGGAAGACACTTGACCTTCATCATCTTCATCTCTATCATAGTCAGAGAGGTCGAAACCGCCATCAAACAAGAGCTCTAACACGCGAGCACGGTCAAATCTTTCAGCCATTATTTTGCTTGAATTCAAAATTGTTTGACGTCATAGTTACCTACGTGTTACGGTTCTTAAATTTTTGGGTGAAATAGAACAGTCCATCGTGCACATTTACGGTAAGTTTTGAATATGTAGAGTCAACGGTTGATTTTTAATAATTATTAACGCGACGGTCACTCAATCTCGCGCTTCTATGCGCTTATGACGGTGAAGCGGTTAAGTAGTTGAAAAGACTCCTACAGTGGTGACCACCGACGAGCACGAACACGCCATGGCCGAGGTCAACGCCGTCGCCCTTAAGCTGCCGAGCTTCTGGACCGCTGACCCTGAAATGTGGTTCGCCCATGTCCAAGGGCAGTTCAACTCGAGGGCCCCACCCATCACCCTGGACGCCACCAAGTACGGCTACCTGGTGTCGGCACTCGACCAGCAAGTCATCCACCGGCTGCGCAGGAAGATCCTCGACGCGCCGGGGGAGGGCAAGTATGACCACCTGAAGGCCGCCTTGCTCAAGGCCTATGGCCTCACAGAGGAGCAGAAGGCCTTCAAACTGGCTGGCATCACCTCCCTTGTTGCCACGGGCATGAAGCCCACCGCCCTCCTCGACGAGATGGAGGGGCTGGCAGAGGATTCGTCATCAAAGGCTTTTGCGCTACACTTCCGCAGGGCCATGCCACCGGAAGTGACAAAGAGTTTGGCCGGCCGGGATTTCCCGTCCATATCTGACCTCGCCACCGCCGCTGACCGGGTCATCGAGGACCTCGCCCTCCTCCAGCCAACGGATGGAGCCATCATGGCCGCAGTGGACACAAAGGGCCGCAGATCCACACGTACTTCTCGCCCTGTCACCGACGACAGCAAGGATACGCCCTACTGCTTCTACCACACCAAGTTCCGGCAGCAGGCCAGGAACTGCCGGGGCACCTGCCAGTGGGCCCACGACCACTCGGGAAACGCCGATGCCGGCCGCCAGTAGAGCGGGCGGTCGGCATACACCAAAGCTCACCTCAGACCCTCTTGCTTCGGGGCTCTGTCTACGCCCTAGCCGACGCTGACCAACATGCTGTTCCTCTCCTCTTTGTGAGCGACCGCAGCTCTGGCCGCAAATTCCTCGTCGATGGTGGGTCCACGACCAGCGCTTTCCCAGCCACCCGCCAGGATCGGGACCAACCCCGCTCCGCACCACTGGCTGCGGCAAATGGGTCCACGATCGCCACGTATGGCGACCGGAGATCCCGCTGGACCTCGGGTTCCAGCGAACCACATGGCGGTTCACGATCGCGGATGTGCTTCACCCCATCCTTGGCCTGGACTTCCTCTCGGCCCATGGGCTCTGCATCGACTTTGCGGCCCGCAGACTGTTCAACCGCTCCACCATGAAGGGTACGTGCATCATGCCGGATGTCCACACGTCCTTCGGCTCCAATGCCATGATGCCAGTCGATGACTGCTGGCGGGCAATCCTCGTGGACTACCCCTCGTTGGTGGAGCCGACTTTCCGCTCTCTGACAGTGCCACACGGGGTGCGGCACCACATCCCCACGACCGGGCCTCCGGTCCACGCACAGGCGCGGCGCCTCCCCCCTGATAAGCTCGCTGCTGCCAAGAAGGAATTTGCAGCCATGGAGGCGGCTGGGATCATCAGGAGGTCTTCCAGCCCATGGTCTTCCCCCCTGCACATGGTCAGGAAGAGCGACGGATCTTGGCGTCCATGCGGCGACTTCCGCCGCCTCAACGCCACCACCACCCCCGACCGCTACCCTGTTCCAAACATCCAGGACTTCAATGGACACCTGGGGGGCTGCACCATCTTCTCCAAGATTGACTTGATAAAGGGTTACCACCAAATTCCGGTGGAAGAACAGGACATCAGGAAGACAGCCATCACCACGCCTTTCGGCCTGTGGGAGTTCCTACGGATGCCATTTGGCTTATCGAACGCCGGCCAGTCGTTCCAGCGGCTCATGGACAACATCCTCCAAAGATTCCCCTTCGCCTACGTCTACCTGGATGACATTCTGGTGGCCAGCCGGACGGAACAGGAGCACCAGCAGCACCTGCGGCAGGTGTTCCGGATCCTGGCAGAAAACGGCCTCATCCTCAACATCGACAAATGCGTGTTTGGACAACGGTCGCTGGACTTCCTGGGGCACCGGATAACAGCTCAAGGCATCATTCCCCCCCAGGACCGAGTGGAGGCCATTCGCCGTTTTCCACGTCCACACACGGCCAGGCAGCTGCAGGAGTTCCTTGGCGCGGTGAACTTTTACCACCGGTTTCTCCCACATGCAGCTGCCATCCTTCGCCCTCTCCATGAAGTCCTCCAAGGCAACCCACGCCTTCTCCCGTGGACAGCAGTGGAGCAGTCCGCATTCGAAGCAGCCAAGACGGCATTAGCAGATGCCACGATGCTCGTCCACCCTCGCACCTCTGCTCCTACATCTGTGACCACGGATGCCTCCGAAGTGGCTGTCGGGGCCAGCCTGGATCAGTTCATTGATGGCCAGTGGCAGCCCATCGCCTTCTTCTCGAGGAAGCTGAAGCCGCCCGAACGACGCTACTCAGCATTCAACCGCGAGCTGCTCGCTATCTACCTGGCCATTCGCCGTTTCCGATTCTTCCTCGAGGGACGTCCGTTCCGGGTGTTCACGGACCACAAGCCACTGACCACAGCTTTGGCCTCGAACGTCGACCACTCCCCTCAACAGGACCGCCACCTCTCGTACATCGCTGAGTTCACGACCGAGCTACACCACCTCCCTGGCAGGGACAACGTAGTGGCCGATGCCCTGTCGCGCTCTTACGAGGCCGACATCAACTCCATCATCCCACAGGCGATCGACTTTGCCGACATGGCGCTGGCTCAACGGACGGACAATGACATCCTCACCTTCAGGACCAAGCGTGACACCGGCCTGATCCTCCAGGACATCATGATTAGCGGCTCCCGACTCCTCTGCGACACCAGTCAGGGCCGTTCCCGACCACTGGTTCCAGCTGCCTGGCGCCATCCAGTTTTCGATGCCCTCCATGGGCTCTCTCATCCTGGTGTTGCTGCTACCCGACAGCTCGTCGCAGCGCGCTTCGTCTGGCCGCTGATGAACCGGGACATCAAGAAATGGGTCAAGTCCTGCACAGCCTGCCAAGCCTCCAAGATCAGCATGCACGTGTCCGCACCGCTCCAGGTATTTGACACACCCGACCGCCGCTTCGACCATGTCCACGTCGATGTGGTTGGACCGCTGCCGCCAGCCCAGGGCTGTTCTTACCTCTTCACCATGGTGGACCGTTTCACCCGGTGGCCAGAGGCGGTCCCGATGTGCGACTCCGTCACGCCCACCTGCGCCCGTGCTCTCTTCCGGGGTTGGATCGCCCGCTACGGTGTCCCCACGCGGATCACGTCTGACCGCGGTCCGCAGTTCACGTCCGAGCTGTGGGCCGAGCTGCACAAGCTCCTCGGCACCAAGGACTCGCATACCACATCGTACCATCCCCAGGCCAACGGCATGGTCGAGCGGTTCCACCGGCAACTGAAGGCCTCCCTCATGGCACGCTTGGGTGACAACCCGAACTGGATGGACGAGCTCCACGTCGTCCTCCTCGGGGCCCGGACTGCCCTGAAGGCGGACATCGGCTGCTCGTCCGCAGAACTGGTCTACGGCACCACCCTCCGCCTTCCAGGGGAGTTCTTCGACCCTCCGGTGGCCGACGATGGCCGCCCCCGAGAGTTTCTCCCTCAACTACGGGAGGCCATGGCACAGTTGCGAGCAGTCCCCGGATCCCGACACGTCCAACACTCATCTCACGTCCCAGCTTCCTTGGCTGACTGTACGCACGTGTGGATTCGCAGGGATGGCTACCGCCGCCCGCTGCAACGACCCTATGATGGGCCCTTCGCCGTCATTTCTCGGGATCCGAAGTTCTTCACGGTTGCCCTGGGCACCAGGGTCGACAACGTCTCCATCGACCGTCTCAAGCCGGCCTTTCAGGAGGACCTGGGTGTGTTCATGCCGCCGTCCCCATGCACCCTGGCTCAACCTCGCAGACTTCGCCCTGATGCACCTGCTTTCGTGCCGCAGGCACCGCCGCCGCCTGCTCTCATGCCCTACCCACAAGTTACTACCCGAAGCGGCCGAGAAGTCAGACGCCCCGTCCGCTTCCAGGACTGATTTCGGGGATCTCGCATGCTGGGGGGGGGGGGGGTGATTGTGGCGTTCACATTTCTACCGCACACAATCATCACCTGCAAACATTTGAACACTTATTAATACTTACGAATATATACGTATGTCGACCTTTTACCTGTTAACCCTTTACTTCAGTCACCATGAAAAATCGCACTTTAAATAACCATATTTCAATAATATTTATCTATCTACCTGCTTCACTTTTCTTGTTTCTAGCATTGCTTTCTTTTTGTTTATGCATTACCTAATGCATTGATTGCATCATAGAATCTTTAAATAGGACAGAATAATTATTGTAATTTTTTGTGCCACGCCTTAGTAAAAAGAGGAAACTATCGTATAAAATAGCAACATTTCAATTCAATATATTTTCAATATTTTTTTATCTTTACAACTAAATTTCATATCATTTGAAAGCTAATTCAATGTTGGTTATGATGGTATCAGAATGATACATGTGAGGCTAGTTGTTCTCGAGATAAATATTAAAAAGTTTGAAAAACATAAAATATTGTGCTCTAGTAATTATTTAAAAAAATAATTCAATTATATACTAAATTGCAATGGATAAGGTGATTCTGCTATCTTTGCTGATTCAGATGATATAAAAAGTTTAACCATTGAGTATAGCAGTAGCCAGCAACCATGCCTACAAAAACGGGACTCATTTTTACAACATTTTATTACTGAAGCATAGGGTTAAGAGAGTTTTTGATTAAGTAGTTGAAAAGACTCCTACAACTTTTTAGATAGGTCACAAAAAAACTCGGGGTACGACTCCTTCCAGAGGTAGGAGGGATCACCGTACCCTCATTCATATGCATTCTCAGATAGGTTACAACTAAGTAAGACTCTTAGCTATTCCAAGATACTATCCTAAGCTATCTGCTCACTGAAATCATAGTATGTAAAATGAACTACATCATCCTCGGAAGATCAAAGGTTAGCGAGGCGGTGAGTCAAGTACTCTTTATACAACTGTACTCTAACCTCAGATAGGACACAACTAATATCTTGGCAACTACTCCAATAACAGATGTGAGATGCTTTATCTCCCTCACTGAATCTAGTACTCTTTATGCTAAAATGAACTGCCTCCTCAGGCTAGCCCTAGTCCTAGACGTACTTTCCATCATTGCAACACAGTGAGTGCAAAGAAACAACTTTGCCTCACTCTAGTGTAGTCTCTACTCATGTATGTCTCTCCAATCTGGTGCCCTTCATCTCAAGAAAGACTTTGTCCCATTGGGAAAGATCCAAAGAAGAGCAACTAAGTTTATCTCGAAGATTTTTCATCAGACGATATACAAATATCTTTAAAAATTCTTTCCCTAATGATGACTCTGGAACTAAATGATATCTTATTTGTTGTAAAAAAACACTGTCCATGTAACAAATGCACTAATTATATATACCACCCACCCCTAACTTCCACCACTTAAATATGGCTATATACTTGATTTTGATTTGTAGACCATCAGTACCCTTTCTCCGTAATCATGGTCACCACTCATGTTTCTATATATGTACTGTAAAGTGATAATAGTAATAATAATAATATATCATGTTAGTAACTTAGTTGCTTTATCATCTATGTAACTTCAATGCCTGTTTGTATAATTTGCGTATAATAAATATTTATGTACACCAGGAAGACTCCAATGTTCCCATGCACATCCATGACTATTTACTACATTGGAGAGAGCTTTTTTTAAATGGTAAAGGGTCATCTATGCTGGTGCTGTCTCGGTTCCGTTCGTGTTAATATGAACGGTATTTAATTGGTAAAGGGTCATCAACTCATTGTGGTCTGAACGACTGCAGTCCTGCTTCCTTTCAGGTTAGTTTATTCTAGCTTCTATGCGCAGTCCTTGATTTGGGAACGCAGTGAAGGTGGACTTGGGAAAGTGGAGAGAAGCAGTCTGTGGCTTATCACCTTTTATTTTCAGGTAGCCAGTCGGTAGAAAAATAAAAGTCGCAGGATTCTGGGCGACCTGGTGTAAAATGAAGTGCACCGAAATGGTTGAGGGCAGGAAAGTGAGGTAGAAATGGAGAGTGGATGATGGCGGGATATGAAAGACTATCTGTAGGCAGTAGAAGATATGCTCTCATAATGGGAGGTGGAATTGAATATAGAAGTGTGAAAGAGTAGGTAGATGTGGTGTGGAATAAATGGAAAGGTAATGATGCAGCTGCTCCAGTAGAGGAAAGCTTAAGCATTTTAAGTACAAGAGAATCACAGAGAAATATAAGGGGTGGGGTTATCAGAGGTGGAAATGACTATTTAGAAATGGAGAAGAACTCCAGAAGCTATATATATAGTGGAGGAGTTTGCCATGATATGGAAGTTTAAAACTCTATGGTAGGAAGAGTAAGGTAATGGTGATTGGAAGGAATTATGGAGAGCAAGGATGGAATTGATGGAAAAGGGCTTGAAGAAATGAAAGCGTTCAAGTTCTTGGGGAGTTTGGTTGGATAGGAAGTTGAGAGGTGACACAGTTGGAAAAGATGTTGGAGTAAGCAGAAAAATAGTAGGCAAGAGTGCAATGGATGAGCTGAGTGAAGCTTTGGACAAGGATGAGGTTAGTTTGGGAAGTCCTAGATAGGCCAAGCCTAAAACATGCAGGGGGATGGATATTACGAAAGGTTTGTAGGAAGCTTAAGATAAGCAGAAAGAGAACATGCAGCCAAGGTGCGGTGAAAAAGCAGTAGGACATATTTAACATAGAAGAGGCTGGGAAGAAAGTTGTGTGGATAGGGAGAGTAATACTGTGGCAGTGCTGGGTGCTCCAGACTAGAAGAGGCTGGGAAGAAAGTTGTGTGGATAGGGAGAGTAATACTGTGGCAGTGCTGGGTGCTCTAGGCTAGAAGAGGCTGGGAAGAAAGTTGTGTGGATAGGGAGAGTAATACTGTGGCAGTGCTGGGTGCTCTAGGCTAGAAGAGGCTGGGAAGAAAGTTTTGTGGACAGGGAGAGTAATACTGTGGCAGTGCTGGGTGCTCTAGGCTAGAAGAGGCTGGGAAGAAAGTTGTGTGGATAGGGAGAGTAATACTGTGGCAGTGCTGGGTGCTCTAGGCTAGAAGAGGCTGGGAAGAAAGTTTTGTGGACAGGGAGAGTAATACTGTGGCAGTGCTGGGTGCTCTAGGCTAGAAGAGGCTGGGAAGAAAGTTTTGTAGGGAGAGTAATACTGTGGCAGTGCTGGGTACTCTAGGCTAGAAGATGCTGGGAAGAAAGTTTTGTAGGGAGAGTAATACTGTGGCAGTGCTGGGTGCTCTAGGCTAGAAGAGGCTGGGAAGAAAGTTTTGTGGATAGGGAGAGTAATACTGTGGCAGTGCTGGGTGCTCTAGGCTAGAAGAGGCTGGGAAGAAAGTTTTGTAGGGAGAGTAATACTGTGGCAGTGCTGGGTGATCTGGAGGAAAGAAGAAACTACCATATGGAAGGAGATTAGTGGGTTGGAGGAAGTTGGTAGCAGATAAGCTGAGAGAGATTAGGATGGAGGATGGAGTACCTGAACAAGTAAGAGCTAAAGCAGATTAGAAGGATGGGGGCCAGTGCTCGAGTGGAAGATGAAGGAGAACGCGACTGATCCACTGATGAAGTGGAGAAAAAGAGCAGTTTGAGATGGTCTAGGTTGGTAAAGGAGAATGGAAAGGTATGTGATGTCTAAGGGTGTTTCACGCAGAGGACAGGCTTAGCCCGACTGTTGAAGGATGGGAAGAGGTACCAGTTATGCACCGACAACAGGTAGTTGCTGTGTGACTGTGGCAGAGCAGAGGAGCTGGGACGCTTCCTCATTGAATTGGGGGAGAAGAAAGTACTGTTAGTTGTGTTATCTGGAGTGAAAGGAGGTTGGGAGAGGAGAGACTGTTAGTTGTGATAGCTGGAGTGAAAGGAGGTTGGAGAAGAGCTAGCTGGAGTGAAAGGAGGTTGGAGAGGAGAGACTGTTAGTTGTGTTATCTGGAGTGAAGGAGGTTGGGAGTGGAGCGATAGCTGCAGTGAAAGAGCTGGTAAGTGGTTGGAGGAGTTTCAGTCTGTGGATATGGAGGGAAAGGTGGCACCGTTGTTGTGTTGTTGTTGGGGGGTGGGGAAGTGTAGATGGTGTGAGGGGAAGTGTGTGATGAAGGTAGATGAAAGCTCTCGTACCAGATGGGGAGGTGGTGTGCAAGAAAATGTATATATATAGTGGGTATGCTAAGGTGGATGGCTTATAACCCCATCCCCCCCTCACCAGCCATTTTTTAATATTAACTTTCAGTCATCATGTTGTGCGTAGTTCTTGATGGGTTCACTGATAAAAGATTAAATAAATGCCAACAACAACAACACAAACAGGCAATGCATTAATTAGTCTATGACCATTGATCTAATTCTGGGTGTGGGCCGAGGCGGACATGTCGGTGTTGGAGAATGGCTTTGGGTCAACTTATCACGATCTGATGACATCACCGCCTCTGCCTCAGATTTACGCAGCTTTGTGCGTGCGCGTGGAATTGGTCTGGGCTCCTCAATTTCAACTGCATGCTGCACTATCGTAGCAGCTGCTTGCAGTTCAGCTCCTGAATTATTACTGATGGACGGAGAGAGGATTTTTACAGCAGGCAGAAGAGAAGGGCGTGGTGGAGCTGGTCTTGGAGGAGGGACTCGCGCAGCACTTCCAAGTTTATCTTGCCCTCTTGATGGAGAGGGACTTCTAGAAGGTGGCGACTGAGCCGAGGAGGAAGTCGACAAAGAAGTGGGAGATTTTTGGGGGTTCCTTCGAGATAAAAAGGATGCAGTGGAATGTGATTTTTGTCTTGGAATGGGGACTCTGTCTTCTTTGTCCAAATGCGGCACCGTTTGGGGACGGGAGGGAAGCTGAGGGGACCTCAATTGGAACCCCTTGCTGACCACTCTCTCACTCTCGCTCGCTACTCGGCTTCCAAGCTCCTCCCCCTCGTCCACTACTTCCTTGACTCCTGAGTCGTCATCGGCTCTGCAGGAGACAAACATGAGAATAATAAGCACGAGGAAGTCACGTCCAGCCCAACGTGATGTAGATTCCTAGTTGCCAGCCTTCATCCATTACCCAGGGTTGGTAAGGGGAGGGAGCTTATGAACTGATTGCTGATATACCCGCCAGATGGGCAGTTCCAATGCTGAGTTGGCTAGCTTGGTCACACCCACTTGATAGAATCACCCACTGCACGCACACACAACACACACACACATGCATGCACAAACAACACACACACACATGCATACACACACAACACACTCACATGCATGCATACACACAACACACTCACATGCATGCACACACACAACACACTCACATGCATGCACACACAACACACACACTCACATGCACACACACAACACACTCACATGCATGCATACACACAACACACTCACATGCATGCACATACACATGCATGCACACACAACACACTCACATACATGCATGCACATACAACACACTCACATGCATGCACATACACATGCATGCACACACAACACACTCACATACATGCATGCACATACAACACACTCACATGCATGCACATACACATGCATGCACACACAACACACTCACACACATGCATACACATACAACACACCCACATACATGCACACACACTCACACACATGCATGCACATACACATGCATGCACACACAACACACACACACATGCATGCACATACAACACACTCACACATGCATGCACACACAACACACTCACATGCATGCATACACACAACACACTCACATGCATGCACATACACATGCATGCACACAACACACTCACACACATGCATGCACATACAACACACTCACATGCATGCACATACAACACACTCACATGCATGCACATACAACACACTCACATGCATGCATACACATACAAACACATGCATGCACACACAACACACACTCACATGCACACACTCAACACACTCACATGCATGCATACACACAACACACTCACATGCATGCACATACACATGCATGCACACTCACATACATGCATGCACATACAACATTCACATGCATGCAAATACACATGCATGCACACACAACACACTCACATACATGCATGCACATACAACACACTCACATGCATGCACATACACATGCATGCACACACAACACACTCACACACATGCATGCACATACAACACACTCACATACATGCACACACACACACACATGCATGCACATACACATGCATGCACACAACACTCACACACATGCATGCACATACAACACACTCACACATGCATGCACACATAACACACACACATGCATGCACACACAACACACTCACATGCATGCATACACACAACACACTCACATGCATGCACATACACATGCATGCACACACTCACACACATGCATGCACATACAACACACTCACATGCATGCACATACAACACACTCACATGCATGCATACACATACAAACACATGCATGCATACACACAACACAACACACTCACACACATACACACAACACACACTTGCACACTTTAATACAGAATACATGATTGCTTCTCAGAGCTGTAGTGATAGCAATCTTGTGGCATTCTCAATTTTCAAAACAACATATTCTACACTTGTACTGCACATCCACCAGCTAAGCAAGCACTGCACCGGCTGCAATGCATATCATTTCTTAAGGATATATGTGGAAAACCTGATACCGAGTCAGCGGGCACTCCCAGCAACACACCCATATATCCCCCCCCCCCCCTTCCCCCCACCCATTTCACATGAAGGTGAGGCCCACACCAACTCACTGGAACGTGAACTCCATGACTGACTCTTCGTCATCCTCCATGTCTTCCTTGTTCTTCAACTTGGCTCCTGTCATCATGGACAGCGTCATCGACTGATCCTTCAGGCTGGTTTTTCTCCCCGTCAGGGGTACGGGAGAGTTGGGGCACCAGGACGAATACAGGGTCACCGCAAGGGTCACGCCATTAACCTAATGCACGTAAGAACAATTCTTAAGTGGGGTGAGGGAGGCATTAAGAGCTGTTATCACTCTAAACTTGAATGGTGATCATTACCAGACAATATACAGAATACACAAATGCGTGGTTAAAAAAAAACTTTTGATCATTTCTACGCTGGTAAAGAGAAAATGGAGTCCATTTGTTGTTGTGGCTTACCTCATGGCCGTGGAGAGATGTGGCCGCCACTGCAAACTGTGAGTCCTTAAACGTCACCCATGTTGAAGTCTCCGTCACTCTGCAGTGCATAGGTTGCATGGCGGAGAGAGAAGGAGAGAGGAAGTATATGCAGAGAGAGACAAAGAGAGCACAGGGGGACGGTGAGTGACGAACGAGGAGGAGGAGAGGAGAGGAGAGCAGTAGTTATGAGAGAGAGACGGAGTGAAGTTGAATGTATGCCAAAACAAGATTCAAGTAAAGAGAGATGGAGAGAGACAAAACACTCCATTTATGTGCCTAGGCACTCATCTGCGACCCAAGAGCAGAATAATTGCTCTACTGAATCTACAACGCAATACTAGAAAGTGTTACATATTTGGAATAGCGATGTTGTCAGGTCAATGTGGACGAGGCTGAAGACTTCACTGCGAGATCCAAACAAAATTCTCCAGTATCAAATTTAGCGGGACAGAGTACGTTACAGCACAGCAGGCCTTTCACGGGACCGTCACGTTCTGCAGCAGCTGCGACTACTTCACCACACAGGGAGGAGCCCATACTCGTTTGACCCGCTTGTGCCTGGAACCACCCACACAATGGGGGGCTGGAACCACCCACACAATGGGAGGCTGGAACCACCCACACAATGGGAGGCTGGAACCCACACAATGGGAGGCTGGAACCACCCACACAATGGGAGGCTGCAATCACAGCTACAACCACTTTGACAATTTGTTTGGTCCAACTCGGCGAGCTAAGGTAGACTCTCGTTCCCTTTCTTCTTCTTTTGACGAGTCAATACTTGTTCACACGTTCCTATTTCTGCCTCTCCTCTCGCGTAACTGAGTACACCAGGTCCTCTCTCCTCCTTCCCTTCTGTTCCTGCACGCATCATCAACCTTGCCCGATGCTACCCTTGTCTTTGTCTATGTCCGCTTCCTCTCTCTCCTTACTACAACCAAGAAACCGATGAGCTGAGGACTGCATTGGAAGATGGAGTCTCTTCTGATACTAAAGTTTTTATGAGTGGACCTAAGCTTCTGCAGAAACCAACTCATTGTTCACTTCTTTCGCAGCTAACACATGCAGCAGCTGCTGGGCCAGCTCAGCCAGGCTCCATATTACACACACACACAAGCATGGTTGTATTGATGATCTCTTACCAGGTCAGATCAGCCAGGCTCCATATTACACACACACATGGTTGTAGTATTGATGATCTCTTACCAGGTCAGGCTCCATATTACAGCATGGTGGTATATACATGTACTGTAGTATTGATGATCTCTTACCGGGTCAGCTCAATGGAGCTTCTTTTTTGGTAGTCATATTGTAATGAAATGACGGGGGGAGGGAGAAGTTGGACCTTTGGAGACTAATGTCACATTTTTTAACATTTTTGTGTGTGTTTTTTTGCGCTGATAACTTCCCTAGCGAAGGATCCTAATCATGCTAGGGAAGTTATCAGTCGTGCTAGGGAAGTATCAGTCGTCGTGTAGGCAAGTTATCAGTTGTCGTGTAGGGAAGTTATCAGTCGTGCTAGGGAAGTTATCAGTCGTGCTAGGGAAGTTATCAGTCGTGCTAGGGAAGTTATCAGTCGTGCTAGGGAAGTTATCAGTCGTGCCAGGGAAGTTATCAGTCGTGCTAGAAGTGTTTTTGGAGCTAAAAATTGGCTGAAACAGGAAGATTTTTTTTTAAACAAACAAGTCTCTCGCTAGAAAAAGAAAACGAAAGAAAATAAACAAGTAGAGAGTGCCCCCCCCCCCCCACTTAGACCACAACCAGTTAGGTGACCCTTTACCATTTATAATCATGAACACCAGTACTCAAGTTCTATTTTTTACCTGCACAATTAAATGGTAAAGGGTCATCTAACTGGTTGTGGTGTACATGTTCCTAATCCAGTGCTGCTTGTTTTTACATTATTTGTGCATACAATACTCCTGAACACATACACGGCAGCCTCTAAGCCTCTAGCAACCCATGGAGAGGAGAAGGAAGTTCCAGTAGCAACAGCCATCTTTCTGGGGGCGGAGGCTAGGATGTTGCTAGTCACACGCCCACGCAGAAATAGCAATTACAGATGCACCACCAGAGATTAGATTTATAAGCATAGTGTGAATTAATTAGAACAACACATTAACTGAGCTTTTGTAATACACACAAACCACACAATTCACAGCAAAACATACTGCACACACACAATACATGCACACCACACACATATACCACACACACAATATATGGCACACCACACACATACGGCACATCACACACATATACTTCACACACACAAAAAAATATGCCGTGCACACATATACAATACGATGCCCTGAGGCTGCTCCACACAATTACATGGCAAGACGAGAGGAAAAGAGACAAAGACTGGTCGGAGGGAGACTAGGGCACACATGCATACACAACTACACAAAATGCTTCTGTTACCACAGTAACACTCACCTCACGAGGACAACCCTTCCAAAGGGATAGAGGAGGCCTAGGAGGCATTGCAGATTGAGCCTGCTATATCCTCCTTGCTCCTCCACCACGATGGTGGGATAAGCAGGGCCCAGCGCTCTCAAGACTTTTCCCCTCACCGCTGTCCGTTTGGACGGCTCGACGTGGCAAATGTCCACCTCAAGGATAGCCAGCACAGGCCTGAAAGGAAAGGTCAAGAGTCATCTGAAATACTTATTTTGACATATTTTGGCCTCTACTTTGATCTATTTTGACCTCTATTTTGGCCTCTACTTTGACATCTATTTTGACCTCTATTTTGGCCTCTACTTTGACCTCCACTTTGACCTCTACTTTGACCTATTTTGGCCTGTATTTTTTTGGCCTGTATTTTGGCCTCCATTTGTCTGTTCTCTATATATAGACTCGAAACTGGTGGGAACCTGGAAAAAAGTATGTTGGGTCACTCAGTGAGTCCCTGAGATGATTCTAAGGGGAAGAGATCCAATCTTTTCTTTAAATAACTCGAGAGAAGTCATCTCTAACATATAACCAGACTCAATGAGGTGGTGAGGGCGATGGAGATGAGAGGTGGGGAGAGAAGGCTGGAGTTGTTGTCAGAGCTAGCACAGGAAGAGAGACTTCTTTAATGCAAGCAGTTTGCTAGTGAGGCTGCCTCTAGCCCTACTCTTAGCTAGCTATGTTAGAGCTCACATAATGCAAGCAGTTTGCTAGTGAGGCTGCCTCTAGCCCTACTCTATTAGCTAGCTATGTTAGAGCTCACATAATGCAAGCAGTTTGCTAGTGAGGCCTCTAGCCCTACTCTATTAGCTAGCTATGTTAGAGCTCACATAATGCAAGCAGTTTGCTAGTGAGGCCTCTAGCCCTACTCAACCAGAAAGAAAAGGCAGTGAGAGGCCATGTCTGTCCGTCTGTGTGTGTGTGTGTGTGTATGTGTGTTTTGAGGTTGCTGGTTGCCACACCAGCTTGAAAGCACTCCTGCATCAGAGTGTGGGTATCGCTGCTATGTAGTGTAATCATCTGACACCAGGTGGACTATCCTTCATACAAGCACATGTTGTTATGCAACCTTCATACAAGCACATGCTGTTATGCAACCTTCATACAAGCACATGTTATGCAACCTTCATACAAGCACATGTTGTCAAGCAACCTTCATACAAGCACATGTTGCTATGCAACCTTCATACAAGCACATGTTGCTATGCAACCTTCATACAAGCACATGTTTTCAAGCAACCTTCATACAAGCACATGTTGCTATGCAACCTTCATACAAGCACATGTTGCTATGCAACCTTCATACAAGCACATGCTGTTATGCAACCTTCATACAAGCACATGTTTTCAAGCAACCTTCATACAAGCACATGTTGCTATGCAACCTTCATACAAGCACATGTTGATAAACAACCTTCATACAAGCACATGTTGTTATACAACCTTCATACAAGCACATGTTGCTATGCAACCTTCATACAAGCACATGTTGTTATGCAACCTTCATACAAGCACATGTTGATAAACAACCTTCATACAAGCACATGTTGCTATGCAACCTTCATACAAGCACATGTTGCTATGCAACCTTCATACAAGTACATGTTGATAAACAACCTTCATACAAGCACATGTTGCTATGCAACCTTCATACAAGCACATGTTATGCAACCTTCATACAAGCACATGTTGTCAAGCAACCTTCATACAAGCACATGTTGCTATGCAACCTTCATACAAGCACATGTTGCTATGCAACCTTCATACAAGCACATGTTTTCAAGCAACCTTCATACAAGCACATGTTGCTATGCAACCTTCATACAAGCACATGTTGCTATGCAACCTTCATACAAGCACATGCTGTTATGCAACCTTCATACAAGCACATGTTTTCAAGCAACCTTCATACAAGCACATGTTGCTATGCAACCTTCATACAAGCACATGTTGATAAACAACCTTCATACAAGCACATGTTGTTATACAACCTTCATACAAGCACATGTTGCTATGCAACCTTCATACAAGCACATGTTGTTATGCAACCTTCATACAAGCACATGTTGATAAACAACCTTCATACAAGCACATGTTGCTATGCAACCTTCATACAAGCACATGTTGCTATGCAACCTTCATACAAGCACATGTTGATAAACAACCTTCATACAAGCACATGTTGCTATGCAACCTTCACACAAGCACATGTTGCTATGCAACCTTCATACAAGCACATGTTGATAAACAACCTTCATACAAGCACATGTTGCTATGCAACCTTCATACAAGCACATGTTGCTATGCAACCTTCATACAAGCACATGTTGTTATGCAACTTCATACAAGCACATGTTGTCATATAACCTTCATACAAGCACATGTTGCTATGCAACCTTCATACAAGCACATGTTGTTATGCAACCTTCATACAAGCACATGTTGTCAAGCAACCTTCATACAAGCACATGTTGCTATGCAACCTTCATACAAGCACATGTTCATAAACAACCTTCATACAAGCACATGTTGTTATACAACCTTCATACAAGCACATGTTGTTATACAACCTTCATACAAGCACATGTTGTTATACAACCTTCATACAAGCACATGCTAAGCAACCTTCATACAAACACATGTTGTTATGCAACCTTCATACAAGCACATGTTGATAAACAACCTTCATACAAGCACATGTTGTTATGCAAACTTCATACAAGCACATGTTGCTATGCAACCTTCATACAAGCACATGTTAAACAACCTTCATACAAGCACATGTTATGCAACACCCTCTAAATTGGATCAATGCACACTTCAAAATGGCAGACCCTCAAATGTTAACAAGCAAGTGCTTACGAAACAAAATTTAAAGGGGAGACTATATATACCATAAAACAAGAGAGAGAAAACTTGTGGTTCCAACTTTACACCTGCATACATTCTGCATACTTCACTGTGTGGACTTGATACATATCTCAACAGATAGGTCTCTCTGTGTGCTCTCTTGTGATACTAAAAAATGTTGGATAAGTATAAAGTTACTGCAGGTAAAGTGGGGGTACCTCAAAATCTGAGTCCCTGATTTAGCAACAGTTGTAGGTGCTGGTTGGCGAGTGCTAGACATTGAGGCAAGAGAAGCCATGTTCAAGTGTCAGCTAAAACATAGTAAGTGATCAAACGAGGAAATTCCGTCTGCGTCCCATCCGCACTTGAAGTATGCATTCTTGACACATACACTCAAAAGTGTTGGCGCCTAATGAAAACAGTGGGACCTCCACTTTCCAATCAGGACCCACAACTGTTGCAAAGTCAGGTACTCAGATCTTGAAGCCCCCCCACTTTAGCTGCAGTGACTTGGGCATACAGTAGTTAGACCTATCCAATATATTTAGTGTTGAAATAGAGCACACAAAGAGCTATATATCAGATTCTTAGACCGAAGTGTGCAGAACCTATGGAGCTCTAAAGTTGAAACCACATTGTTTTAATCCACTCCCCCCCCCCTAAGTTGACCAGCATTTTGATGACCATGCACCTTTAGCACAAGCAACACCTACATCCACCTTTGTTCTATAAGTACAGTAGACCCTCGCTAATCCGGACCCCGTTAATCCGAAACCTCGCTAATCCGAACGGCATTAGGTAGTAAAAAAAATAATAATAAAAAAATAAAAATAAAATAAAAATCCCCCCCCCCCCCCCAAAAAAAAAATTCAAAATGCGTGCCATTGACTTTGAACCTACCACGAGCATGTCATACGATGCAGCTGCAGTGATATGGAGAAGAAAAGAGCACACAAGAGCCTTACCATTGAGGAGAAGGTCGAGATCCTGGCCCAGCTCAGGAAGAAAAGCTACAAGTTACTAGCTAAACATTATGGAGTTGGAGTCTCCACTATCTCAGACATAAAGAAGGGCAGCGAGTTGCGAGGATGCAAAAGGAAGATGACTGAGATGGGATTCCGGAGTTCTGCTAAAAGAATGAGGATGGGAAGGGAACATAATGATTAAAAATTACTTGTACTCCCAGTATTCAACCCACACCTGCAAAAAATAAACAAATTCCGAGTTCAATATAATGATATTCATACATTTCACTAATCCGAAAATTTCACTAATCCGAACTACTCAGATCCCCAGGCTATTCGGATTAGTGAGGGTCTACTGTATAGGTAAAGGGTCATTGAAAGGGTCATTGAAAGTGGGCATGATATAAAACAATGGATCCTCCTTGTTTCAGTCCTTCTCTCTCGCTCGCCAGGAAATATTCCCAATGAAGGCTAGGGCATCTAGTCGAAACGTCAGGTCAGGAAATTTCAAGTTGATCGATTAGAAAGTTATTGTACAACTGAGAGTTTGTTTAGTTTTAAAAATGTGTATGCACACATTGTTGTTCTAATAATAATAATAGTAATCAACAACAACAACAGCAACAACAACAATGAACCTGTGGTCTGACTGCTTCAACTCGGCTCTGTTGTAATAAATGAGTCTCCCTGGGTGCCAACGATGAGAAGGGTACGCGTCCTCCTCCTCCTCCTCCAGTTCTTGCTGGCACACCAGCCAAGCATCGCTGGGACACGGACCAAAGTCATAAGGGCAAGGTTCATCCTTTTCTGTGGCGTGGTGTAGAGGAACAAGAATGAACGAGTAGGACAGAGAGGACGAGGAAGGAGGGGTAAGGTGGGGCGACATTTAATGGCTTGTTGAAAGGATAAACTTCAGAGAAGAGAAAATATCAGTCATGGAGGCGAGAAATGGCGGGAGAGAGAGGAGAAAGGTGTGTTATTAATGAGAAGAGGATAGACAGGAGGAATGGAGTGAGTACACATTCTACTATAGGAACAGAGGAAACTGAAGCAGTAAAGTTTGTATCTTCAGTGACGGGCGTACCCAGGATTTAGAGAGGGGGGGTGCTCTCTCCAAGGCCTTTGTAGTCAAAACCAAATAGAATAGGGTATATAGCTCAATTAAGTGTATTGCTGCATGCGGAAAACCAATTTGTGATCAGAATGGCTGGCACCAATTAAAAAATATATCTTAGAAATATGTCCATATATATATAGCTAACCGATCAAATCACCGGTATTTACATTATATAAAGTACATCATATGACAAAAATAAATGATTAATGGGACTAGTTGAGAGGATTAAGTAGCAGCATTCTCCGTGGCTTAAGTTTTGCAAATCGGTCTAAGGTTTATGCTGTCAGAAATGTCTCTATGACAGAAGAGCAGAAGAAGGGTCATTGCATTTCTGAAGTCAAAAAGTGTAATTCTCTGCTTCATTTTCGGTGGCATTTCTGCTGACAACCACACAGTCACTGAGCTAGCTTGAGAACTTCTGTCATGTCGAGGTGGCTCTCATGCGCGCGCATGTGGATTACTCTTGGCCACACCTTTTTTCTTCTTTTTCCTTTTTTTTTTTTTTTTTGCATTCTGTACTCTAGGGGGGGGTGCGCGCGCTCCGAGCACTCTATGATGGGTACGCCACTGAGTGAGAGAATGAGATGACGACGATGATCAAGAGGGAGGGAGGGAAGAAAGGGGAAGGTAGGGAGGAAGTAAGGTAGGAAGTAAGGGAGGAGAGTAAAGAAGGTTGGGAGGAAGGGAGGAGAAAGGATGAAGAAGGGAAGACAGGAAGGAAGGTAGAAAGGAAGCTGGGAAGAAAAGAAGGGAGGGAGGCAGGGAGAAAGGAAGGAAGGAGAGGAAGGAAGGTAGGGAGGAAGAAAGGGGTGAAGGAAGGATGATAGGGAGGGAGGAAGGAAGGAAGGAGAGGAAGGTAGGGATGAAGGAAGGATGATAGGGAGGGAGGGAGGGAGGAAGGATGGAGGGAGGTAGAGAGGACTATAGGTAGGAGAGGAAGGGAGGGACAAGCAAAGAAGGAAGGAAAGAGGGAAGGAAGGAAAAAAGATGGATGAAAGAAGAAAGAAGAATAGAGAACTTTATATCACCGTTTATGTGGTGGAGAGGCATAGCAAACTTCTTCTGTGTTTCACTCTGCCTGCTCTTCCTCATCCAGAGGACGCGGTCGCACCAGGCTGGAGTGCGACACTTCTCACTTGTGTCGTAGTCATCAGAAAACTCGTCGTATTTGTATGTTGGTGCAAAGTTCAATTCTCCTTCAATGTAGCCTTGAAATACCTGGAATAGGTTAGCCACACCCACTATCAAACCAGATCCACCAAAACATGACTCCTCCTTAAACCACACCCACTCCACACCCTCCTACCTTGCATAGCTTCCTCTGTCTGAAGAGCTGGTCCTGCTTGTACAGCCTGTCCCAGCGTGCGTGCGAGATGTGTTCTTTGGCCAGAGAGGTGGGCAATTCTATGCGGTAGTTCAGATCCCCACACCAGAAGATGTAGTCATGGGACTCCATGGTACGTCCCTGGGAAGGAAGGGGGGGGGAAGTGCGAGGAAGGGAAGGATGATGGAAGGAGTGGGAGTGTGACGGGGAAAGAGTGTGAGGGAGGGAAGGGGGAGGGAGGAAGTGGGAGGAGGAAGAGTGTGAGGGAGGGAAGGGGAGAGAGGAGTGGGAGGAGGAAGAGTATGAGAGAGGGAGGAGTGAGTGAGGGAGGGGAAAGGTGTGAGGGAGGGAGGGGAAAGGTGTGAGGGTGGGAGGGTGGGAGGGTGAGTGTGAGAGTGAAAGGAGGAAGGAAGGGAGAAAAGAAGAGGGAGCAGGAGAAAGAGTGAGGAACAGCAAAGAAGAAATTGTATCCAGCAACTCCCCAACCGTAAAAGTCCTCATAACCTTACAAGCCTTCATTTCTATATAGCTGGATGGTTGCTTAGTGCAGCACATGCCTAGCAGAGAGTACAAGGCTAATCCTGTCACAAGGTATACGCATGGATGAGTCTACAGCACCAATCAGGCTAACTATTGTAGGCCAGGCTAACTATTGTAGGCCTACAGACTATATCTAACTGCTGCAGAGCACGGCCGGGAGAGCACCACCCTTACAACTAGTGTTCAAGTCTGTCTGGCCCCATTGTGGAAGAAACACTGGATCTCAAGCAGGAGGACTCAGTGTCATTACCATGTAGACGCTAAAACCATCGGCAAGAGCATACGTGAGGTATCATGCAGAAACATGCATGTGGCAACCGTTGTTTACAGCAAGTGTAGAAAATACATCCATAATACATGCACATCTATATACAACACATGCACATACATGTATATACACTGTACAACACATGTACATGTATATACAACAGATGCACATACAACACATGTACATACAACACATGCACATACAACACATGTACATACAACACTTGCACATGTATATACAACACATGCACATGTATATACAACAGATGCACATACAACACATCATGCATGTACAACACATGCAAATGCAAGACATGCACATACACCCATGCATATACAACACATGTATATGCACACATGGACATATAATGCATGTACATACAACACATGTACATACAACACATGCACATACAACACTTGCACATACAACATATGTATACAACACATGTACATAACACATGTATACAACACATGTATATACAACACATGTGTATACATATTAATACTAGTATTCTCTGTATTTCTCTTTACATGTGGGAACGATATTTTCCTGCAGATGTCAGTATAGTCTTGGTTACGTTCCAACACCTTGGTCTGGTGAGCCGCAAAGTGGGAACACATGAAACAGAAGGAGGTCGAATGTAGGAGAAACCGTATAGCCACACCTCCTTTATTGCCAGCCTTGCCCGACATTCCTGTCTTCACGCTGCTCACGGCAACATCTCTGTCACATGACACACCATGAACATTGGTAACACATGTTCACACTGTCCAATAAACACATCTTTAATATCAACATCTCTTTTTGCAAGCGGAGGTTGTGCATGTGTGTGGGTGTGGCTAAAAGTTGGGACATGGAGAGCACGAGGAAGGTTGATGGTGTGAGATGAGCAAGAGGGGAGGATGACACGGAGAGAGATACAGATTAAAATGGACGTGAAAACGGTTGAAGATATTGAGTGAGACAGAGATTACTACATACATGTATATGCATATAATTCTCTCCACACACTTCAAAGAGACCACACCACCACTCACAGAGCACACTCACACATCACACCACCACCACACTCACACAACCCCCCCGGAATTCAGGTAAGTGTTGTACAATGTTTAGTTGCTGTTTTGCTCTAGATTTGCATGGCATATACAGGGGTGTATTTAGGGGGGGCGGGGGGGGGCATTCGCCCCCCCTTGTATCATTCTCGCCCCCCCCCCCCCCCTTGAAATTAGAGATTTTTTTAAAAATAATGTCAAGAAAGGTGTAATACAAGAAAGGTGTAATAAGCTTATGATATCAGGTTCAAATGATAGGAATGTCAAACTGAGGTTCTTCTTGGTTTTCTCTGCCATACGTCCACAATCTCTTCAAGGTCGCTCTCAGAGAGTACTTCTGGTGCCTCTATAGCAATCCTCATAAGGTGAGAAAGGCTGCAGTCACTTAGAGAATTACGCAAACGAGTCTTGATCATCTTCATCTGTGAGAAGCTTCTCTCCACAGAAGCAGTAGAAACTGGAATCGATAAGCAGATGGAGGCAATCTTGTGCAAATTGGGAAACATGGCCTTGAGCATGTCGTTTGAAACAAGTTCTTTCAGCTGTGATGCAGTAGTATCCCGTGGTTGCTTGACTAACAGCTGGCGGAATGTTTTCCACTCTGTAAGTATTTCAGTGGAAATCATGGCTGTCTTCACTGTTTCTTCTCCATCCAATGTTTCTGCATCTCTATCTTCTCCGTAGGAATGTTGTTGGTAAGCCTTTTGTTGCTGATTTAAAGGCCAACATAACAAGCCGATTTTCTTCATCCAACGCTGTTGTATCAGCATTGTCTATATTCGATCCACGGAAAGTTCCAAAACCAGATTCAGTATCTTTTCCCACTTATGGAGACACGTCTGTTGAGAAACTGATTGCTCACGGAACGAAAGTATTTTATCAGCGTCAATAGACACCTTTGTAGATGACTTCAAGTCTTCAACGTTTTCAAGAAGCTCCAACACCCAGTTCGCTCCAGGCAAAACTGCATCATCCAAGGATTTAACAGTAGCATCAACAAGGAATGATATCAACGAGAGGTCAAGCTGCTCTGCCTGAAGTGCTTTGCTGAGCTTGGCTACTTGTGGTAGAGTGAAATCAAGCAAATATATAGCTGCAATCGTAGACAATTTGCAGAGGGCACCATGGATTCCAAGAGCTTCTGGCTCGTGGGACGTCTCGTAGATGTTCCCAATGGTGATTACAATTGCAGAATAACTTGCTTTGACAGCTTTGACACACCTTTCATGTGCCAGCCAGCGTGTGTCAGATGGCTTGATCACTTTCATTTCTGGAAGTTCAAGAACGTGCTGTACCTCCTTCAGACACTCTGCTCACTTGGGGGAATTGCGAAAATGCTTCCAAAGAGTAGTCAATGTTCTGTAAACATGAGCAATTCCAGGAGTTTTATTGGCAGCTTGCACACAAGCCAACTGCAGTAAGTGACAGTGGCAGTGTATAAACAGAGCGTGAGGAGTATGTTTCTTGATACGTGCCTGAACCCCGGTCTTTCGTCCAGAAAAAGTTGCAGCTCCATCAAATCCCAATCCAACTATTCTTCCGACTTGTAGACCTTTCTTCTTTAAACAATCGATGAGATTAGAATAGATGGTCTCTGCATCAGCCTTCTTCAATGGAATAAGCTCCAGAAAGCACTCTACTGGTACACCATCTTCCTCCCAGCGGCAAAACACAGACAATTCTTCTACGTTGGTGACATCTGTGCACTCATCTGCCATGAGGCTGTACATAGGTGCCTTTTGAAGTCGCTTCAGAATCGACTCCTCCACCCATGTCCCCAATGATTCGATGAATTCAACCACAGCCACTCTTGATGTGTACACAGCATTTCTTGGTGCAGTTTCTAAGAATTGCTTCAAATGTTGGCTGCCACATCGAACCACCACGTCAACCAGCTTCTCAAATTTTGTCGAATGTGCAACTTGTTCTTTCGTAAGAAAATGAGTGAGTAGGATCAGGCACTTCACTGCAGCTCTGTTCTGAGCTCTTTTGCGAGCTAAAACATTCTGGAGTTGCTGTACAACTGTTCCACCTTTGGCTGCTCCTTTAGCTGCAAAAAGAGCTTGAGTTGCATGGATATGGAAGTCACTTCTCGCATGAGCTTTCATTTTTTCAACAGCTTTCTTCCAATTTCTGCAAGGTTGTGTGACCCACACTCCTCCAGTACGCTGCAGACCAGATTGCTTGCAAACCTTGCAAAAGGCACCATCGCTATCCTCGTCATAATAGAGCCAACTGAAATCTTTCTCCCAGCTCTTAGAGTATTTTCTCTTCGTGGATACAGAAGAGCGGTGTTTGTTTTGCTTGCTTTTCTTTGAAGGTGGAGGACTAAGGCTAGGACTAGATGCCTCGACATGCTCAGAGCTATCTGTTCTGCTATCTTCGCTATCGCTGCTATTAGCATGAGAAGAGGCTTGAGAAGTACTTGCAAAGTATGAGCGAATATCCATATTAATATGAAGAGAAATCAGCTAGTAAGGTTTCTTTTATAGAGACTTTAAGACCATGACATAATGGACTGAGTTAAAAATACTGAGAGAGAGTGGGAAAGAAGGAGGGAACTGAAGAAGTGACAAACCTACAAAGGAGAACACGTGGTGGAGTGTGATGACATCATGTCTAAGATTAGACTTGAAGACCATGACATAATGGACTGAGTTAAAAATACTGAGAGAGAGGGAGTGGGAAAGAAGGAGAAACAAAAGAAGTGACAAACCTACAAAGGAGAGCACGTGGTGGTGTGTGATGTCATCGTGTCATGACACATGCTCTCCTTTTTCCAAGCAGCTACAATATCATGAGAAATATATACAGTCTAGCCATAGTTCGGTATAGCATAATGCCATTGGTAGTCAGTCAAAATAGCTATTCTCAGACATTGTAAAAGCAAAAAAAAATATGGGGGGATCTTCCCCCCAGACCCCCCTTTTACGACTTATGAACATGTTAAGAAAATATTAACAAAAATTAGGGCACCAAGTGACCAACCATTTCCACCCCCCCCCCCCCCCCCCCCCTAGAGAACTAGAGAAAAATTGTGTATGAAACCTGTTGTCCATGATTTTGTAAGAAAATGCATGGAATGCAACATAATTCGATTTCACAAATGCCCACCTCCATTATACGAGTGACAAGTGACTATATCTAATCTATATATGCTGATTGCCGTAGCATGCAACTTCAGCAAATATTTAAGATGGAATGTTGTACTAAAGATTTTAGAAAAAGTGCATGCCATCATAAGTAGCAGCTATATATACAGTTAGTACTGCAAAAATACCTGTGGGTAAAACACTTTCGTACTCCACGCGGAAGCCCAGGGTGCACGTCCCCTTTCCGCACCATCCAGGCTCTCCGCCCCCCCTTATTTTTCCATATCTCAAGTTCGCCCCCCCTTGGCAAAATTTCTGTATACAACCCTGCATATACGTACGTACGTACATAGCACGTGAAGTGGTGGGATCATGTGACCAATACTTTGACCCACTTTATAAAATGGTGCTCATGCATTTATCTCGGCTAAAACTCAAGCTGCGAGCTTCCTTACCAGCCTAGATGATGGGTTCAGCTGATACTAGCTCTGAAAACCCGTCCAGAGAGCCTTGAATCTTTCGCTAAGTTAGTAAACTGGTAGACCTAATGGGAGAAGGTAAAAAAGTGGAAAACTTGAAATTCATCTCCAAGAATCTTCTGGCATGCACCTCTTGCCCTCGCATACCTTGCGTACGTCCATTCATAGCAGGTTTAGTACCAGAGGACGGCAATGCCTTGCAGCTACTAGCTACTAATTGGTACCTCGTTACCACCGGGGAAACCCCCCTAAACTTGAATTATCACATGCATGTATGTTCGTTAACCAATCGCTGCAAAGATGTGACTTGTCAGTTGACATACTGAGAATCGTAAAAGCACGCTACTATATAGCAATATGCATGTGACCAGGAATGTGAAAACCAGGTTTTTATAACAAATGAGATTATTATGATTATGATTATGATTATGATTATGATTATTATTATTTGACACCTGTGATGCCTAAAGATCATGTCCTGAAAGTTTGGAACTGTTGGAGTGTGTTGCCTTTTGAGCCACGACCTGCACCAGTTTCCCTCCCATGACCTGCACCAGTTGCCCTCCCATGACCTGCACCAGTTGCCCTCATGACCTGCACCAGTTGCCCTCCCATGAACTGCACCAGTTGCCCTCCTATGACCTGAACCAGTTGCCCTCCCATGATCTAAACCAGTTGCCCTCCCATGACCTGAACCAGTTGTCCTCCCATGACCTGAACCAGTTGCCCGCATGACCTGAACCACATGACCTGAACCAGTTGCCCTCGCATGACCTGAACCAGTTGCCCTCCCATGACCTGAACAAGTTGCCCTCATGACCTGAACCAGTTGCCCTCCCATGACCTGAACCAGTTGCCGTCATGACCTGAACCAGTTTCCCTCATGACCTGAACCAGTTGCCCTCATGACCTGAACCAGTTGCCCTCCCATGACCTGAACCAGTTGCCCTCATGACCTGAACCAGTTTCCCTCCCATGACCTGAACCAGTTGCCCTCATGACCTGAACCAGTTGCCCTCCCATGACCTGAACCAGTTGCCCTCCCATGACCTGAACCAGTTGCCCTCATGACCTGAACCAGTTGCCCTCATGACCTGAACCAGTTTCCCTCCCATGACCTGAACCAGTTGCCCTCATGACCTGAACCAGTTGCCCTCGTGACTTGAACCAGTTGCCCTCGCATGACCTGAACCAGTTGCCCTCCCATGACCTGAACCAGTTGCCCTCATGACCTGAACCAGTTTCCCTCCATGACCTGAACCAGTTGCCCTCATGACCTGAACCAGTTGCCCTCATGACCTGAACCAGTTGCCCTCATGACCTGAATCAGTTGCCCTCCCATGACCTGCACCAGTTGCCCTCATGACCTGAACCAGTTGCCCTCATGACCTGCACCAGTTGCCCTCATGACCTGCACCAGTTGCCCTCATGACCTGCACCAGTTGCCCTCCCATGACCTGAACCAGTTGCCCTCCCATGACCTGCACCAGTTGCCCTCATGACCTGAACCAGTTGCCCTCATGACCTGAACCAGTTGCCCTCACGACCTGAACCAGTTGCCCTCATGACCTGAACCAGTTGCCCTCATGACCTGAACCAGTTTACCTCATGACCTGAACCAGTTGCCCTCATGACCTGAACCAGTTGCCCTCATGACCTGAACCAGTTGCCCTCATGACCTGAACCAGTTGCCCTCACGACCTGAACCAGTTGCCCTCATGACCTGAACCAGTTGCCCTCATGACCTGAACCAGTTTACCTCATGACCTGAACCAGTTGCCCTCATGACCTGAACCAGTTTACCTCATGACCTGAACCAGTTGCCCTCATGACCTGAACCAGTTGCCCTCCCAGCAAGCATTCATAATGATTGGAGTAACTGCATTCCAAATGTGTTGTCGGGGCAAGTGCGAGGTGAAGCTGTATACAACCGCTGCCTCAAAGAGAAGCTTCCTGCAAGCTCACTAGCCATTTCCACTTGGAACTTGAAAAGTCATGTCTTAGCCTCCCAAGTACAACATGAAGTCCTCCGAGAGAATGTGGTGGTCGAGGACATACATTCAGCAAGCAAAACATGCAAGAAAGCATGCAAAACAACTTACCACTTGGATGTCCTCCTACCAACCTGTACTATGTACTATAAAGTTTGGAGCTTGGTCTCCTCGTTCCTCTGGTAACCTACCGGGAAAGGAGGACAAGAGAGCACACACTTGCACCGGCCAATTCCCTCTGCCCTCAGCCGAGTGGGAAGTGGAGAGGAATTAGATGGTCGTCTTGTCCACCCAGACAGACGCCAGGAGAGGGCCATTTGAACGGTATTTGTAATGATCATGATTCCTCACTGAGAGTACTGTATAGCGAGAAGTATTGGGGAAGAAGTGCTCATCATTGGTCTGTCATGACTGTGGGCATTCAATCACCGATTACACAGTGCGAGGCCCACGTGCGAGGTCCAACACTGGCCTGGCATAGGCGACCCCTGAACTCCAACCCTTCCCCCAATTCCAACGTCACCCTATAACACAGTCCCATATCTGCTTCACTAGCAGTTCCTTTTGTCTTCAGGTCAGGTCTAAAATGGTGGATTCCTCCCACAAAATAGGATGTCCATTATCCCATGCATGTTCAGCAATCGACGACTTATCTTTAGTACACTTTCTACAGGCATCTTGATGCTCTTTCACTCTGGTCACTCTGGTCACTCTGGTCTCTCTGGATACTGACCACATAACACCTAAATGGGACCACACCCCTTCCCAGCGTAGACTTGCAAGTTGCCAACATCATCATTCATTGAGTCTTCCCACACAAAATGATTTGATCTCCTCCTCTTAGCCGGCTTGTCCATCACGCAGTGATTAAAGGAAAGCTTCCTTTGAAAGGGACAATGGCCTCATCCATGGCAACCTGCTGATGGAAGTTGTACTGTAACTTATAGCTGGGGACTTCTAGACCGAGTAAGGGAGGTGTCTTGTCCAGGCGATCATGCACGGGTCGAGAGCGGGCTACTGCTTGCCACCTGTCAGGCATGCATGGGTTGAGAGCGGGCTACTTCTTGCCACCTGTCAGGCATGCATGGGTTGAGAGCGGACTACTGCTTGCCACCTGTCGGGCATGCATGGGTTGAGAGCGGACTACTGCTTGCCACCTGTCAATCATGCATGGGTTGAGAGCGGGCTACTGCTTGCCACCTGTCGGGCATGCATGGGTTGGTTGAGAGCGGGCTACTGCTTGCCACCTGTCAGGCATGCATGGGTTGAGAGCGGGCTACTGCTTGCCACCTGTCGGGCATGCATGGGTTGAGAGCGGGCTACTGCTTGCCACCTGTCGGGCATGCATGGGTTGAGAGCGGGCTACTGCTTGCCGCCGGTTGGGCAGATGCAAGAACTGAAAAACCTGCAGAAACCAATTCTGTGACATGGTGCTGGTGATACCAGAGTTCTGCAGACGAAGGAGCCATTGTTGCATGCTATGGTTGTGGACTTGTTTCCTGTATGTTGCTCTCTGTAGCAGCTTTGGCTCTGTGTTGCTCGCTGTAGACGCTCTCTGTAGCAACTTTGGCTGTGTGTTGCTTGCTATGGTTGCTGCTTTGTGTTGTTGCTGCATTTGCTCACAGTGTGTTCGTCGACATGGTCATCCATGATTGACCAATAGAACTCAACACAAGTAATCCTCATAATCCATACATATATCAGTGTTTCAATAAAATCCTTCATTTCTTCGAGCCTGTGGAGTTACAGTCCAATGCTGTGCCGCAGACCTACACATCGTCTATAAAGCATCGACAAAAATAAGCTGAGAGGAAGTTGAGGTGCACATGACCGCAGGAGAGGTCGGGCCAGGGGACAAGTGGATATGCATAATGTCGCTGGCTTGGATCTTCCTTCATCCAGCAACTGGAGTAGCCATGGAGCTGGACGGAGTGGAAGCTGGAATACTAGCCGTAGCCACACCCCTCAAGCACGTACTGACGTTCTGGACACAATATTCAGTGCAGACATTCCTGGACCCAATATTCAGTGCAGACGTTCATGGACCCAATATTAAGTGCAGACATTCCTGGACCCAATATTCAGTGCAGACATTTCTGGACCCAATATTAAGTGCAGACATTTCTGGACCTAATATTCAGTGCAGACATTCCTGGACCAAATATTCAGTGCAGACATTCCTGGACCCAATATTCAGTGCAGACATTCCTGGACCCAATATTCATCAGTGCAGACATTCCTGGACCTAATATTCAGTGCAGACATTCCTGGACCCAACATTCAGTGCAGACATTCCTGGTCCAACATTCAGTGCAGCTCCTCCTGGACCAAATATTCAGTGCAGACATTCCTGGACCCAACATTCAGTGCAGACATTCCTGGACCTTACATTCAGTGCAGACATTCCTGGACCCAATGTTTGGTGCAGACATTCCTGGACCCAATATTCAGTGCAGACGTTCCTGGACCCAATATTCAGTGCAGACATTCCTGGACCCAATATTCAGTGCAGACATTCCTGGACCCAACATTCAGTGCAGACATTCCTGGACCCAACATTCAGTGCAGACATTCCTGGACCCAATATTCAGTGCAGACGTTCCTGGACCCAATATTCAGTGCAGACGTTCCTGGACCAAATATTCAGTGCAGACATTCCTGGACCCAACATTCAGTGCAGACATTCCTGGACCTTACATTCAGTGCAGACATTCCTGGACCCAATGTTTGGTGCAGACATTCCTGGACCCAATATTCAGTGCAGACGTTCCTGGACCCAATATTCAGTGCAGACATTCCTGGACCCAATATTCAGTGCAGACGTTCCTGGACCAAATATTCAGTGCAGACATTCCTGGACCCAACATTCAGTGCAGACATTCCTGGACCTAATATTCAGTGCAGACATTCCTGGACCCAACATTCAGTGCAGGACCCAACATTCAGTGCAGACATTCCTGGACCCAATATTCAGTGCAGACATTCCTGGACCAAATATTCAGTGCAGATGTTCTTGGACCTTAAGACGTTCCTGAACCCAATGTTTGGTGCAGGTACAGGGCAATAACTGCCCTAGACCATTTGTGCGCTTGATAAAACATATTTGAAAATGTCTCCACCCTCATGGTGCTCACAGCTGTGGGAGGGTATAATAAATGTCTCCACCCACATGGTGCTCACCGCTGTGGGAGGCTAATAAATGTCTCCACCCACATGGTGCTCACAGATGTGGGAGGGTATAATAAATGTCTCCACCCACATGGTGCTCACCGCTGTGGGAGGGGCTAATAAATGTCGCCACCCACATGGCCTCACTGCTGTGGGAGGGGCTAATAAATGTTGCCACCCACATGGCCTCACAGCTGTGGGAGGGGCTAATAAATGTCTCCACCCACATGGTGCTCACAGCTGTGGGAGGGTATAATAAATGTCTCCACCCACATGGTGCTCACCGCTGTGGGAGGGGCTAATAAATGTCGCCACCCACATGGCCTCACTGCTGTGGGAGGGGCTAATAAATGTCTCCACCCACATGGCCTCACAGCTGTGGGAGGGGCTAATAAATGTCGCCACCCACGCGGCCTCACAGCCGTGGGAGGGGCTAATAAATGTCTCCACCCACACGGCCTCACAGCTGTGGGAGGGGCTAATAAATGTCTCCACCCACACGGCCTCACAGCTGTGGGAGGGGCTAATAAATGTCTCCACCCACATGGCCTCACAGCTGTGGGAGGGGCTAATAAATGTCTCCACCCACATGGTGCTCACAGCTGTGGGAGGGGCTAATAAATGTCTCCACCCACATGGCCTCACAGCTGTGGGAGGGGCTAATAAATGTCGCCACCCACACGACCTCACAGCTGTGGGAGGGGCTAATAAATGTCTCCACCCACACGGCCTCACAGCTGTGGGAGGGGCTAATAAATGTCTCCACCCACATGGCCTCACAGCTGTGGGAGGGACTAATAAAACATGTTGTGTTTGTATGCATTGACAGGACAACTCTAATTAATGAAATGCGCGCAAATAAGCTAGTTATTAGGACCATGCTTTTCTGTGTGAATCTGCGTGCATGCATGTGTGTGTGTGTGCATGTGTGTGCATGTGTGCATATGTGCATGCATGTGTACATATGTGCATGTGTGTGTGTGCATGTGTGTGTATGCACGTATCTGTGTGAATGCATGTGTGTGTATGTGCACGCACGAGTGTGTGTGTGCATGTGTGTGTGTGCTGTGTACATGTGTGTGTATATGTGCATGCATGTGGTGTGAACATGTGTGTGTGTGTGTGCCAGATCTGTACGAGAGAATAGCGAGCAAGATTTTAAAGTCGGCCACAGAGAGAGACAAGAGTCATACATACATACATACATACATAACACACATAAGCGACACAACCTCCACAGTGCCAAACCTTATGAAAGGGATCAACTTGGGCTGCACGAAGATGTAGAGGCAGATCCCTACCAGCTGCTCGGCAGTGAGCAGCTCGTACGGCTGATACTGCGACAACACTTTCTGAAGCTCTGCTCCCCATTCCTTGCGATTGATAGAGGAGGCAGAGACAATGTTTCCGGCCGTCAAACCCACAAGTTCCTGGAATCCGATGGCGTAGACATCGGGTGGACTGCTAAATTCTTCCGGCTGTAAAATACATGCGAGGGAAAGAAACAAGAGGTAATATTTTTTAAATAAAAAATAATAATTTAGGGAAAAAAATGGGGGGTGGAAGATGGCCACGTCTACGTTCATTTGGAAATAAATAGCTAGCATGAGTTTGCTCGAAGCCAGCACTGCAATGCAAGCATTCGGTGGTGCGCATAACATTAGTGTTTGGTTGCCGCATCGTGATTGGCTGCCGGCAGGGAACCTTCAAGCAGGGAATGAGTGTGCAGGTGCGAGACCATCGCCGACCAAAGGCACTCATACGAGACCAACCAAGGTAGTGCATTAGGCACACTTCCTGACCATATTAAATTGGTTTCTGATTTAGTAGCTTTAGGCACTTGCCAGCTGGGCTGCTGTGGGGCAGGCATGGCTTACGCATTCACCAGCTTTGTAAGACCTAGGGCTAGGGCTAGCAGTGTTTGCAATTTACCCGGGTAAAACCTATTTAACCCAACCCAATGGGTAAAACCTGTGTTTTATGTATTTCCCAGGTTTACACTTATTTGTAGCCCTGTCACAGCCCTGTCCCAGAGCCAGAAGTGTCTGGGTGGTGGTGGACACCACGGCTATTTAAAAGGCAAGCAAATACTACAGGTCATCATTCACTGCTTACAGTTTAGTAAGTGTACTGCAATTACAACTGAAATTCTGCTATTCAAAAGTCACTATGTTCATGCGTGGAGAATATTGTGTGGCAACACTTCATCCAACAGGAAGGCAAGAAAGCACAATGCAGGAAGTGTTTCCATTTGTTATCAGCAAAAGTGGAGCACCTCATCGCTCCACAAAAGATGTTCTGGTATCTCTCTTGTGACTACACCGCAAAAGAGACCTGCATGTGACTTATCAGATTGCCAGGATGAAATCAGAGATGCTGAACAACCATCATCCAGCCATGTCGTCTCCTCTCTTCCTCCCCCTGCAAAGAAGCAGCGACAGACTGTCTCAATGATCACCTTGTCACAACTACACCAGTCCAAAAGCAAGACCTGGACCAGGCATGGGCTGATCTGTTGTATGCCACCAACACACCCTTCAACTTTGCTGATCACCCATTATTCAAGAAAGTTTGCAACATGATGCGCCCAGGATATGTACCTCCAACAGCCAAGCACATCAGTGGCTCACTTCTTGATAATTCATACAACCAACTTCAATCAAAGATGAGGCAACAGCTACAGAATAAGCCAACAACTATCCCCAACAAGATGGCTGGACTAACATCAAGGATGACCCCATCATTGCCACTTCTCTCACTGCTGGTGGCATAGGCTACTTCCATGATGCTCATGACCCCATATCCACTAAGAAAACTACAGAAGTATGCAAAGATCTTCTTTTGGACTCTATCAAGACAGCAGAGAGCAAGTATGGCTGTGAAGTACTGAACTGATGTACAGACAACGAGAACAAAATGAAGAAAGTGTGTGAAGAAGTCCACAAAGAGCGTCCTGATGTCAATGTATATGGCTGCATGATCACAGCCTGAACCTTCTTTGTCAAGACCTGTCCACTCCATGGGTCATGGAGCATGTCAAGTCCATCAACCATCACTTCATACATGTCTATCCCATGGATGGTTGAGGGAGTCATCTGGCCATGTTAAACCCAAATTGCTTGTCCTACACACTGGAATAGTGATCTGAAATCATTTATGACCAATCATTCCATCTACAAGAAAATAGCCATAGACAATGCTGATGAGATGGATCCCATCATTGTTAGTAAGATCAAGAATCTAGGTATTCTATGTGCTGCTGGAGATCTCCTTGAACAACTCAAACCTATTACTGTTGCCATCAACAAATGTCAAAGTGATAGCTGCATGATTGCTAATGCTACACATCACTACCTCTCCCTCCAAGAGCCCTATCTGGAACCCCACTAGGATGCCATCAAAAAACGCTTTGCTGCAGTGGATAAGGTTGGCCACCTTGCTGCCTACCTACTTAACCCTAAGTATCAGGCCCAGTTACTTAGTGATTATCAGATCGAGGATGCCAAAGCTTGGCTGAAGACGAAAAGCCAAGCATTCCTCACACAGCCATCTCTTTTGAGGCTCAGGAGGCCCCATTCCCTTCATCCTACTTTGAGCCTGGTGCCACTGAAACCACACCTCTCACTTGGTGGAAAGGTGTAGACAAGAGGTGTGCCCTGCCCCTTGGATTCATGCAGCTTATGAAGCAACTCCACACTGCAGTTGCATCTTCCAGCTCCATAGAAAGTATATTTAGCTCCTATGGACTTATCCACAACAAACTCCGCAACAGCCTGGGAAATGAGAAAGCCCAGAAACTCGTCTTCTGCCACAAGCTCCTGCGAGGACCTCAGGAGATTGACTATTAAATCTGTTTAACTTGCATATCAATTGGACTTTAATCCCATGAATCTTGTTTAAATATTTAAATAATACTCTAGTAGACAACCTTGTCACTTGGTAAATAAATGCTGAGTGAAACACAGCTCCTGTTTTTGTCTGGTTCTTTACAGTTGCCATTTATTGAATGTCTTACTTCCTGATTACAGAGTTAATTTCTTATAATATCTTCACAGTTTATAATAAATCTATTGCGTCTTATTTTATCCTGGGTTGTATCCATGTTTGAGTAAAACCTGGGTAAAACCCGGGTAAAAGGTGTTAAATCCGGGTTACACCCAAGCCCTGGGTAAAACCTGCGAAGTCTGAGGACTAGGGCTTAAGCTCAGTTATGTGGGGTGAGTTGCTCCTCTTGGGGCACTGAATTGCTGTGTGCTGTGCTTACTGACCATGTTAGTCGGGGGGTTGCAGGTTCAAGAGTCGGGGGTTGCAGGTTCAAGTCCTGCTGGGATGGGTGTTTTTTTCCAGACCATGTCACATGCAGGTCTGCGAGTGGGGCATGGCCTAATGCTTATGCTCACTAATATCCTAGACCTTTACGTGAGCCTACGCAGGATAATGAGACCACAAGTGGTCCCGACCTACATGACACGACAGAAATGTTGTCTCTGAAAACACGAATGAGTGCCTATTGACTATGTACCAACAAACACTCAAAATGAATCAGTAACCACCGCAGGATGCGGCACGGAATAAAGCAGTCTCCCATCCTCCCATAAACTATGTATATAATTATGTACTTGTTAATATGTCATCAGTCAGATTCTGGCCAACAAGTGTCGTGTACACAGTAGCTTCAGGCCAACTTCAATGTAGTCCCAGGTGGTCATAGCCACTTCTTGGGTTGCTTTTTTTGTTTATATGTGACTGGACAAAACGAAACCCGGATGAGAATATTGACTTAAGGCCACGTGTAAACATGGCTACAATGACGGGCTATAAAAGGAGTTGTGTCAACACATTTGTAATAAAAGGAGTTGTGCGGAACACAGCTGCAATGGTGTGCTATAAAAGGAGTTTACACAGCTGCAATGGTGTGCTATAAAAGGAGTTGTGTAAACACAGCTGCAATGGTGTGCTATAAAAGGAGTTGTGTAAACACAGCTGCAATGGTGTGCTATAAAAGGAGTTGTGTAAACACATTTGTAATAAAAGGAGTTGTGCGGAACACAGCTGCAATGGTGTGCTATAAAAGGAGTTTACACAGCTGCAATGGTGTGCTATAAAAGGAGTTGTGTAAACACAGCTGCAATGGTGTGCTATAAAAGGAGTTGTGTAAACACAGCTGCAATGGTGTGCTATAAAAGGAGTTGTGTAAACACAGCTGCAATGGTGTGCTATAAAAGGAGTTGTGTAAACACAGCTGCGGCAATGGTGTGCTATAAAAGGAGTAAAAGGAGTTGTGTGAACACAGCTGCAATGGTGTGCTATAAAAGGAGTTGTGTCAACACGGCTTCAATGGTGTGCTATAAAAGGAGTTGTGTAAACACAGCTGCAGCAATGGTGTGCTATAAAAGGAGTTGTGTAAACACAGCTGCAATGGTGTGCTATAAAAGGAGTTGTGTAAACACGGCTTCAATGGTGTGCTATAAAAGGAGTTGTGTAAACACAGCTGCAATGGTGTGCTATAAAAGGAGTTATGTAAACATAGTTGCAATGGTGTGCTAAAAGAGTCGTGTCTGAGAGAGAAAGAATGTAATAAAGACCTTCTAGACAACTAACACGCTAATGTTTGCTCACATGTTCCTTGACGGCACCAGTGATCGTGGGGCCATCCAACAGCCAGTCGCTCAGAGACTGGTTCCTCAGGGCTATGCTCCGGATCCTAGCTCCACCGTTTACATTCCAAGTCCCCACGGCCACACGCAATTTTTTGAGATTGGCGTAGTCCTTCCACCTGTCACACATCATCTGCTTGAATGGAATAGAACCTGAACAGAAACAAAATCAGGAATGAAATTATGAAATCTCACCCCACTAATAGGTTTTCATTCCAACTATCAAGAATATCTCTTGTCCAATCTTCTTCTCTGCAACTAGTGGAATAAAGGGCCTTGAAACTCTCCCCGGGCTGTTAAGGGATAACAACCGAGTACACCTTCCAGTCGACAAGACCATCGGCTGATACACTTTCGTTTCTATTCACTTTGTATCATCACAGTTCAAAGTCCATTTTGATTTCCAATTACATGAAATTTTGCTGTAATAATATCGAAATACAATTCTAGCTAGGATATTGCATCTGCTGCATGGAGTCGTGGAGTCAGTCGCTGTTCTTCACTTTGGGTCTTCTCTTTGGCATGGCTAAGTGGACTCACTCTGGTGGAGGGTCTGGGAGTCCCTCTACCTCTAAACTAAGGAAGACTAGAATAGACCCTAAATGGAACTCTGACTTTCCGTGGAGGCTGGCAGTAGCTGATGGCTGAGGAATGATGTGTGCATTGTGCCACAAGCACAGCCGGCATTAAAAAAAAGCTGCCTTAGGGAGAGCTATTTGGGTTGACTTGGCCTGCAAGACCACGATCAAGCAGAGCTTGGTACACCGTCAGAGCGAGTCACACAATACTGCAGTTAAGATGGAAGCTGATCTTTGCTCCTCCAAGAGAGATGGTGGGATAGCAATGGCACTCCAACGGGTTGTTCCTGCACAGCGTACGGCATTACTCGGTGCCCTCAAGTGCACGTACTTCCTTAATAAGAGAGCATCAACTTTGCACTACTTCTTGCGCTTGAAGTCTCTTGGAGCGTCCGACTTGTTGTGTCTGCAACTTACATGTAGTGGTAATGCACACTACACATCACAGAGTGTTGCATTGCAAGAGATAGTTCAGTGTCTTGAACGGTGAAGCTGTCTCTGATCCTATAATTTCACACCTACAGGAGTCTCCTTTTTCCCTCTAGGCATAGATGAAACAACTGATGTCTCTGTTGCAAGGGAACTTGTGGTCTATGGCCGTTGTGTTGTGGGAGGAGGAATAAAATCTGTACTGTATGTTGGGAGTAATTGCATGATGGGCCATCACAATGTCTGACAGCATAATGAAGCTTTGCAGTGACCTGTAGCTAGATATGTCGCACCATTTTTGTGGTCTAGAAGTGATGGAGCATCAGTGATGTTGGGGACGAGAGGTGGAGTGTCTAGACTCTAGACTCCTTGAGGATAAAGTTCCTTACCTAGTCCAGCCAGTGCACAGCTCATCGGCTTGCATTAGCTTGTGACCATTCAAAGATATTCTTGAACAACTTGACTGCTTCTATAAGTACTTGCCAGTTCGAACTGCTGGGCTTAAAGAAGATTTAGGATGTACATAATGATCCTTAACTTAATCTTACTCAGGCTAAAGATGTCCGTTGGCTCTCAAATGATAGAGCTGCTACTCACCTCCACATATGCTTCCAGTTCATGATAGTTAGACAAGAGAGGAAAGCTTAGAAGAGAAATAATGCTGTAACTGCTGGGCTTGCTTCCTTTGTCAAGAAGTACAAGTTTGTAGTTGCCTTGTACATGTTTTCTGAAGTTCTTCCCCACCTCTAGTAGGCTTGTCTCGGGCTTTCCAGATGCAAAACATAGACTTTAGTACACATAGCAAAACCATTAGTAGTGGACACAAAGGCTACAGTAGATGCTCTACTCCTGACTCCTGGTGAATTCTTCCAGAGCCTCCCCAACAAGTTATCAGACGTGGAAGAGTATGGTATGCAGCAACCTAGTGAAAGCATGATAGCTATTTTAAATGTGATGTGTATTGCAAGTACTTGTGTTCCTTTCACACACAGATACAGTACATATGATTTGGGACCTGTATGTATGTGGCAGTGTATAAGCACAGTAACATATCAGACCGCTAATAATTGCCATACATGTACTGCATAGACTTGAGGGTTGAGATACAGAAAATTGGGTGAAACAACACCCAGAGGCAGAGAGTGAAGGCAAGAGCAAGCAGGGAGAGAGTGAAGGCAAGAGCAAGCAGGGAGAGAGTGAAAGCAAGAGCAAGCAGGGAGAGAGTGAAGGTAAGAGCAAGCAGGGAGAGAGTGAAGGCAAGAGCAAGCAAGGAGAGAGTGAAGGCAAGAGCAAGCAGGGAGAGAGTGAAGGCAATAGCAAGCAGGGAGAGAGTGAAGGTAAGAGCAAGCAGGGAGAGAGTGAAGGTAAGAGCAAGCAGGGAGAGAGTGAAGGCAAGAGCAAGCAGGGAGAGAGTGAAGGTAAGAGCAAGCAGGGAGAGAGTGAAGGTAAGAGCAAGCAGGGAGAGAGTGAAGGTAAGAGCAAGCAGGGAGAGAGTGAAGGCAAGAGCAAGCAAGGAGAGAGTGAAGGCAAGAGCAAGCAGGGAGAGAGTGAAGGCAAGAGCAAGCAAGGAGAGAGTGAAGGCAAGAGCAAGCAGGGAGAGAGTGAAGGCAAGAGCAAGCAGGGAGAGAGTGAAGGAAAGAGCAAGCAGGGAGAGAGTGAAGGCAAGAGCAAGCAGGGAGAGAGTGAAGGCAAGAGCAAGCAGGGAGAGAGTGAAGGCAAGAGCAAGCAGGGAGAGAGTGAAGGTAAGAGCAAGCAGGGAGAGAGTGAAGGTAAGAGGGAGAGAATGAAGGCAAAAGCAAGCAGGGAGAGAGTGAAGGCAAGAGCAAACAGGGAGAGAAGGTAAGAGCAAGCAGGGAGAGAGTGAAGGAAAGAGCAAGCAGGGAGAGAGTGAAGGCAAGAGCAAGAGGGAGAGAATGAAGGCAAAAGCAAGCAGGAAGAGAGTGAAGGAAAGAGCAAGCAGGAAGAGAGTGAAGGAAAGAGCAAGCAGGGAGAGAGTGAAGGAAAGAGCGAGCAGAAAGAGAGTGAAGGCAAGAGCAAGCAGGGAGAGAGTGAAGGCAAGAGCAAGCAGGAAGAGAGTGAAGGAAAGAGCAAGCAGGGAGAGAGTGAAGGAAAGAGCAAGCAGGAAGAGAGTGAAGGAAAGAGCACAGGGAGAGAGTGAAGGCAAGAGCAAGCAGGGAGAGAGTGAAGGCAAGAGCAAGCAGGGAGAGAGTGAAGGCAAGAGCAAGCAGGGAGAGAGTGAAGGCAAGAGCAAGAGGGAGAGAGTGAAGGCAAGAGCAAGCAGGGAGAGAGTGAAGGTAAGAGCAAGCAGGGAGAGAGTGAAGGTAAGAGCAAGCAGGGAGAGAGTGAAGGTAAGAGCAAGCAGGGAGAGAGTGAAGGCAAGAGCAAGCAGGGAGAGAGTGAAGGTAAGAGCAAGCAGGGAGAGAGTGAAGGCAAGAGCAAGCAGGGAGAGAGTGAAGGCAAGAGCAAGAGGGAGAGAGTGAAGGCTAGAGCAAGAGGGAGAGAGTGAAGGCAGGAGCAAGCAGGGAGAGAGTGAAGGCAAGAGCAAGTAGGGAGAGAGTGAAGGCAAGAGCAAGCAGGGAGAGAGTGAAGGTAAGAGCAAGCAGGGAGAGAGTGAAGGTAAGAGCAAGCAGGGAGAGAGTGAAGGCAAGAGCAAGCAGGGAGAGAGTGAAGGTAAGAGCAAGCAGGGAGAGAGTGAAGGAAAGAGCAAACAGGGAGAGAGTGAAGAACAGGGAGAGAGTGAAGGCAAGAGCAAGCAGGGAGAGAGTGAAGGCAAGAGCAAGCAGGGAGAGAGTGAAGGCAAGAGCAAGCAGGGAGAGAGTGAAGGTAAGAGCAAGCAGGGAGAGAGTAAAGGTAAGAGCAAGCAGGGAGAGAGTGAAGGTAAGAGAAGAGAATGAAGGAAAGAGCAAGTAGGGAGAGAGTGAAGGTAAGAGCAAGCAGGGAGAGAGTGAAGGCAAGAGCAAGCAGGAAGAGAGTGAAGGAAAGAGCAAGCAGGGAGAGAGTGAAGGTAAGAGCAAGCACGAAGAGAATGAAGGAAAGAGCAAGTAGGGAGAGAGTGAAGGCAGGGAGAGAGTGAAGGCAAGAGCAAGCACGAAGAGAATGAAGGAAAGAGCAAGCAGGGAGAGAGTGAAGGAAAGAGCAAGCAGGGAGAGAGTGAAGGAAAGAGCAAGAGGGAGAGAGTGAAGGCAAAAGCAAGCAGGGAGAGAGTGAAGGCAAGAACAAGCAGGAGAGAGTGAAGGCAAGAACAAGCAGGGAGAGAGTGAAGGCAGGAGCAGGGCACAGAGTATTTCTGGTAGTAGAAACACTTGACAGTCTTTTCTGGAATTGAAAATCTTGCCACTTCTAATAGGGACAGAAGAAGCCTAGCTACTAAGCTAGCCCACTGCTGAGCTATAATATACGTAGCTAGCATAGTTTGTCAGTAATGCCACCATGTTGAGTTATTTGTGTGCTCCTGTCGGGAACATGAAAAAGACATGTGCAGGTGTATATATTAAAAAATGGCTGAAAGTTACAAACAGCCAACAATAAAAGCACCATAAAAAGCAAAGTTTTCCCCCGTGTTTGTTTGGTTTGTACTTTTAACCTTTCTTGGGTGCCGCACCGAAGTTTGGTCTGGATCAGCCCATGGGATCCCAAAATAATTATGTTAGCTAACATTCTCACACACACAAATATGTATATTACATGTTGTTGTGTGTGATCTGTACCTAACTGGTCTGTCTTGTCCAACAAGGCTTTGGAGTGCAGACCAAGCTCACCACAACATTCACTGCTAAGCAACAGCACATCAATGGCTTCTTGCTTGGTACTGTCCAAAAAGTTGTTGCGAATGGTTCTCTGGACAGACCTTGCACCATCCTTCAACTGACATATAAAGTGGAAGGGAACAATACGTGTAAATGAGGTAGGAGGGGGTTAAAGGTAGGGGGAGGGGGTTAAAGGTAGGGGGAGGGGGTTAAAGGTAGGGGCGGAAGGAAGGGAATTGAGGAAGAGAGAGGAAGAGAAGCACGAGATGCTGAATTGTGTCCACTGGTGGCATGTACAATTTTGTAGTTATCCAGCACCAGCCTAGACCATGCCTCAGCCCTTGCTTAACCCTAGTCTTAGCCCTAGCCTAGCACAACCTTACTTAACCCTAGTCTTAGCCCTAGCCTAGTACAACCTTACTTAACCCTTGTCTTAGCCCTAGCCTAGCACAGCCCTAGCCCCAGCACTTAAACCTGTAGTCTTAACCCTAGCCTTAGCCCTGGCCTTGGGCTCTGTCTTAACCCTTGCCCTAGTCCTGGCCTTAGCCCTGTCTTAACCCTAGCCCTAGTCCTGGCCTTAGCCCTGTCTTAACCCTAGCCCTATCCTGGCCTTAGCCCTGTCTTAACCCTAGCTCTAGTCCTGGCCTTAGCCCTGTCTTAGCCCTAGCCCTAGTCCTGGACTTAGCTTTGTCTTAACCATAGCCCTAGTCCTGGCCTTAACCCTGTCTTAACCCTAGCCCTAGTCCTGGCCTGAGCCCTGTCTTAACCCTAGCCCTAGTCCTGGTCTTAGCCCTGTCTTAACCCTAGCCCTAGTCCTGACCTTAGCCCTGTCTTAGCCCTAGCCCTATCCTGGCCTTAGCCCTGTCTTAACCCTAGCCCTAGTCCTGGCCTGAGCCCTGTCTTAACCTTAGCCCTAGTCCTGGCCTGAGCCCTGTCTTAACCCTAGCCCTAGTCCTGGCCTTAGCCCTGTCTTAACCCTAACCCTATCCTGGCCTGAGCCCTGGCCTTAACCCTAGCCAGAGTCCTGGCCTTAGCCCTGTCTTAACCCTAGCCCTAGTCCTGGCCTTAGCCCTGTCTTAACCCTAGCCCTAGTCCTGGCCTGAGCCCTGGCCTTAACCCTAGCCCTATTCTGGCCTTAGCCCTGTCTTAACCCTAGCCCTATTAGCCCTGTCTTAACCCTAGCCCTATCCTGGCCCTAGCCCTGTCTTAACCCTAGCCCTATCCTGGCCTTAGCCCTGTCTTAACCCTAGCCCTATCCTGGCCTTAGCCCTGTCTTAACCTTAGCCCTAGTCTTAACCCTAGCCCTATCCTGGCCTGAGCCCTGTCTTAACCCTAGCCCTAGCCCTGTCTTAACCCTAGCCCTAGTCCTGGCCTTAGCCCTGTCTTAACCCTAGCCCTATCCTGGCCTTAGCCCTGTCTTAACCCTAGCCCTAGTCCTGGTAGCCCTGTCTTAACCCTACCCCTATCCTGGCCTTAGCCCTGTCTTAACCCTAACCCTATCCTGGCCTTAGCCCTGTCTTAACCCTAGCCCTATCCTAGCCTGAGCCCTGTCTTAACCCTACCCCTATCCTGGCCTTAGCCCTGTCTTAACCCTAACCCTATCCTGGCCTTAGCCCTGGCCTTAACCCTAGCTCTATCCTGGCCTTAGCCCTGCCTTAACCGCTTCACCGTCATAAGCGCATAGAAGCGCGAGATTGAGTGACCGTCGCGTTAATAATTATTAAAAATCAACCGTTAACTCTACATATTCAAAACTTACCGTAAATGTGCGCGATGGACTGTTCTATTTCACCAAAAAATTTAAGAACCGTAGGTAACTATGACATCAAACAATTTTGAATTCAAGCAAAATAATGGCTGAAAGATTTGATCGTGCTCGCGTGTTAGAGCTCTTGTTTGATGGCGGTTTCGACCTCTCTGACTATGATAGCACTGAAGATGATGAAGATCAAGTGTCTTCCTTCCTTGGTGATGAGGTATTAGAGCCTAAGGAGTTGGCAGCTTTTTGTCCAGAGCTTTAACTTCAACTCCTCAGGATGTTGGACCAAACACTTCAAGTGCCAGTGCTTCTGATGGAGCTTTTATGACACCTGATGAAGAGTATGAGTTGCTTGGTAAGTATGAGTAGATATCTATAGAATGGAATATAAAATTTTAGCTATCAAACAGTGAGACATAATAAGCCAGAAATATATATCATTAAGTTATAAAGTTCCTAGTTATAAAGTTCACTAGGTTATAAAGTTCATAATAATAATCTTTTATATAGGTTTAGCCACTGATCTTGAATCTGCTGAACCTCTTGAGTGATCCTGCAAACTCTCCTCCGAGTGCTCCTACAATCTCGCCTACCATCTTCTCCTTCATTTGATGTAGTTCCATCTTCTGACTCAGAAGTATCACTGTTACCTTCTGATCGCTGAGACAGGGGGTGTGTTGGATGCCGAGGCAGAGGAAAAGGCCAAGGAAGAGGGAAAGGCCAAGGAAGAGGGAAAGGCCAAGGAAGAGGAAAAGGCCAAGGAAGAGGAAAAGGCCAAGGAAGAGGAAAAGGCCAAGGAAGAGGAAAAGGCCAAGGAAGAGGAAAAGGCCAAGGAAGAGGAAAAGGCCAAGGAAGAGGGAAAGGCCAAGGAAGAGGGAAAGGCCAAGGAAGAGGAAAAGGCCAAGGAAGAGGAAAAGGCCAAGGAAGAGGAAAAGGCCAAGGAAGAGGAAAAGGCCAAGGAAGAGGAAAAGGCCAAGGAAGAGGAAAAGGCCAAGGAAGAGGGAAAGGCCAAGGAAGAGGGAAAGGCCAAGGAAGAGGAAAAGGCCAAGGAAGAGGAAAAGGCCAAGGAAGAGGAAAAGGCCAAGGAAGAAGTCGAGGCCAGAGGTAAGAGGCATGAGACCTTTTGTCACTGCTCTCTTTGTGGTGTTAGCCTTTGAGCTGTGCGTGGGAGGACATGCTTCAGGGAATTCCACACACTCTCTGACTACTCGCACTAGCTTCCTTTTCTCTTCAAGATTTTCTTTGTATTGCTTTTGTAGTATGTACATGTTTTAGGCATGTACATGTATACTTCTTTTCTTTATCATTTATGTATGCAGACATGTATAGTACACGTATGTTTTCTTGATGAGTCTTTGCTTTATTGTGCCTTTCTGCAACATCTTGAACTTTTCAACTTTCTACATAAAGCAATACAGCCAGACCTCCTCATGGTGCTTGACAACAGTCAATACTATTATAGACTGACAAACATGGCTATATCCTGCTAAATAGAAAAATTAGGGCATTCAATATTCATAAATTATGCCAAAAATGTACATTTTTCAGATTATATACTGTTTGCAGTTCGATAAGCGACCATATTTTAGTATTTGATCTGAAAAACCATAAAATATACTTGTAATAGTCGATAAACGCAGATATAAAAAGTATTCTAATCAAAAAACGGTTTGTGGTTTGGTTGCTAGGCAACATATTTATCACCAAGTTGATCAGTAACTCTTTGTCAATCATGTAATATGCAGTTGCCGGGACTTTTCTGAACCAACGATTAAATTAAAAAATTAAAGTAAAAATAGGTCAAAATCTCAAAATGAAGTCGACGGTGAAAGGGCTAAGGGGGCGGCGGTTCACCCCTAACTGGTTAAAAAATGACTTTGAATGCCCATAACTTTTTTTAATAATTGGTTTGTGTAGATAATGTTATGCTCAAATTGTTGCTTGTTCTATGTGCTTTCCAATGATATATAAAATATCTCTAGAGGCATGTTTTGTCAGAAGATGCATGCAGAAACATCCAAGGCAGGACCCTTGTTGAATGGCAACATGCCTATTTGATTAGGCTAAAAATTGTAATTTTAGCCTTAATCAAATCCGGCCATTCAACAACCACTTTAGTTATTGCAATATGAAATCACTCATATCACAGCTGTTAGCTTTGACAAGCCACAAACCAATTTACAGCTTTTGATTTAAAAAAATGAGTAGTGGGGGTCTGCCAAGAGGAGGAGGGTCCTGCCTTGGATGTTTCTGCATGACAAAACATGCCTCTAGAGATATTTTATATATCATTGGAAAGCACATAGAACAAGCAACAATTTGAGCATAACATTATCTACACAAACCAATTATTAAAAAAGTTATGGGCATTCAAAGTCAACAGACGTTTTCCAGGTAGGGGTGACAGGTAGGGGTGAACCGCCCCCTTAACCCTAGCCCTATCCTGGCCGTGGCCCTGCCTTAGCCCTAGCCCTAGTCCTGGCCTGAGCCCTGTCTTAACCCTAGCCCTATCCTGGCCTTAGCCCTGTCTTAACCCTAGCCCTAGTCCTGGCCTTAGCCCTGTCTTAGCCTACATTAGCCTTCCCCTAGCCAGTATTAAGTGGGCAAGAACTAGTGTTTGTAATGCATGGGTGGTCACAGGACTGTCCAAGACACAACTGGAGTAGTGTTGTGGATGGAAGTGGAGCAGATAAGGAGAGAGAGATCCTAGGGAGAAACCATGCGCATCCAGCACGCTACTTACTTTGCTCTTTCCTTCAAACTTGAGAGCTCGCGTGCCAGTGTAGAGGCGACTAAGACTATCTCCATTCTTGGCCCAGGCTGACGAGAGCACCTGCTTGAACCTGGAGAGCAGTGACTCCTTGGAGGACAATCCTAGACTTGCCATCAGCAATGGAAGATTCTTCAACCATGCACAAGGGAAGGGGGAAATACAGCAGGGAAAGAGGAGGGGGAAGATGACAGGTGGAAGTGAGGGAGAATTAGAAGGAGGGGGGGGATGACAGGAGGAAGTGAGGGGAGAATTAGAGGGGAATGACAGGTGGAAGTGAGGGGAGGATTAGAGGGGGGATGACAGGAGGAAGTGAGGGAGAATTAGAGAGGGGATGACAGGAGGAAGTGAGGGGAGAATTAGAGAGGGGATGACAGGAGGAAGTGAGGGAGAATTAGAGAGGGGATGACAGGAGGAAGTGAGGGGAGGATTAGAGAGGGGATGACAGGTGGAAGTGAGGGGAGAATTAGAGAGGGGATGACAGGAGGAAGTGAGGGAGAATTAGAGAGGGGATGACAGGAGGAAGTGAGGGGAGAATTAGAGAGGGGATGACAGGAGGAAGTGAGGGGAGAATTAGAGAGGGGATGACAGGAGGAAGTGAGGGGAGGATTAGAGAGGGGATGACAGGTGGAAGTGAGGGGAGAATTAGAGGGGGGATGACAGGAGGAAGTGAGGGGAGGATTAGAGAGGGGATGACAGGAGGAAGTGAGGGGAGGATTAGGAGGGGAGAAGATCAAGAGGAGTGAAGGGGAGGAAGTCCATGGAAAGAGGAAAAGGCAGTTGCCAGTAAAAAGGAAAACAATCAGATGAGATGAGAAGGAAGAGGGCACAGATACTGCACAACAGAGCATACACACACACACACACACACACACACAGCCTTCAGAATAAAGAAGACTTCTTGACATTGCAGTACACCAATACTAACCAGCCTCCCCAGGAAGCCCTGCACCGAATTAGTCCGGTCAAGGCAGTCCAGGCAGTTGGTCCTGATGGTGGCCGACTGTTTCTGTACAGGTTGTCCGTTCGTGTAGATGTAGTAGCCGTGTGTCTTGATGATGTCCTGGATGCCAGGCAACAGGTTCTGGGTGAGGGTGGCATCCAGGTTACTGCCACTCTTGCAAATGCGATGGTAATCAAAGCATGCGAACTCTGCACAGTAGGCCTGGCCGGGGGGATGGGCCGGGGAGGGGAGGGACAGGGGAGGGGCCGGGGATGGGGGGGAGATGCACATGAGCTATGGCCATATTAGGAAACCATCCATATCTGTCCATGACAAGCTTGGCTAAGAAACTGTGTGTGTGTGTGTGCATGTGTGTGTGTTGGTGTCTGTGTATGTGTGTGTGTATGCATATGTGCGTGTGTGTGCAGCCATAATCATATTAGAGTCTATAGCTGTTCCAATACTAGGAAAACCATATTAGGAAACTGTCCATGGCTATGCCCATATTAGGAAACTCTATGTACATCGAATGACCATATTAGGTCAACAATAACCATATTAGGAAATTTTCCATAACTATGCGAAAAGTAGCAACAGTCTATTTCTATGACTTTATTAGTAGTCTGTCTATCATATTAGGAACCTGTCTATTGCTATGACCATATTAGGAACCTGTCTTTTGCTATGACCATATAGCACAAGTAAAAAAATACAAGCTGTTTGCATTGGGTACAGTGCCAAACGCATGCCATAAATGGCTAAAAACCAAAAGCAATGGAACCAAACTGTCTGCATAGCACTGCTGAGCGCATGTGCCTAGCTAAAAGGAAAAAGTGAAGACGCGTTGTGAGCTTCAGTCCGAGCATTTTTCAAATGCTTTCTTGGTTCCCATTCTTTCCACCTAAAGTAGTGCTGTCGAGTGTCAGTCTCCCATTCAGTAATCAAGTCGAGCATTGGTTCCATTGGGAAGCAGTGCAGTCTAGTGTCTGTCTCCTGCCTTGAAGCAGCTTCATTCTACAGTCTAGCGTAGGTCTCCATACCCCCCCCTGCTTGCTCTAAAATGAGCAATGCTGCACTTCCTATTGAGAAACAGTGCAGTTGAGCATCAGTCTCCCGGCAGTTGAGCGTCAGTCTTCCGGCAGTTGAGCGTCAGTCTCCCGGCAGTCGAGCATCAGTCTCTCGGCAGTTGAGCATCAGTCTCCTGACAGTTGAGCATCAGTCTCCCGGCAGTTGAGCATCAGTCCCCCGGCAGTTGAGCATCAGTCTCCCGGCAGTTGAGCATCAGTCTCCCGGCAGTTGAGCATCAGTCTCCCGGCAGTTGAGCATCAGTCTCCCGGCAGTTGAGCATCAGTCTCCCGGCAGTTGAGCGTCAGTTTCCCGGCAGTCGAGCGTCAGTCCCCCGGTAGTTGAGCATCAGTCCCCGGCAGTTGAGCGTCAGTCTCCCGGCAGTTGAGCACCAGTCCCCAGCAGTTGAGCATCAGTCTCTCGGCAGTTGAGCATCAGTCCCCCGGCAGTTGAGCATCAGTCTCCCGGCAATTGAGCATCAGTCTCCTGAGCATTAGTCCCCGGCAGTTGAACGTCAGTCTCCCGGCAGTTGAGCGTCAGTCTCCCGGCAGTCGAGTATCAGTCCCCCATCAGAAGCAGTTTTTATTTTATTTTTTGTGCGATTTGTGATTTTTTATCCAACACAAATTAAACAAAAATAAAAATAATAATTGTTGCATTTTTTTGGTACAAAAAATATATTCTCCTCTGAATTAGGCAATTGCCATCTATAAAAGTACTGTAGTAGTCCCACTTTTGAGTGACCGCCTTCAAATCTACAATCAACCAGTCTGAAAGGAGGTGGTCTGGTACTAAGGTGGGTGGATCAATGGGATGGGTCAAATTCATATTAGAGCTCAAAGACGAATTGAAGATGGCTGCAACACTAGAGGAGTCGCCTGAGCCAACCTGTTCTCCAGAAATGGCACAGAGTGGGTTAGCTCCTTCTGATTCTTCTCCGCGAAGAACACTCCATTCTTAGAGAGAGAGAGAGAAACAATTAATCACTATGTCCAATAGAGTTGCTCATTTTGGATGCAGAACCATTTTTATTAACCAATCTCCAAATAACAATCTGTGTCAACAGGTTGACAGTGGAATGTGAGCTATATAGCTGGAATATTTGGATGCATGATGGAAGAGACCTTAGAAAGGTAGAAGGTGGAGGAGAGCTTGGAGGGATAGAAGGTGGAGGAGAGCTTGGAGGGATAGAAGATGGAGAAGAGCTTGGAAAGGTAGAAGGTGTAGGAGACCTTGGAAGGGTAGGAGGTGGAGGAGAACTTGGAAGGGTAGAAGGTGGAGGAGAGCTTGGAAGGGTAGAAGGTGGAGGAGAGCTTGGAAAGGTAGAAGGTGAGGAGAGCTTGGAGGGATAGAAGGTGAGGAGAGCAGAAGGTGGAGGAGAGCTTGGAGGGATAGAAGGTGGAGGAGAGCTTGGAGGGATAGAAGGTGGAGGAGAGCTTGGAGGGATAGAAGGTGGAGGAGAGCTTGGAGGGATAGAAGGTGGAGGAGAGCTTGGAAGGGTAGGAGGTGGAGAAGACCTTGGAAGGATAGAAGGTAGAGGAGACGTTGGAAGGGTAGAAGGTGGAGGAGAGCTTGGAAGGGTAGAAGGTGGAGGAGAGCTTGGAAGGGTAGAAGGTGGAGGAGACGTTGGAAGGGTAGAAGGTCGAGGAGAGCTTTGAGGGATAGAAGGTGGAGGAGAGCTTGGAAGGGTAGGAGGTGGAGGAGAGCTTGGAAGGGTAGAAGGTGGAGGAGAGCTTGGAAGGGTAGAAGGTGGAGGAGAGCTTGGAATAGAAGGTGGAGGAGAGCTTGGAAGGGTAGAAGGTGGAGGAGACCTTAGAAGGATTAGCTGGTGGCTGTCATGTAATCACCAAAATCCTACCTACTTTTTATTTGTTGCCAATCATAAGCTTCTTCAATTAACCTTACGAAAAGTTTTCCTCTCCCCTAACTTCCTCTTCTATAATTATCTGTGACAGGCACAACTGGACAGAACTGTATTCAGGCCAAAAGATCAAACAAACTGTATGCTGCAGTAACCATGGTTAGAGAGTGATGATATACAAGCTTCACAGGTCTACCTCCTACTGACACTATACATTCATGTAGCTTATTTAGACCTAGCACTTGACTCAGCTAAGCCTAAGGGATGCACACAAAGCTGACTAAAGCTATCTTAAGATTTGCTAAGGCTTTCTTATAGCACAACTTTATTAGAGAAAAGGCTTGCCAATGCTAGCTAGCACAGAAATTTATGACTTACAAACCAGTGAAGGCCCAGCTACAAGCTGAGGAGAGGTCCTGACCCCATGACACAACCAAAACAAGAATCTACTTACATGTACTTTCGCTTCATGATAGCTTTTCAAAACTCGTGCTGGTTAAACAGGAGCTGCAAAACATAGATCGTCAGTCCTCACCTAGAAGCTAAGAAATCCAGTGGTGAAAAAAGAAGTGCCATGATGCACAAAATCTGCGCTCGCTTTGGTGACCTTGCACAAGGATTGTGCCGATCTTTAAAGATCGGCACCGCTCTGAATCTGCAATCACTTTGGTGACCTTGGGAAGGCTGGCACACGGATTGTGCCAACCTTTAGAGGTCGGCACCACTCTAGCCAAAAGTGGAACATGTGCTTACCAATAACCGTCGTCGGCTAGCGTTGATTTTCGTTTCATGAGTATGTACGCCCGCAGGCTACATATTTTAGTCAAGGCAGGGAACGTTAAGCGTTTATGTGCGTTAGAAAGAAACGCAACCAACCGGCATGCATTTTTGTCTTGTACTGCAGGAACCCGTCTACTGCTATGACCATATTAGGAACCTGTCTATTGCTATGACCATATTAGGAATCTGTCTATTGTTATAACCATATTAGGAACCCGTCTATTGCTGTGACCATATTAGGAACCTGTCTATTGCGACCATATCAGGAACCTGTCTATTGCTATGACCATATTAGGAATCTGTCTATTGCGACTAGATCAGGAACCGGTCTATTGCTGTGACCATATTAGGAACCATCATTCCTATGACCATATTAAGAACCTGTCCACTGCTATGACCATAAAGGAATGCTATGACAATATTAGGAATGTCACTGGTGGGTGTGTCATTTAGTAGGAGCAATCTTTGAATGTTTATAATGCCGGAAGTCGGAAGTCCCGACTAATGCAAGCAAAGTGATCCTTCTTAATTAAGATACTTGTGTAAAATTTGACACTTCTGAAACCTTCAGTGCGAGATCACAAACGTAAGGATACACGTACGGTGCTCAGGTGGGTGAAGTGCTCCTGGAAGGCAGCAGTGAGCATGCGTTCCCAGTCATGTGATCCGAGTAGATTAAGGCAGAGGGTGGGGCCATAGTGAAGCAGGCACCACTCGAAATGGCGCTCGAAGGCCGGGTGTGAGCAGGAGTAACCTCTGGAGAACTTAATCTTGGTCATTCCTCCCCCAGTCTGTAGTCCCGGCTGATCCCAGAAGAGTGGCACCAGTCCTCGGATTTGAATGTAAGAGGCCACACTGTCGTCAACGTAGATGGCTTCTTCTGTCTCCACAAAGTTTGCCACGTGGCCGTCATCGTTGATACCACGGACGTTGAACCTTTAGGAAGGGCGAGGAAGGGTGGGTGGGGAGGAGGAGATGGGAGGAGATGGGAGGTGAGAGGAGGTGGGAGGTGAGAGGAGGTGGGAGGAGGTGGGAGATGGGAGGAGGTGAGAGATGGGAGGAGGTGGGAGATAGGAGATGGTCGGAGATGGGAGGAGGTGGGAGGAGGGAGGAGGTGGGAGATGGGAGGTGGGAGATGGTGGGAGGTGGGAGGAGGTGGGAGATGGGAGGAGGTGGGAGGAGGTGGGAGATGGGAGGTGGGAGATGGGAGGTGGGAGATGGGAGGAGGTGGGAGATGGGAGGAGGTGGGAGATGGGAGGAGGTGGGAGATGGGAGGAGGTGGAGATAGTTGAGGATGAAGTGTTATACTCATGTATGCTAAAGTTGAGGAGAGAAGGGATAAGGGAGGGGAGGGAAGGAGGGAGGGGAGGGATGAGGGAATCTCAGAGTTCATAGGTTTTACCCAGGGCTTGGGTGTAACCCCGGTTTAACCTGGGTTGGGTTAAATACCTTTTACCCGGGTTTAACACCTTTTACCCGGGTTTTACTCAAACATGGATACAACCCAGGATAAAATAATAGACACAATAGATTTATTATAAACTGTAAAGATATTATAAGAAATTAACTCTGTAATCAGGAAGTAAGACATTCGATAAATGGCAACTGTAAAGAACTAGACAAAAACAGGAGCGTGTTTCACTCAGCATTTATTTACCAAGTGACAAGGTTGTCTACTAGAGTATATATTTTTTATTTAATGATTTATTTAAATATTTAAACAAGATTCATGGGATTAAAGTCCAATTGATATGCAAGTTAAACAGATTTAATAGTCAATCTCCTGAGGTCCTCGCAGGAGCCTGTGGCAGAAGAAGAGTTTCTGGGCTTTCTCATTTTTGTAATTGCAGTACACTTACTAAACTGTAAGAGTGAATGATGACCTGTGGTATTTGCTTGCCTTTTAAATAGCCCTGGTGTCCACCACCACCCAGACACTTGTGGCTCTGGGACAGGGCTGTGACAGGGCTACAAATAAGTGTTTTATGTCACTGGGTAATACCTGGGTAAAACCCGGGTAAAAAACCCGGGTAAAATAGGGGTAAAACCTGGGCGAAATACCTAAAACACAGGTTTTACCCACTGGGTTGGGTTAAATAGGTTCTACCCGGGTACAATGCAAACACTGGGAGGGATGAGGGAGGAGAGGGATGAGGGAGGGGAAGGATGAGGGAGGGGAGGGATGAGGGAGGGATGAGGGAGGGTAGGGATGAGGGAGGGTAGGGATGAGGGTAGAGGGGAGGGATGAGGGAGGAGAGGGATATGGGAGGGTAGGGATGAGGGAGGGGAGGGATGAGGGAGGGTAGGGATGAGGGAGGGATGAGGGAGGGTAGGGATGAGGGAGGGGAGGGATGAGGGAGGAGAGGGATGAGGGAGGGGAGGGATGAGGGAGGAGAGGGGAGGGATGAGGGAGGAGAGGGATGAGGGAGGGGAAGGATGAGGGAGGGGAGGGATGAGGGAGGGGAGGGATGAGGGAGGGATGAGGGAGGGATGAGGGAGGGTAGGGATGAGGAGGGGAGGGATGAGGGAGGGTAGAGATGAGGGAGGAGTGGGATGAGGGGAGGGAGGGATGAGGGAGGGTAGGGAAGGAAGGATTGAAAGAAGAAAGGAAAAAAGGAAAAAATTTAGCAAGGGAGACTGTGTGAATATATTCTGTTGTTATTGATCACCTCCCACCACCCAATGGATGTGCTAGTGATCCACTAAGAGCCCTGGAATGCAAACCATCGTCAACTGATTACAGAGCGCACAACCTCGCCTGCCTAGTAGCGTAAAACCCTCGACAGATGGACACACACATGAACGCACCTCGTTCCTGCTCGTTCACAGCTCACTCGGGAGAAGAGACAGAGTTTGGCCTGCTTCTCTCCCGCGTAAACAGTGTGGATTTCCACATGGCCGCACATGGTCCTGAAGAGCCACCTGGAGATGTCCACTCCAAACCTCTGCAAGTACGCCAAGAGACCTTTGTTCCTGCAGCACAACATTGGGCCCCATAATGAACAGAGTTGCCATATAAATTTCATAGAACACAATAGAATCATGCATGTAGTCCTATTAAAGTTTCAAAGTTGTCGTTATAAATGAGAGCACTTTCTATAGAACACATTAGAATCATGTATTTATCCGTTGTCGTATTAACATAATTATTTTAAAGAACATGACAGCCCACACTCCCTTGATAGTCAGTTTGGCTGCAGTTAACTTTGCATGGTAATAGCTGTGCTATATTTTTTAGTACCAAAAGAGAGCACACGGAGAGATCTATCTTTTGAGCTATACATCAAGTCCATGCAGTCAAGTGACAGTGTGCAGAATCTATGGAGCTCCAAAGTCATAACCTAGTCCTTACCTGGATGATGAGTATCCAACAGAAGCTGTGGCAGCTGGTTGGTGCATGCTCCTGAAGTGTATAATGAGAGGAACCCGTGCCAAAGGTACAGGAAGGAACGCACCCTTTTTGCTGATCAAAACTGATGTCTTTATGAAGACATACAATAGCAACCATTGCAAGCAACTAAGGTGCTTTTCTAATAGAGTAGAGCTAGAGGCAGCCTCGCTAGATGCAAGCAGTACCATAGTTACATGTCATGTAGTTCACTGGTAAGGCCGTCATGCTGCGTTATTTGTGAACTATTGCTGGGAATCTGAAAAGTGCATGTGCAGATATATCCCCGGGGAAAAATGGCTGACGATCGCAAGTACCTCACCATTTTGGCAAATATAGCTTCCAGGAGCTTGGAGCTTGGAGCAAATAATAATAATAATAATAATTTTTTTTTAATTGAAAATCAAAAAATATTTCATTAATTTAAAAACCACCTCCTGGTCACGTGACTCAGAACATGTATAGTTAGTTTGTGGAAGCACTCCTGGCATTTTGATAGTGTATAGACAAACAGACAGACCGATGTACTGACACACACACGAGCTCATTTATATACATATTGAAGTGGGGGAAGCCCTACCTGCCATACATTGCACGCTAGCTGTGCAGATTAGTCTGGCATGGATTGCCAGGGCTGCACGACCTCACAACCACAGCAAAGTCTTCCAAGGTCATGGGAATTTATATCATCTATACAATAATATAAGTATAACATGATTTCCTCCAATGCTCACTGCCCTTCAACGTTGTTCACACTCCAATGGTGTCCGCTGGTGTCTGCATGTTTACGTCCAAATGGAAGTGTTTGCCCTCTCATTCCATTTGTAGTGTACCACACAGGATATAACTAGTCAGGTGGGGAGAGGTGGTAAGTACACCAGCTCCACAATGGTGGGGAGAGGTGGTAAGTACACCAGCTCCACAATGGCGGGGAGAGGTGGTAAGTACACCAGCTCCACAATGGCGGGGAGAGGTGGTAAGTACACCTGCTCCACAATGGCAAGGAGAGGTGGTAAGTACACCTGCTCCACAATGGCGGGGAGAGGTGGTAAGTACACCTGCTCCACAATGGCGGGGAGAGGTGGTAAGTACACCAGCTCCACAATGGCGGGGAGAGGAGGTAAGTACACCAGCTCCACAATGGCGGGGAGAGGTGGTTAGTACACCAGCTCCATAATGGCGGGGAGAGGAGGTAAGTACACCAGCTCCACAATGGCAGGGAGAGGAGGTAAGTACACCAGCTCCACAATGGCAGGGAGAGGTGGTAAGTACACCTGCTTCACAATGGCGGGGAGAGGTGGTAAGTACACCAGCTCCACAATAGCGGGGAGAGGCGGGGAGAGGTGGTAAGTACACCTGCTCCACAATGGTGAGGAGAGGTGGTAAGTACACCTGCTCCACAATGGCGGGGAGAGGTGGTAAGTACACCTGCTCCACAATGGCGGGGAGAGGTGGTAAGTACACCAGCTCCACAATGGCGGGGAGAGGCGGGGAGAGGTGGTAAGTACACCTGCTCCACAATGGCGGGGAGAGGTGGTAAGTACACCAGCTCCACAATGGCAAGGAGAGGTGGTAAGTACACCAGCGTGCGGCACCTGGGGAAAACATAAGTCCACGCCAGATTGACTGTGTACACACTCCAGCCGCATTTCTTCTCTGCTCACTCTGTTTCAACACCTGAAATTCAGGGCAATGCAGTCCTACATATCTTCACACACACACACACACACACACACACAACACACACACACACACGCACACATGCACACACATCTACCGGACATGTAGCTATTTGTAATTAGACACCGAGACAGAGGGATCTATGTTATTTAGAAATCTGATGGCTCAGGTTTGTGGTGACCCCGAGCATAGGGCCTGAGGTTTCTAAATACCATAGATTTCCTAGGTCGAGGTTTCTAATTTACTGACAACCAACCGTCTAGCAGAAGTAGCACGCAACGGTCTTCACCATTCACAGAATAATCTTCCAACAAACTTGAAGGAGGTACACGCACGCACACACATGCACACACACACACACACACACACAGAGAGAGAGAGAGGGGGGGAGGGAGAGAGGCTTGCCTACACTGCCATTCTAGTATTTCTACAGACACAATCTCCAGTTAATGCCAATTGACACACCCTGCTCTCCAAATTCAGAGACACAGTCTCAAGTTCTGCTCTAGTTACATGCACCAGCCGTGGAATGGAAGACGTGGAATGGAAGACGTGGAATGGAAGACGTGGAATGGAAGACGTGGAATGGAAGGCGTAGAATGGAAGCCCTCCACTATCACGACAGGATCTGGGCAAAGAGGATGTCCATTCTCAAACAACAAGAAACAACTTGTTCAAAAACAGAAATCCAAGTTGGCGTTCTTTGCTGGACAGCGGCTGTTTCCACACTATAGCTGGGCACCAAAGAAGGGATTGGATACCCAGTGCCATAGAGGGCCAAACAATACCCTGGCTTGGTTGGAGAGGATGGAGAGGCAGGCTCGAGCGGTGTCTGAATTGCGCCCTCCCCCTCCCCCACCCTCCCACCGGCTGTGCAAGAACCCACATGGGGTAGCAGACTGCGCATCCGTGCATGTCCGCCACTCTTTGCAAGGGTGGTACTTAACCTGCACATGCAGCCTCGCAGTCTGCCGCCTCTTATGGGTTTCAGTTAGTTCTTGCACACGCGACACCTCGAACCTTCCACTCCAAGCCAGGGCATCAGGGTTTGGGATTGGGCAATGGGAGAAGGTTCGTTTGGAGGGTATCCCATCCCTTCTTTGGTTCCAAGTACAGGGGAAGCCACACACTTCACTATCTGCTCGGATGTAGAGTGTACTTCTGTACTCCTGCTGGCTAAAGTGCACAGCTTAGCAGTGCTGCCATTTGTGACTGATGACCACATTGCTGCAAGGCTGGACTTGGCAAAAGTGATGGCAGATTGGCCTGGTCTTTGTTGGGTGTCAATACAACGACAAAGATCAAAGTTATAACCACTAAGATTAACACCTTCTGAGCATGGATCGACATTATGGCTTCCACAACTATTGATGGGGATTGAGTTAAGACCAGATTCATGTTCCATTCTGTCGGGTAATTTCGTGTTCTTTGACCTAATACCAATAACTCATATTTGGTTACTCTGCACTACCGACCCTCTCACAGATCTTGTCACAAATATCATGGAGGCATTTCACAAGAATTAGCTAGATCCTGCCCTCAAGCCCACCCATCAATACACACATGCTATGCCCAATAACTTAGGACTGCCTATTACATGAATATACACAGCTCTAAAGGACCCTCCTACTGAAGCTTCCTTACAACCCAACAACACAATGCTAGAGGACTCTCCTTCTGTAGCCTCCTCTACAACTCAACAACACAATGCTAGAGGACTACGAAACAATGCTAGAGGACTCTCCTCCTGTAGCCTCCTCTACAACCCAACAACACAATGCTAGAGGACTCTCCTTCCAACAACACAATGCTAGAGGACTCTCCTTCCAACAACACAATGCTAGAGGACTCTCCTTCTGTAGCCTCCTCTACAACCCAACAACACAATGCTAGAGGACTCTCCTCCTGTAGCCTCCTCTACAACCCAACAACACAATGCTAGAGGACTCTCCTTCTGTAGCCTCCTCTACAACCCAACAACACAAATGCTAGAGGACTCTCCTCCTGTAGCCTCCTCTACAACCCAACAACACAATGCTAGAGGACTCTCCTCCTGTAGCCTCCTCTACAACCCAACAACACAATGCTAGAGGACTCCTTCTGTAGCCTCCTCTACAACCCAACTAAGAATTCTCAGTGACTCTACTGCCAATTTCACCCACAACATAGTTTGGAATAGTTATGGAAGATAGATCTTGGTTGATTACTTGGGGGGATTCAGATTTTAGTCATTTAATTGCTAAACTGCCAAACAAAAAAAAACAATTTTGGGGGTGGGGTGGGTGTGCGTGTTGGTTTTGTGGTCCAGCATTTTGAAATGTGAGTAATCCCTGTTCGCACCAAATTAATTACAACCTACCATCACCACTACAGAGTGGGCTAAGATAACCCCAAAGATTGTTGGCACCTATTAACAACTTAACCAGTTTTATAATTAAACCATCAACCTGCCCACAGGCAGGGCCCTCTCGCTCCCCTCACAACCATAAGCTCAGCTATCACAACGAAATGACTCACTGGGTGACCCTTAGCAGCCACACCAATCTGCAATAGAGTAGCCCTGAATGTGCGCTAATTGGAATCTTCTGGTACTAAAGCTTTTCTGGGTGGACCTCTTGCATGCAAGTCATGCGGAAAACCTCGACACATAGGAAATCTTTGAAGGTGAATTTCAAGGGGGGAGGGGGGTGGGTGTCCTTCCATAGTTTCAACATTTTTAGGGTCTGCCAGTATACTGGCTCCAGGGTTTCATCCAGGATTTTTCAACTGGGGGGATCAGCAGGAATGGTATGCAGATAGACTAGTCGGTGCTAGTGCAGCCACCCACATTCCACGATGGCGGGGATTATGCCAGTACCAGTACTGACTTGATTGGATGATGAATTAGCCATGGGGATTCCCCACAGTCAGATTGGCATCCTCCCTGGGGTTAGCCCTGGGGATTCCCCGGTCAGGTATGATCCTGCTGAACCCGGCAGTTGAAAAATCCTGGCTGAAACGTGGTCCAAGCTCGTAGCATTGCAGCTAATAGCCACTGTTTGCTAGCACCTGATGTGGCCAGCCAGGCCAGAGTCAATTTCCCGTCCACAAATGCCATAACGTGTAAATGAGTGCACTGGCTGCATCTGCTCTCCAGTGATGGTGGAGACAAGGATAAGTTGAGAACACTGTCCGATGTTTATACTGCGAACATTGCAACAGCCAGTCCTCACGACATCATAAACGGCTGGCTCCAGATGGTTTGCAATATAAGCATTGGACAGGAAACCTGAGGCATGGAGTCTGCTGGACTTGGTGATAAATAACCACATGGGCTTTACAACTCCTTGACCCCCTGACCTGGGGCATGGAGTCTTCTCATGGGAGAGGAGGGATAACAAGGGGAGTGCCACTTCACACAAGTTCAGCTGCCAAGGATTTTCAAGAGAGAAAGGTCTCTACAGAGTGGAACAGTTAAATAATTAACCTTTCGGCCCCACTTGGGTGATTAATTCCAAATATTTTGTTACAGTACACAGACACAGTGTTGGGAGGCAGTCATGGACACAGTGTTGGGAGGTAGTCATGGATACAGTGTTGGGAGGCAGTCATGGACACAGTGTTGGGAGGCAGTCATGGACACAGTGTTGGGAGGTAGTCATGGACACAGTGTTGGGAGGTAGTCATGGACACAGTGTTGGGACAGTGTTGGGAGGTAGTCATGGATACAGTGTTGGGAGGCAGTCATGGACACAGTGTTGGGAGGCAGTCATGGACACAGTGTTGGGAGGTAGTCATGGACACAGTGTTGGGAGGCAGTCATGGACACAGTGTTGGGAGGCAGTCATGGACACAGTGTTGGGAGGTAGTCATGGACACAGTGTTGGGAGGCAGTCATGGACACAGTGTTGGGAGGTAGTCATGGACACAGTGTTGGGAGGCAGTCATGGACACAGTGTTGGGAGGCAGTCATGGACACAGTGTTGGGAGGTAGTCATGGATACAGTGTTGGGAGGCAGTCATGGACACAGTGTTGGGAGGCAGTCATGGACACAGTGTTGGGAGGTAGTCATGGACACAGTGTTGGGAGGCAGTCATGGACACAGTGTTGGGAGGCAGTCATGGACACAGTGTTGGGAGGTAGTCATGGACACAGTGTTGGGAGGCAGTCATGGACACAGTGTTGGGAGGCAGTCATGGACACAGTGTTGGGAGGTAGTCATGGATACAGTGTTGGGAGGCAGTCATGGACACAGTGTTGGGAGGCAGTCATGGACACAGTGTTGGGAGGCAGTCATGGATACAGTGTTGGGAGGCAGTCATGGACACAGTGTTGGGAGGCAGTCATGGACACAGTGTTGGGAGGTAGTCATGGACACAGTGTTGGGAGGCAGTCATGGACACAGTGTTGGGAGGCAGTCATGGACACAGTGTTGGGAGGTAGTCATGGACACAGTGTTGGGAGGCAGTCATGGACACAGTGTTGGGAGGCAGTCATGGACACAGTGTTGGGAGGTAGTCATGGATACAGTGTTGGGAGGCAGTCATGGACACAGTGTTGGGAGGCAGTCATGGACACAGTGTTGGGAGGTAGTCATGGACACAGTGTTGGGAGGTAGTCATGGATACAGTGTTGGGAGGCAGTCATGGACACAGTGTTGGGAGGTAGTCATGGACACAGTGTTGGGAGGCAGTCATGGACACAGTGTTGGGAGGTAGTCATGGACACAGTGTTGGGAGGCAGTCATGGACACAGTGTTGGGAGGCAGTCATGGACACAGTGTTGGGAGGTAGTCATGGACACAGTGTTGGGAGGCAGTCATGGACACAGTGTTGGGAGGTAGTCATGGACACAGTGTTGGGAGGCAGTCATGGACACAGTGTTGGGAGGCAGTCATGGACACAGTGTTGGGAGGTAGTCATGGACACAGTGTTGGGAGGCAGTCATGGACACAGTGTTGGGAGGCAGTCATGGACACAGTGTTGGGAGGTAGTCATGGATACAGTGTTGGGAGGCAGTCATGGACACAGTGTTGGGAGGCAGTCATGGACACAGTGTTGGGAGGTAGTCATGAACACAGTGTTGGGAGGCAGTCATGGACACAGTGTTGGGAGGCAGTCATGGACACAGTGTTGGGAGGCAGTCATGGACACAGTGTTGGGAGGCAGTCATGGACACAGTGTTGGGAGGCAGTCATGGATACAGTGTTGGGAGGCAGTCATGGACACAGTGTTGGGAGGCAGTCATGGACACAGTGTTGGGAGGCAGTCATGGACACAGTGTTGGGAGGCAGTCATGGACACAGTGTTGGGAGGTAGTCATGGACACAGTGTTGGGAGGCAGTCATGGACACAGTGTTGGGCGGCAGCTTTTTGTACCCACCAATTCGAAAGTGGTGCCGTTGGAGTGCATGTATGCAAACAGTGGGCAGGATCAATGGACCAAGCAATCAAGTGGCATGCACAAACATGCTTTTCACCTTCTAATTACATTTCCGAGGGGCACATGTTCCCCTCTCCTCTCTATATTGTCCTGCACTTCTGTAGGACACTTGTTGCCCACACTTTTTATTCCTCTCTATATTGTGTATTATATTACAGAGCTGTTAACTATTGTGGTTATGTAAATCTCTTTATCCATATCTCAAAATGATGTAGAGCACACTCAATTAAAATGATGATCTTTACCACATTCTTTTGAAAATGCTCTATAGTTCTCAGAATTGAACATTATGAAGAAACTGAATAGACACTGCACGAGTATGCAGCAATGACACGGTGTTTACGTACTGCAGTTCTTTCACTTTGTCTTGCGAAGCCATGTGGAAAACGTAGTCCTCGAACAATTAGGAATCGGCTGCACTAATATTATAATTTATGGACCTATAATTTTTATTATTATTATTATTATTATTATTATTATTATTATTATTATTATTATTATTATTATTATTATTAATTATTATTATTATTATTATCCTTGATATTATTATTATCCTTGATATTATTATTATCCTTGATATTATTATTAGTAGTAGTAGTGGTAGTAGTAGGGTAGGCAATTATCTGTACTTCTCTCCAATTTGGGAATAACTGAATGAGTAACATGGAGAGTAATTGCAGAGAGAGGAAACCGAGTGCAATATTAAGCATAAATTAGATGAGAGTATATGCATGTGATTGCCTATTAATTATACAGAATTTTTGAAAGTGCAAGAAGAAAGTGAGCAGCTCTCTATGGAAGCTAGCTATCTTTAAGATAATTCTTAGTTTGATAGCTATGGTGGCACCTTGTATATTCTCCTACCACAACCAGACTTCTCATTCATCAAAGATTATGGGGAAAGATTTGCAAGAAAATAAAAAGAGCAGACATTCCACATATTCAGGTCACAGTCACTATCGGCTGCAACAAGGCTGGCTCCAAGAAAACATCCTCCACACTATTGCTACGTTACATTTCTTTTATGTTACATTTCTTTTATGTGTTGAAGAAAACAGTAATTCTGTGTTGTGTTGCTAGTTGAAAGAAAGAACTCGGCAAGCTCAACTTTTTATGGTAAGATACACATGTAAACTTTGTATCCAAGGGTAACTAAGGTGCAAAAGAAATACTGGGCATGATCAGTGCTATGGCAACACAATACACACTAGTCTAAAAGTTCTAAAATGAGCACACTAAATTATTTTTTTAACACCTAGAAGCTAAAAAATGAGAAATAAAATGAATACAATTACAGAGGCGGCTCTGGCAATTTAGTCAGGCCGTGCTTCAGGTGTAGCTTTACATTTTAAAACAATAGTACTCTGCACACAATTGCATGAGCAGTCCTATCTGTGCTTAGTATTCGAGGGTGTGCTCAAAAAGGAAATATGGTAAGTTTGTCTGGGAGATCCTCATGAACATGCGACATCATCAAGTTGCTCAGTCTTCCTCGTGTGACATACATTGGTGGTAAGGTGTAAGGATAGACTGATGAGAACCAAGAGCTTGCCAAAATGGCCACCATCACACAACCACACACAACATGCACTGCCCCTATACTCGTGCTTTCTGCAGCTGCTGGACATATCTATCAAGAACCAACTCCCCCCCCCCCCCCCCCCGATGTTTCTTCTTTACTTCAACCTACAGAAAATATCATTCAGAGGAACACAGATACGGTTTCACTCTTTGTGCCCATTTTGACAAGATTGAGCGATTTCAGACAGTTTTTCCTCAAAACACTCAAAAACGTCCCAATTGGAGCAAAATAGAGCTTCTTTGACACTTTGCACTAAACGATCACTCACTGGTGCTGCATGCAGCTGGCATGAATACCACGAAAAAGCGCATGCATCTCCCAATGACTATACTCATAAAATTAATATTGTACTGGAAGTGTTTGGCCGGACTCGACGGACAATCGTGGGAACTGCCACTGAATTAATGAATGTATGAACATCTCTCCTATGGGAATAAATGCACTATCACTCTTCAACTTCATTGCTACGATGACCTTCTCAATAATCTTGAAATTTACTCTTACTCTCTCGACATTTTGACTAGATGCTCTAGCCTTCATCAGGAATAGTGAGATGCTCTAGCCTTCATCAGGAATAGTGAGATGCTAAGACTCGCGTGAGCCTGCTATATGAATTGTCGAGGGAGGAAATTTCAATCGTTATGTCAACTGGGAGTTTGTTGAGAATTATTTTTCACATTTATATTTATTTGCTTGTTTGTTCGTTCGTTCGTAGGACACGAGGCACACCGGAAGATTGGGAGCTAAGCACAACCCGAGCAATTCTAGAAGAGATGCCATTTTTTTTTTAAGTGGTTGGTCTTGTTTCTTTAATAAGGAGGAGGCATTTTGGAGATCGACCATTTTGCAATGCAGCACAGAGAATGCTAGCATGCTCTCTTGTAGACATAAATGCTAGCTGGATTAGCACTCGTACTAAGCACATAACCTAGCGTGTGTGTGTTTGTGTGTGTGTGGGGGGGGGGGGGGCATTCCATTTCAGGTTTCGCCTAATTCCATTTCATCATAAACCTTTAGGAAGCTTCCAGTTTCAAAATTATCTTCATGAAAAGAAATGCACAGGTGAATGCAAGAGGTACAGCACGTAGTCTTCCTCGACTGCTTGGCACATTCCTCCGCTGATATATACATCTAACAGATGCACTTCTCTTGGGCTTCTTGGCTCTTGCAGGGGCTCAACCTGCCATCTCTTTCTTCCACATGCATACAGATGCTTTAACCCTCTGAATGCTGGAGGGTGCATTCTACTCCACTAGCAGGGAAGATTATAAATGCAACTTCAAGCATATAGGCAACTGCATGTGCTAACTCTATAGTCATTTCTAATTACAAATCTACACCTGCCAGGAGGAAAGTTGCTAGCTAACTGCTCCAGTGCCATGCAAAAGATTAGCTACAAACCGTAGCTATTCTTCTTGCACCTGCAGGAATATCACAAATTCGGAGTGTGCTTACACATGTGCATGTGTGGAGGGTGCTTACACATGTGTATGTCTGGAGGGAGCTCACACATGTGCACGTGCAGAGGGTGTAGGGTGCTTGTGCAGTGAGGGGGTGCTTACACATGTACATGTGTGGAGGGTGGAAGGTGCTCACACAGCGTGAATTCCGTTTTCTATCTGATTTCGGTTTCCATCCAATTTCGTGATAACGGAAAATAATTCCACAAAATACTTCTCCCTCCTAGTACATGCAATGCAACACAAGCTTGCTGGACGGCAGGATGCCAGGTGACTTAACTTCAACACAAACACACAGTAATAATGTAACATTATTCACCAGTAGAAGTGGGGTTGCTCAGTCCCCTGCTTCTGTGCGCATGAGAGAAGGTCAAACTCGGCTCCAAACGAAGGATAACCGAAGAAGAACTTCCCAGAAGCCAGCAGCTTTCCCACGTCTTGTACGAGCTCCATGGAAGCCTTGGTACTGAGAGGGACAAACGCTGCTTGCGTGAGCTTGAAGATTTCCGTGTCCTTGATCTTTCCCATGGACTGGCAGCCGGTCACAAGGACAAGGTACTTCACTATGGACTGCTCATGTTGTAGGACCAAGACCCCCAGAGTTCCGTATGCTCCTATGCATTCTGTGTACGAGACATCTTTTCTCAAGATATCAACTTCTGCCGGATCTGACAATGTTAGGAGAGAAAATGTATATAGCTGCTGGGATACAGATTACATTTGATCTATGGCACTGACAGGACATCAGAAATAGAAAAGTGCTGCCCTAGAATATTTAACTTGATTAAATCGTCAGTTGAGGTTAAGCATTTTCCCTCTCAAATATATATTCTATGCACCATGTGTCATCAGGCAGTGATGTCTTTGTGCGTGCTAGTGGTGTCATAACCCTGCTAAAACGACAATGCTTTTTTTCCAATAGGTTTAGTATTCGCTGTTTTCCCAGATATAATCCAATCTGCAAATAGGCACCAGCAAGAGCAACCTAGCATAGTTTCATTTATGCTATACTAAACATTACATAACCCACAACTTCCCTTGTAAATCTTCTGTTTAGTTACCGGCTGAAAATATTTAACCCCTCAAAAATATCACTCTATATTGAATTCTTGGTCCAATATTGAAACCTGAAGTAAAAAATAAGGCAGATGTCTAGTGCAGTTTTGTGTGTGCCAGTGGGCATATAAAGTGCATGTCATCATGCCGTTACCCAACATCTGTACAGGTCAAACCAGAGGACATTACTTATAACACTGCTTTGCAAAAAAAACTGGTTAGTCCCTGATTTTATGAAAATCAGCAAATCTCGGTGAGCAATTCCTGCCAAACATAATACATGTATTGTCAAGGGTCACAAGCCTGCCCACACATACCACAAACGCACACCAAAGACGCAGTACACTACTACAAACTCCAGCTTACCAAGGACAGCAATAACGTCTGACTCGAACAACAAAGCGTGATCCGGGACATCTTTGCTCTCCAACAAGATTGAGCGAGGTTTATTTTTCCTCCAAGCACGGAAAGACTTGGGCAATACCATCACTAGCAGACCAACTAGTATTCGCAGCTACGAAAGTGGCCGAGCGAGTTAACAAGGGGTAGGGCATCAGAAAATAATTAACGCCCACTGTTACTGGTACGCAGGTCAAAAAAAAAAAAATGTTACCTCGATCATAACTTTTATTTCAATCTCCATGAACATAATTTTGATACCTTTTTGATTCCAAGTATAATATAATATCTTCTGGCAAGTACCTTCAAAATGCAAAAGTCCCTCAAAAATGCCTTCGCCGCTCCACAAGACTACTCAGATTTTGTATTGCCTTCTAATTGCTGGTGTGGGTAACGTGTATCTCTAGTGCTATAAAAAATAAGTGATGGAAATATTAATTTTCTAGGGGTCATGGTGGGCTCATTTGTAAAATTTGACCTTCAATTGACCTTTGATCATCAATAACTTTGAAGATAAAGCAAGACAGAAAAATTTGATCGTCCATTTTAAAGAGTAAGGATAGAGCTTCAAAATGATACAAAAAGTTTGAGTCTCAAAATGAGTTATGGCGGCAAGAGACACTGACCTCCATGATTTTGACCAAAAAATTACAGCCATGTAAACATTGAGACTGAGACAAGGGCTTTTTTTTTTTTTTTTTTTTTTTTTTACTTATGGTTACCACTTTAGAGCTCCGTAGATTCTGTAAACTTCATGGTATGGACTTGATATATAGCCCCAAAAAATAGGTCTCTCTGTGTGCTCTCTTTTGATATTAAAATATTTTATATAACTATAGGCATCTGCTTTAGCTGATTCACTGCTAGAGTCAGCTACAGACACAAAAGCCAGAGCCGACCTAAAGTGGAGGGACCTCAAAACCTGAATTGGCCGCATAAATATCTCCAGATTGCAAAGCTGCGTTAAAATATAAGTACGTGGTCAAGCGTGCGGGTGAATGAATTTCGTTAAAACTTTTTTCCACCCGTGCGCGCTTGACCACGTACTACTTACTAATGAAAACACTAGCAAATCTTAGATCTGGAGATATTTATGCGGCCAATTCAGGCATTCAGGTTTTGAGGTCCCTCCACTTTAGGTCTAGTGGTTAGAACTATGAAAAATATTTTAGTATCAAAAGAGAGCACACAGAGAGACCTATTTTTTTAGCTATATATCAAGTCCATACCATGAAGTTTACAGAATCTACGGAGCTCTAAAGTGGTGACCATAAGTTTTTTTTTTTTAATCCCTTTTTTTTAATGCCATTGTCCCCCCTGAATGCTTCTTGATCGCCTTCCAGGTGGATGACATTATATCAATGAAATGGTGTGTGCAAAAGCCACTGTAAGTCCAGAATAGAGCATCCAAATCTTCTGTAACCTAGAATCCACCTTTCCAGTATGTTGAAGCATAGTTTGGTGAGATTTAAAAAAATTAAAATGCAAAATTTAAATCTGACCTAATGTACCCCCTAATCCCGTTCCTATAATATAACGCAATAAAAAAATTTTTACAGCAATTGTATATAGCATTCAATAGTGAGCCGTTATAGTACACACACATTATAATGCACACACATTATAATGTTAGTCAAATGAGATAAGAGGTGGTTCGCTCTCTTTTCTACCATAGCTTTGGTGGGTTCCATCTGGAGCTCCTTGGTGAGATCCATTTGGAACACTTGGCTGCTGTTGCTGTGGCTGCTGTGGCTGCTGTTGCTGTGGCAGCTGTTGCTGCTGTTGCTGTGGCTGCTGTTGCTGCTGCATCTGGTAACCACCACCTTGCCCCACACTGTGTGATAACCCCATAGGAGGAGGAACCTGTGAGGAAGGCAAAGTCTGCAGTGCAGGCGACATATCTTGTAACTGCTGAGGCTGGCTCATGATAAAACCCTTTCCATGGTTGCTGCCCATTTGCTGTACTCCTTGGGAGAACTGAGGCTGCTGGACATTTTCTGTGCTATATGTTACAGCAAGTTGTTGTTGATGATCTCCCATGCCCCCAGAGAGTTGCACAGTAGAATAGCCAGATGGTTGCTGCATGCTAAGAGGTTGTACGCCAGGGGTCTCCTCAGAGAGTTGCACAGTAGAATAGCCAGATGGTTGCTGCATGCTAGGAAGTTGTACGCCAGGGGGTTGCATGCTAGGAGGTTGTACGCCAGGGGGCTCCCCAGAGAGTTGCACAGTAGAGTAGCCAGATGGTTGCTGCATGCTAAGAGGTTGTACGCCAGTGGGCTCACCAGAGAGTTGCACAGTAGAATAGCCAGATGGTTGCTGCATGCTAGGAGGTTGTACGCCAGGGGGTTGCATGCTGGGAGGTTGCATGCCAGGGGGCTGCATGCTAGGAGGTTGTACGCCAGGGGGCTCCCCAGAGAGTTGCACAGTAGAGTAGCCAGATGGTTGCTGCATGCTAAGAGGTTGTACGCCAGGGGACTCCCCAGAGAGTTGCACAGTAGAATAGCCAGATGGTTGCTGCATGCTAGGAGGTTGTATGCCAGGGGGTTGCATGCCAGGAGGACCAAAATTATACTGGGTACCCGACTGAGAAGCTTGGATTCCAGTAGTAGTGGCTGCAGTAGTAGTAGGTTGTTGCTGTGTTGGTTGTGGTACACGATGAAGCTGTGGCAGTGTCCCATGCTGCTGCATAAACGGATGATGAGCATTGTACTCACTGCTGGGGGCTGGATCCTGGAGACTAAATGGCAAACCCATACCAATTCTACCAGCAGAAACATCAGCTGGATTGTATGGAGGTGGGCCGATCGAATCCACACCTCCAGTAATGGGGGCGCTAGAAATTCCAGTACCATAACTCAGCTTAACTGGCAGAGCCTGTTCTTGCATGGACAGAGATTGCATGGGCACAGCAGATGGATCTATCGCACCTACAGGTTGCATCATCGAAGGCATCTGTGGCGACTTAGTATCGTTACTCAGAGGTGCATTATAAAACTGCTGAGTTGGCATTGCAGTTTGGTGTGTGGTCTGGGTGCTAGTACCAGTGCCGACTCCACCCCTGCTGCTGCCAAACTGGTGCTGGATCACTTTCTGCTCCTGCGCTATGAGTTGCTGCCTCTCCAACTCTCTCTGCATGGACACCTTCTGTTCGTACTCTGCTCGCTGGCTGTGGAGGACTTCCAATCGCTTCTGCTGCAAACTCTGCTGGAACTCTAACTGCTCCTGTTTCTGTTGGCGAAGGAGGGCTAGTTTTTGCTCCATCTGCATGCGAGCCAACATGGACTGCTCCTGCTCCATCTGTTTAACCTTGTCTTGATGCTCTCTCCTCATCTTGTTCAGAGTGATCCTGGCCTCCTTGGCTTCATTCAGCTTGTTAATAAAGGCCAGCTGTTTGGCTGCAAGGGTTGAGGAAGAAGCAGGAGAGAAGTAGGAAAGAAAGAGGACAGATCATGACAGAAATATTGGGTGGGAGGGAAGGGAACACGGACATTTCTGTTGCTGCACATGATCAATCTGCTTGAGTAGCTGTGGTTGCATTGCTGTCAGATTCTGGTATAGAGACAAGACCACAGGGTCCGTAGCTATGCTCCCTCCGTTGCTGCTCACTTCAAGCAGTCTCTTCACAAACATGTCGATACTGTTGCGGACACCTTCAGCCAGAAGACTCCCAGTCGGGCCTTGTAGCTGTTGTTCTATTACTAGAGCCTGTGTGGAGATGATAGGGAGAAAGGCAGGAAGCGAAAGGAGGGAGAAAAGGTGGAGAGGAGGAAGGAGAATGAGAGATAAAGATGATTGGAGGAGATAAAGGCGGGAGGAGATAAAGAGGGAGGGAGTGAAGGAGAAGAGGAGGAGGGGGGAGGAGGAAGGGAGCCAGGCAAAGAAGTGATCGAGGAAAACAAAAGCAAGAGGAAGGAAAACAACAGTGAAGGACAGGAGATGAACGTAAATGACACTTGTAATGTTCTTCTACTCCTCCCGTTTACTTGCCTCAGGTCCAGTGGGGCTCGAAGTGGAAGGAGAAGGACCTAAACTCATTCCTGTCCCAGCAGCTTGCTGCTCCTTGCGTTGCTCCCAGTAGCTGCGATCCAAATAGCGAGCAAGCTAAGGAGTGGAGGAGAGACGGAGGTAGACAAAGAGGAAGGACAGGAATGTAAGGGAAGAGGTGAGAGAAAGAGAAAATGATGGAGGAAGAAGAAAGGGAGTATAGGGAATCATTTTCTGCTTTTTTTTTTTAATGGCAATTTTCCATATCATGTTTTACCTAATTCTGTTAACTTTTAGACATTCCAAAATTATCAAAAAGATACAGAATAAGTTCTGCTTGCCACATTCGTTCCTCTGCTCCTCTGCTGATACACAACTAACAGGTGCACTTCTCTTGGCCTTCTTAACTCTTACAAGGGCTGAATCTGCCATCTTTTTGTTCCACATGCATACAGATGCTTTAACCCTCTGAATTTTATTGCCCCAGTAGCAGGGAAGATTTATAATAAAATAATCAAGACTTGTAAAATGTAATCTCAAGCCTAAAGGCAACAGTTTCTGTTTAAAAAAAATGCTATTTTCCATTTTTTAGCTTTTACAACATTTTCAATGTTTCAAAATTAGAAAAAATGAAAAAACGGGAATGAAGTGCAGGGGGGAGGGGTTAAAAGAGAGAAAATGCAACACATGTGACCACAGAAGTTATAAGATATGAAAGAGAGAGGGAGCCATGTTGTTGAACTCACAGGATCACTAGAAGCCTCCTGCTGATGTTGTCCAGAAGGGGGAGGTGGTTCTTGGGACTAAAAAGAAAAGCACATAATTTCACAAGCTAGTAAGCATGCAGGCTGACAGGCACTATCCATGTACAACTAATATTATGCAAGTTGAGCAGAACTCACCAACTTTGGGGGGGGGGGGGGGGGGGGGGGGGGTGTGTGAACCCACTGACACAATAACTGATGCTCACACATGTAACTATGTAGAAGGTGGTATGTGGTATGGCCTCAATTCTAGACTAGAGGCCTGTCCACACTGTGCAAGTCAGTGCGCATTAATGTGCATTGGTCGCATCCACACTGAATTCAAATTAAAATAATAGCACATTATTCTGGTCCACCTCAATAGGTGGTTTGAGTCGAACCAGAGCAACAAATTATTAAGCGTTCAAATAATTACATTAGTAGGCATTGAAAATAATTTCATTCATTCACGTCTTCGTGATGCTGCAGTTGGGAACTTTGGGGCTAGCTGCATACTATTTGTGGCCTGCGGCCAAACTAGCTAGCTAAAGTAGATAGCTAGACCAACTACACAGCTAGAGAACTGTTGCTACATTCCAACGCCCTGCATCTGGACTTCTGAAGTTGTGGAGTCACAACCTTCGTTAGTTCTGCCTTTCCCTCAGCCTCTTCTCTTTCACAGAAAATGTTTCCTGCACATCTGTAGGTAGCTGATCAGCAAGAAAAGGATGCAAAAACAAAACTCCATCTCAGATACAGTATATGATTTTGATTGGCTTTGGTAGGTTTATTATTTTTGCTTCGTACAGTTTATTTCAGTGCTAGTGTGAACGTGACAAAGAAAGTTTAGGTGGAGTTTGGACAGGTCTGAATTTCACGAGATACTTGTCTGCCACGGTTGGCAAGGTATGGAGATATGTATGACTGGCAGCATCTGTAATTTATAGCTATATGATGCTGACCAAGCACTATTCTGCTAAGTGGATCTATTTAGAGGTCATGCATGTGCAGAAAATCAAGACCGAATCACAAGGAATGGCAGAGAGCAAAGGGAATGTGCATGGCCACCATCTTTACAAAAGTGTGTGGATTCACTCTGTAGTCTTTACCCAAGAGGTCTTAGAAGTAGCTGCAGTCTGAGAAGTGCCGTGTGTGTGTGTGTGTGTGTGTGTGTGTGTGTGTGTGTGTGTGTGCTGACAGAAGGACACACAAGTTTGGTAACATCACCACACCAACTCCTTATTGGTGCTGGTTCAAAGGGTCTTGTAAAGAGGACTTGCTTGTTCATGATTATACTGACAGCACTTAACATCATGTCCAAGCCACTTTAAATAGTACACAAACTACACAATTGCCAAGTTTGGCTGGCAAAGATTATTTGACAATTACCTGGTGGTCTTTGGGAACAATGAGGCCTTGACAACTGCTAACAACTGATAAATGTAACTGTAAGTAATAGCAACTACCAACTCACTGGAGTAGGTTCGTGGATGATGGATTCATAGAGTGTGCTCTGGGCAGGGGCAGAGGGTGTGGCTGAGTGAGGGGGTGGAGTGGGGGTGGAGGATGGTGGTGCCTTTCCAGGAGATGGCTTCTTAGGCTTGTTCTCTTGCTCGTTGAGGGACATGGCAATGGCCAGCTGAAGTTCGTCTTCCTCTTCAATCTGCTTCTGATTCCCTGCTGAAGATGAAGTGGTGGAAGGGGCTTGAGACTCCTGAGCCAGAGAGCTGCGCAAGTACTCTACAGGGAGATCACTGCTCATGTCAGCAGCAGCTGTAGCAGCACTTTCACCCTCGCTGCAGGGGTGAAGGAAAAACACAAGGGTATACTCACTAACTCCTTCCCTGCAACACTACTCCATTTTAAAATTAGGGGGAGAGAAAGGGAGTGATCTCGTATAGCTGACCCTTGACCTCATTTGCACTGGGCTGGCAGAGGAAAAAGGGGCTTTGTACGGAGTGCACTCCAATCTTGGTGCATTAGTGACATAACCACCTGAGATTCAATCGTGCACATGTTCACAAATGCACCAAGATTGGGCTGCACCAGAATAAAACATTTTATGTCAGTATGCCAATTTTTTCCCCTTGCCAACCCCAATGTAAAAGAGGTAAAGGGTCATCTACACATGCGGGTGTGGGAATAGGTATACAAAGGAGGTGATTAGCAGTGATTAATCGCAATCAGCGCCAATTGGTATCACATGTGTGTGGGCTTTTAACGGCAGGTATGTGCTTTGAACGTTGGTTGACGCCAAATGGCACAATAGCACTTTTTGTGTGAAGACAGCAGGCACTTAATAAGGGGGGAGACAGTTGCATTTTTATTTTTTTAACTTGTGGTTACCACTTTATAGCTCCGTAGATTCTGTAAACTTCATGGTATGGACTTGATATATAGCTCAAAAGATAGGTCTCTCTGTGTGCTCTCTTTTGATACTAAAATATTTTTCATAGGTATAGCTATAGCCAAGTTACTAGACCAAGTGGAGGGAACTTCAAAACCTGAATGCCTGAATTGGTTGCATAAATATCTCCAGATTGCAAAGTGCTAAAGATTATTAGCACCAGTGGCTAGAGGAAGCCCTACTCTATTCAATGAGTGTTTTCATTAGGCGCTAAAACGTAAGTACGGGTCAAGCGCGTGGGTGGAAAATGAGTTTTATAGATTATTAACGAAATTCATTTTCTACCTGCCGCTTGACCACGTACTTACATTTTAGCGCCTAATGAAAATGAATAGAGTAGAAGCTTCCTCTAGCAACTGGTACTAATTTCAACTCTCTGCAATCTGGAGATATTTATGCGGCCAATTCAGGCATTCAGGTTTTTGAGATTCCCTCCACTAGTAGCTCCCGTAACTTGGCTATAGTTATACTTACGAAAAATATTTTAGTATCAACAGAGAGCACAAAGAGAGACCTATCTTTTGAGCTATATATCAAGTCCATACCATTTTACGGAATCTATGGAGTTATCAAGTGGTAACCACAAGGGGGGAAAAGGGGGAAAATACATGTGGGTCACTCTCCCCCCAAAAATGCAACTGTCATAGCTAGTAGGTTGCAGTATTATACTTCTAGAAAAGAGTATAAGAAGCTAACTAGGTTCCATAGAGTTGGGCTTACTCTGGCAGCCACAGCTACATGCACTCATACTTCATCAGTTCTCTGATATCTTAACAGAAATACTTGCAGGTAATCAAGTCAATACAATAATTGTGGTAAAGTGAATACATTTTCATTTCACAGCGACTACTCCTTCCCTAAAGGAACAAGCAGGCCCCTGTGCACACTCTGTTGATACAGTGGTTTGCCTGGAAGGTTCAGTTTGTTTATCAAACTGGAAACCATGATGATTGCTGGCAGAAGAAACTTGTGTGTGTGTGTGTGTGTCAGGTGTGTAGAAAAAATATATAAATAAAACATGTACCTTGTATTACCGATCTTTGTATCTTTTATAGTCCACATGTAAAATACTTGAGAAGGGAGAGGGTAGGCACATGGCAGGAGGACTTGGACACTTATATACAAGAGCAAGAGAGCACTCCTGTTGTACTAGCTGGATAATGCCTTGCCATGCATATCGATAATGCTGATGCAATGGGGATCCATGGAAATGTTTTTGCCATTAGCTAGCTATAATTTTTTGAGTACTAACTCACCATACTTTTCCAGAAGTATATACAACTCCACCAAATCAACAGGCAACATACAGAACAAGCTATCAACTCAAATCAATAGATATAACTTGGCATCACTTAGCTAAGTTTCTGAGACGGTGTTGTGGCAACAAAAAAAGAGAGCTTGTGAATCTACTCATGCCCAAACCCTATAGCTCTATCTAACGAGCAAGCTACAAATCGAAAATTATTCATGTACAAAATAAATTGTGGGGTTATAGTTGGCTTTTTCTTACCATCACTTGGCATCATCCAATGTCTAGGAGCTTCCTTTAAAGCTCAAGTAAAGCTTCTGCACTCCATCTGTGCATGTTTCTGTGAGAGAAGGATCATCACAAAAGTCAATCATTAGCTAAACAGTGGTTAAACACCCATTTGAGATCGAGAAGCACAAACTCCAAATGGCCACTAAAGAGTGGCAGACTAGATTGTTTTCATAATCTGGAAGCCAAGACACTGCTTTGCCTTAGGGCAAACAACAGTGAAGCTCTTCAACCTCTAGTCCAAGCTTCAGGAACTTTTTTTGTCTCTCACACTGAATGAGGCAGTCATTAGCTAATAACTCCACCTCACGCGCTATAATTTAATGATGCGGTTAATTGGTTAAGGGAGATAGGAGAATAGCAGGACAAGAGAAGAATATGGAAAAGAGTGGGCAGTTCGGGGAGTGGATCAAGGAGGAACAAAACGGGAAGAGAAGGTAGAAAATGATGGAGATCACTTCATTACCTTTCACTCGCTCATGCAAAACCACTCACCCTTTCTCCACCTTCTTGAAGCAGATGTCACACACCCTGGAGGGTTCGTCCACGCCAAAATGAGGCAAAGTAGCACGTTTAGCTGAGCATACAGCACACACGCTCTTACCACAGTTACGACAATGATGCTGCATGGGTTAAGGAAGACAAAAGAGGAAAAGTAAATTCTAGATGAATACCATTAAGGTGGTAGTTGTGCCGTTCTTTTTAAGCAGTCAGATTTACCCGTAACTTCCCCTTGAAGCGATTGAACTCTTGCCGGCACATGAAGCAGCGATCACTCAGAACCCATTCCGGCGGCTTCTTGATGAATGCCGCAGATGCCACTGCGGCGGTGGGGATGTGGTAGCCACCCCTCTCCAGCTCGGCAAAGACGATGTTGATGGCCTTGTAGCCGGTCTGCTGTCCAAAGGCAGACTTCCACTCTCCTATCAACTCGAGAGCTTTGTCCACAGCCTTTGCACTCGGCCCTTCCTATTGGGTGGAAAGGAATTGTAATCCACTTAACAGCGCTCCCTCCTGCCCTTCACCATTGTCCCTCGTGAGCTAGCTACAGTGTCGCTCATGCACGGCACCTGTACTTCCCTTCACTCCACACTGCCGTGCTTTCAAATCACCCTGCTCTCCCCTCGTCCTCTCACGCTCTCCCACCTTCGCTCGTTTAGTACTAATCACAGACACCATTGCCACCTGGCAAATATGGGGAGGACATCTAATGCTCACAGACTCATACGAACTGTAATTACAGAGAGAATATGTTCTGGGTAGAGAGAGAGGGCCTCCTTGCCTCACTAGCTCTTTCTGTTTATCACGGAATCAGAGAGGAATTTCAGTTAAAATTATCACTTTCCCCCCTCCCTAATGAGACCCTGAAGCCAAACAGGTCCAACTAACGAGTGAAGTGCGGGTGTGGCAGGGTCGGAAAGTCATCACAGTCATATGTAACTTCAAGCAGTACTACATTTTTACCTAAAGGCCCAAAGGTTTCAAAGGTTTCGATAAAGTGGGAGGTCAGAAGGTCAGAACTGAGTTCAACTCACCGTTCACATTTAGGATGGGTGACCCGTCGAACTCATTCATATTCCGTACCTTTGTGACATGTGGCAACCAACTCTCCCTTTCAACACCCCCTTGTGAGGGCTCACACCCCCACCAAACGTCTCTCAGAACACACTCGTCATACCACAAAAAGCAGCGACTTACAAAGCCCATGCTCCTCCCTACAACTCGACAGTGTTTCTTTCCTCACCTTGGAAGAAGTGATGACATCCTTTATGACTGTGAGAAAGTCTGTGGTGAGGACCTCGCTGTGCACATCGGAACTGCAGTTCTTCATGAGGGACTCCAGGACCAAGACAGTATTATAGAGAACATCGCCGGCACTATCTTGAAGACGTCGCCTGAATTCCTTGATGGCAGTCTTGGCCCTAACCAGGATAAGCAAATATAATAGACACTTATTAGTGTGCAGTGCCTATGCGGCAGTAACCAGTAACCTGCAACATCCAAGCTCTCTTCCATTCACACATGTACAATTAAAAGTGAATGGGATCGTTGTGCATGCCTGTAATGGGTTAATTTTCCCATCAATATTCCCATCAATATGTGTACATATGTATGTATGTGTCTTTAACTTCATGAATTCTCAAGCTTCTCATCTATTCAAAGACACTCTACTATTTTAGCACTTAGAAGCATGTTTGTAATTTGATCACATGATCTCAATCGGGTGACAGTTACTTTTTGTCATCTAGAGTCTCCTCCCCTTTCCAGGTTAGCCTCACTACTTGATCATTACTTCCCCACTCGCCTCATCAGAGGATGCAGCCATTGTCTGACCCAGCCTTACACAGAAACGTCATGGGGTCATAGGGCAGATAAAGGTCTGGGCGTCTGGCAGCACTAAAATTCAACTTGTGCCACCGGGAGTGTAGTACAACTTGTTATGCCTCCAGGACCATAGTAAGGTACCAATTAGATTGCAAGCACCTTCTGAGGCAGCCAGATCTTTGGCTCACACTTTTGTGGATAAGTCATCACATGATACAGTGTGGGTGGTCTATACAGCGCAAGTTATATGCACTACAGGGCTAATAGAAAATCCTACACTAGGTACTCTTTTCTAAGGTGATGTAACAAAAAAAAATTCTGCTGCTCAGGGCAGGGACACCAAACTCTTTCCCGACTACTCCACTCTAGGAATGTCAAAGGTTGACTGTGAGAGGACCAAGGGCTACACTACTTCACTCAGTAGGCCAACAGTGTACAAGCTGTTCCGGGAGAGCAGAGATACTACTTCACTCAGTAGGCCAACAGTGTACAAGCTGTTCCGGGAGAGCAGAGATAGGATGCAGTCTACTCAAGGATATTAAACATGGGAAGAGGTACAGCTACCCCACATCCTAGGACTCATTATCAAACTAGGAGGATTAAGATGGGCCTTCACTTTCTAGGGTTTACTAATTAGAAAGAGTTAGTTGTCTGAACTCAGCCATTCTCTATTTATATGAATGCTACATAATATTGAGCATACGTGACATTCTTGGTCTTTACTTCTTCCACTATTTCTAGAACGGCCTCCCAGTCTGGTTCACTGTGGTCCCCACTAGTGGCCTTCTCTGAAGACAAAACACAGTCATTTTATCCGAAGCACGAGAAATTTACAAACACACACGAGAAATTTACCCAACAGTTGCTTGAAGTTCACCATAGTTTCCAATCGAGACTTTTTCTTGGCTTATGTTAACTCTTGTCATTAAAAAGTCCGCTGACTGCGTCGCCACATGACCCCGCCACCCCCAGGCTCATTCCAGGCCCAAGCGACATACCATCACGTGCATAGGTAAACGCTTCAACTGGTCATATGACATGACGTCATGAAATGACGTTATTTATTTGTTTTATTTTTATTTATTTATTGCAGATATGATGACATGAGACATAACGAGATTGTTGAACTATGATTGTGCACTGAAGGACTACTAGCTAAAACTAGCATCATTAACTATAATTTTGATGATGGTGCATTCGGCACTGACCCTTTCGAACAGGAAAGCACCAGGCTTAAATAATCTACCTGCAAACTAGATTCGTAAATGTAGGGCAGGATATTTTCGTTGTGTTCATTTTTTGTTTTGCCAACAATTTTTAAGAATTTGAGGCGCTGCACTTCTTCAATAATAATTGTTATTGGAGGAGGTCAAAGAATTCATGGGAGTATGGTTTGATAGGAAGCTAAGGGGTAATGTTCAGTTAAGGCAGAAGAGTGGTTTGAAAAGGTGACATGGATGAGTAAGGTGAATGAGCAGGTGGAAGTAGACAGGAAGAATGGTATGGAGCATGCAGCCAAAGTGTGGACAAGAGGACGTAATGCTTGCAAGAAGTTGGAGTCAGCACAGATGAGAGTGGGTAGGAGAGTGTTGGTAAGCAGTAATACAGTAGCAGGAGTGGCAATACGGGGAGGTATGGGGTGGAGGAAGCTAGATGAGGAAGCTAGATGAGAGGAAGGAAGAGATGAAGGTAAGAGATTAGAGGTGTTCATAGCAGATTGGTAAAAATAGTTGTAAATAAACTTAGAGAGGATGGAGGAATCGGATGGTGGGAAGAATATGAGATCTTATGAGAAAATACGAGATAAACAATGATGTTGGGTCAGTACTTAAGTGGAAGGGGGAAATAAAGGTGAGAAATAAGAAGGGTTGGGGGGAGGAAGTAAACGGCAAGAGTATGCTGAAGTTTTATATATTGGCAAAGAATGGTGTAGGGGTAGAGAGGTAAATGAGGTCCATACATTGTCAGGAAGGCATGCAATTACGGTTTAGACAGGACTACATCAGCTGGGTTGTTAGAGGATAAGAAGAGATGTGGGATAGTTAGGGACGAAAGGTGAATCATATGTGATAGTGGAGCAGGGGAAGATGTGGAACATTTCTTGGTGACGTGGGAAATGTGAGAAGGGTCGGCTGGAACTGGTGAGGTGCGCAGAATTGTAGGGGCTGGACAGTGGCTGGATGAATGTAGAAGAGTGGGTAAGGATGGAAAGGTGGCATTGCTTTTGGGGAACGGTATGGAGGGAGAAGTGATGTGATGGAGGAGGTGGGCGAGTGTGTTATGTATTGGGTAGGGAAGTGGTGGCAGAGGAGAAAGGAACTGCTGTATGTTGTGGTGAGGAATGATCTTTGGTCCCCTCCCCTCCCACTCCTTGAGCAGTGGGACACTCATAACTATTAGTATTATGGATATTATTATTAAGTAAATACTTTGATATTTTATTGGCATTAGTTACCGTTACATAGTCTCACTGTATTGTGTGGTGGCCTTAACAGACTCAGCAGTATCAAGTAGATCGTAATTAGTCCCCTTATACCTTATACCTCTAATGAAGGAGCAAAGTTTATCCATAAGGGGGCCACAGCTGTCTATGTGGACTTGCCATTGTGGTAGCCATGGTGATGTCCCTGAGTCCAGAGTCTCTACTGACTAATCTTGAATCGAAGCATTTCTATTATCAGGACAATGTAATTGTTCTTAATTGATTACACCTTAACAAGTTATTGATGGATAAAGCATGATGTTCTGCTAACAGGATATCATCTACTGGGATAGGACTATATAGAGGGGGTATCTAATTACCATTTTGATGGCAGTGACAGTGGTGATGGAAGTGACAGTGGTGATGGCAGTGACAATGGTGATGGAAGTGACAGTGGTGATGGCAGTGGCGGTGGCAGTGTTGATGGCAATGACAGTGCTCTTATTAATTCCAAGGAAGCTGTTCAACTGCTAGAGGAATCAGAAGTGTTGTCATCTAAGTTAGCAGGTGACTGATGATGAAAGGGTAATGGATGACAGGGTTTAATAGAGGAATGTAACACCTCCTCGTCTGACATTGGTATTTGTGATATCAGTGCTGGTAGGGAGAATCAATGTGTACAATAGTGGTACTGAAATGATTTCGTGTTACACTGGCAGGAATTATCTCATGAAAATTCATATTCAAGCAACTGACTTTTCACTAGCATCATGATTTTATCCTAGACTCTAGCTCTACGTGATAGACAGAGCATTAATTTCTGAGCCCTAATATAGACCTATAATATATGACAACCAATAAATTAAAGGTTAAAAAAAATGAATTGTATTCAGAGTTCATTTGTTTTTGAGAATGACCACCACTAAGGTAGAGAAGAAAAATAGCAGCACTTATTCCCAATGACTATATACTGGCTGCTGGTAGTGATGTAAAGGATTTTTCTTGCTATATAATATGGCATTATCTTTAAAGTTTGTAATTGGAGAGCGTGTATATGTGACCTGGATGACCCTAACCCGCATTACTACAAATCGTAAAATGCAAAGTTACATGACATCATTTCTAAACGCATTTTAGAATACCATAGCAACCGCTTTTAGGTTTTCACTTACATCATTAAAAATTACACCACTGTGCTTAGCACAGAGTGAGCTTCATTTAGATATACGAACTGCTGTTAGGACCTTCTTGTCAAAAGTACTCAAGTTTAAAAGTCAATGGATTTGGAAGCTATTCCTGGATTATCAGATGAGGCGAACTGTGAAATCCACTCCATGAATGAAGAGTTTTTTAGCCATCAGAATGAGCAAGGAGATGGTAATGACATTGCTAGTGCTTCTATCAACCTGGATAGAAGTGTGGAACACCAAGAAGAAGTGCGTGAATACTTCGATGGAAGTCCCTGTTGTGCCTTGGGACCTAACAAAGGTCCTTGTTGGACCCATGCTGGCAGAGAGAGATTCCTGCATGCTAGCCTGGATTTAGAGAAGACAGAGCTAGATCTAGTAGTACTGGCTACTCTTCGTGCTTCCCGCTCCCTCCCCATGGACCTTCTGTCTCACGTGAAGCTGTGCGAGCTTCTATCAAGTACCAGTATGGGAGTATGCTAATATGCAAATCTGCCTTTTTATTCATTCATGCGATTGGTTCTCGGAGATTAAAGAATCTGATTAGCCTCTATGATAAAAATGGCTTGTGTGTACGAATGCATGGTAATGTAAGAAAGCGTCCTCACAATCAAACCGAGACAGAGGAAGTTAAGAAGATTAAAGGATTCATTCAGCAGTTAACTGACAATCACGCAATGCCACTACCTGGCAGATAGAGTTATGCTACTGCCTTCAGACATGTCCAAGAGTGCTGTTTACAGGTGCTATGCAAGAGCTTGTGACTCTAAGCAAGTAAGTTGGGTGTCTCGTCGGACTTTTGAGAATATTTGGAAAGAATTGTGTCCCTACATAGCTGCAATGAAGCCAGCCACAGATCTTTGCCACGCTTGGCTAATGTTCTGATGAAATCAGTGAATTTACCGGAGGAATTGACGTCGCAAAGGCTTCAGGAGGCTCAAAAGCATCTTGATCTTGCCCGAGTACAGCGGCAACATTACAATGACCAGTGTGCTCTTGCCAAAGAGAATATGGCAAGCAAACCCACCATTAGTGATGGACTATCGTTTTTGATTGTCCATTCAATGCACAGCAGCCTGGTCCAAATTTTTTCAAGACCCCTCGAAAGTGTGGCATATTTGGTGTGTCATGTGAAGCAACGTCAAGCCAAATGAATTACTTAATCGATGAGATAGGAAAAGGAGCCAATGCCACTATAAGCCTTATCCACCACTACCTGCAAACCCATGGGTTAAAGGAAAGGCATCTACTTCTTCAAGCAGATAACTGTGTAGGGCAAAATAAAAATAACATGGTTGTTCAATGCCTAGCATGGAGAATTATACAGGCCTGAGCAACACTGTTGAGCTTTCGTTTATGTTGGTTGGGCACACAAAATTCGCACCAGATCGTTTCTTTGGGCTCTTTATAAGTGTTTGTATCGTCGGTCACTAGTTGATACAATGATAAACATAGTGTGTGTCGTGAAAGAGTCATCGTCCTCGGGTAAGAACCCAGCCAAACTGCTTCCTTGGGGTCAAGAAAAGTTCATTGGATTGACTGGTCAAAGTTCTTTCAAAGCTTCTTCAAGCCTATTCCAGGTATTTACCACTTAACATCACTTCAAGGTGTCCAAAGCAGAGCTTGGAATTGTGACAGATGCCAATTCTACAGAGGTAAAAATCCATATCTTCAAAAAAGATGTCAATGAAATTTCTCTTCAGGGACAACCAAATAGGATCATCCCAACGAGCCTAGATGCGAAACGCCAGTGGTACTTATATGATGAAATCAGGCCCTTTTCCTCTACTAATTTAGTGACTTGTCCAAAGCCTTCAGTTGCAAGACCAGAAACTACATCGCAACCAAAGAGGAAGCGAAAGAAGACCTAAAAATGCCCATGCATATTTAATTAGCTATGGTTGCTATGGTGTTTTCTCCCATACCGTATAAGATTTTCATTTAAAAAATTGCATTTTCTTAATAAGGTTCCTAATGGGATTTATTGGACACATTTTTGGGGTCATAAGGCCCTTTTTGCTTGCCAGGTCACATGTAGAGTTCAGCAATGAGCTCCTTCCAGTGAAATGACTAATTGGAGAGCATGTATATAGAGTTCAGCAATGAGCTCCTTCCAGTGAAATGACTAATTGGAGAGCATGTATATAGAGTTCAGCAATGAGCTCCTTCCAGTGAAATGACTAATTGTAGAGCATGTATATAGAGTTCACCAATGCGCTCCTTCCAGTGAAATGACTAATTGGAGAGCATGTATATAGAGCAATGAGCTCCTTCCAGTGAAATGATTATAATTGGAGAGCATGTATATAGAGTTCACCAATGAGCTCCTTCCAGTGGAATGACTAATTGGAGAGCATGTATATATTATAGAGTTCAGCCTTCCAGTGAAATGACTAATTCGAGAGCATGTATATAGAGCAATGAGCTCCTTCCAGTGAAATGACTAATTGGAGAGCATGTATATAGAGTTCACCAATGAGCTCCTTCCAGTGAAATGACTAAATGGCTTCTGGTGTTGCCTTTCTTAGCACACAATGTGTATGGAATGAGCGCTTCATCTTCCTCGATATGTAAATAAAAACCATTTCATAGCATCACTTTATGATGGACAACCTGACAAGTAATAATTGGCTTTTGACCCCTTCTCCGGAGACCATAACTTAATCTCTGCGGGGATCTAGTTGACCTGAAAACTCGGGAACCTCCCTTCCTTTTTCACAACAACCAGTTATTTATAATGTCACGTTTTTTTACCAATATAAAGCCTCAGGTTTTAAACCTACAATATTATTATGAACTTAAGAGTATATAACACATTGTGACAGGCTGCTGAGTACATAGCACATGAAAATCCTAATATGTTCTGGGATTTTCAGGCCTTGTCCTTGGATCTAGTTCTTTGACTTGCCATTTAAACCTCTTCATCATCCCACAATACATTAACTTGACAACATGTGATGATGAGTCACAGATGTATACTGAGGATGACGTCAAACTGCACTCATGTATTGGTACAGCTAGTAATCAAAATAGTGTCAAAGCACTTAGAACATGTACAAAAAAACTTAACTTACAAGTGTTCTTCAAACAAACACTAATGGAATCTGGTTCCTCTGTTCCCTTCAGCATACTAGCTTTACTTGAAACTTCCTTTTTGATGCAGCAAAAATAGAACAGAAAATCTGACAGCTGTCAATAGTTTGTCGGTATAGTTTGTCGGCATGGCTCTTACAAGACAAAAAATGTTTACTTAAAAATAAAAAAATTGGTCAAAAAAACGTTAATTTTCCAAAAACATCACAGATATTTAATAAATAAAGGTCTGTTGTTATGCTGAGTAACTTCTTATAAGTGACTGCTTGACTATAAATGGGGGGAAAGACAATTTTCTTGTGGTAAATAACGAACATCTACGGGGTCCTTATCTAATATAATGAAGACCAGTATTATAATACTGCCTTTTTATAATACTGCCTTTTTAAAATCTGTATTATATTTGGAATTCATCTATAAAATGTTTGATATCTACTTAATTGTCACGGGAGTAAACTTCTGAGGAAATCAACTGATCACTTCCAAAATTTGCAGTTGTTGGTGAGCTCAATTCTGTGCTGTCTGTGTAATAAGACTAAGCTTATGAGGAAACTGTATGGGTTGTTCTCTGTCTGTTACGTGTTATCACAAGAATAAAGTTCTGAGAAAACCCACTAATCCCTTCATTATGTGCAACTGCTTGCTAACTTGGCTCAGCTAGTCGCATGTACACAAACGGAATCATTGAAATGTCGAATACCTTTACTGATCTCTGGATGACTGAGAAACGGGTTAGTTCTTAGGAGTCTTCAGATAGTAAAATTGACGTATTCTACGAAGTTAGGTATGGGGAAAAGTAGAAACATGCATAGATAGATGGTGCTAAATTAAGAAACGGGTTAGTCATCGCAATACCCAGTTTGGAGTGGTTCACATTAATTCTCAATTTGATGTGATTTATTTGGACTTTGCAAAATGCACGATCACTGGCTTTGTGGATGGGTGTGATACAATGAACTTTCCGCTCAGCAGGGATAGAGTGCTTGGACAGAGTAGAACTAAATAAATGATGTGAAGAGGTTGATAGAGTTCTGGGACACAATACCTTCAGAACCTTGGGTCCAATTCCATCTAAACTCATAGCATCATTTTTGCAAGGGCTTCATATACATCCTCTGCTGTAATCTCTATGATAGACAATGGAGATTCTGACTTAGACATTTCCTCAAGAGTGGGCAGTGAGTATATAGGGACTCTGAGTGAATATGAGCTGAAGTAGCTATTAAACAGTCACTTTTGTCTACATCAGACGCTGCAGAAGAATCATAAAACAATATAGATGGGATTTCTCTGCCTTTTCGATGTACTAAAGAACTCCCTGAGTTTCCATATAATATATTAGAACGACATATAGATGGATCAAGTCAAAAGTGCTTAATCACAGAACCCCATCGATCTCAGATGTCTGGATAAGGATCTTCCTCACCCACAGGTTCATTCCTTCTCCAGAGGCATGACAAGTGTCTGACTCCTGAACAAATTGCTTATACAGAGTCTCTACTAACAGTAGCTGGCTCCCTGTACATTTAACAAATCCTTTAAAATCATAGAGTGCCTTTCTTTACCACTTCCCATTCACAGGAGGTTGTATTATTTTGTTTGGGGTAAGTCCCGCTTGTAGCATCGTTATGTGGTTCTGTTACCCAACCTTTGAATGGGAAGTGGTCACAGGCACAATTTTTTTTTAGGTGATCAGGAATCTAGATTATAGTTTTCAGGGGAACATACTTGTCATAACTATCTAGACTACATAAAGTATATCATAGGAAAGCTCTTGAAACAAGCTATCTTTTGGTACCAAAATTAACTGCAAACAAAGAAAAATTATGGTTACGGGGGGGAAATTCTCCTCACCTTAAGGCACTGCGAGAGATTGTTGGAGTTTTGGTCCATTCACAATTCTTCTGCACCATGGCCACCTAGGAACTAACTCTATCCAAAATCAATTATTGGCCAAGAGGGAAACTTTCAGATGAGTATCTTAGCTGGAAAAACTTAACTTTTCCCCCCTCGTGAAGATAGTTGATTTTTACTTTTACCTCAAACTTTTTATGTCATATTAACAAGTTGCTATGCTTAAAAATTAAAAATTTAGCCAGCAGAGTCGTCTATTACTTGATCCCATATAAAACTCTCAACTTTTGACTAACCACAACTACAGTAATATATCTCCAGAGATATTCCATGACTTTGAAAAGGGCGACCTCTCAGGTCCATATCTAGGGGGGAAATAGCTGGGAAGGGGAGAGGGGGGGGGGGGGGCAGTACACTACACAGAAAAAAGTGGCACCTTCATCATCATAAGGGTATAATTATACTGGTCATAAATAAAAAACAATGCATTGAACAACAATCAAACCATATTGCTGAACTATATCTTCCACCACCTCTATCAATTGTCAATGCATTCAAGCCTCCAATTGGCCTTCTTGTCATAGATTTCCCTTGGTGAGGGGATTTTTCCCATTCCTTGATGGAGTAACAGCAATGTCAAACCATTCAGTTTGTCCTCTCTCATCGAAGCCCTCATCCAGTTTTTCAAGTCACCTAAGGGAAGAAAATGAGTATTCACAGGCAACATTGCTGACAGGTATCACCAGGAAGATCTCAAGGATTTTCCAGGTAATTGACAATGTTTGGCGGATGCATGCAGCAAGGGCCTCAGTGGCCATTGCAAGTTTCATTGCTTAGCTCTCAGTGTAGTTTCCGCCATCATCACCGTAAGACGGTGACACTTGAATTATTTTTTATTGCTACTTATAACGTTTCTCAAGAATAATCCCTTCAAAAAGCTGCAGTTTGCTTTAGACTTCGTTGAGGCAAGCAAACGAAAGCTGGGCATTGCTATGTCATGCTTATAGGGGATGGAATTCATTCAAGGCAGGGGCAGATACAGAGGAATTAAGGAGGGAGGGATAAAACACAAATATAATTTATTATCCTATCCTGAGCTTCTTCCACACAATTAATAATAAAGTGAATGTATAGACGTAGCTACATAATATTAGTGGAATAGCATTAGCTTGTGAAACCAGCACTCTTATTACATTAAAAACTGGGGATGGGGGGGGAGGGGAAGTGCTTGGTACTATAGCCTCTGCATCCGCCTGGATTCGCCTATCAAAAGTGAAGGGATTCGGAGTATTTCCAGTAAAATATTTGCCCTGTGTTGCTTTACTGAGCAGATGAACTTCCAGAAGCAGCAGTAAAAGTCAGCAATTATTCCCTCGAATGGCATATGCCATGTGTGCATTAATTCACCCACACTAGCTCCAAGTACTGCCCCCTCCAAAACCTCTGACTAAACCACTCCTAATGCACACAGCTTAGTAAGTCAACTACAATCTCTCATGCTCCTCTCCCTGTCATAATCTTGCCACAACTGAAACATGGTTATCAATGGAATTCTACATCTGACTACATAAAGGTAACTCCTGGGACTGGGTGGTCAGTGTTCTTCTTGCAATCGATCAACTAATACCAGCAAGCTGCACTGACTCCAGAGAACATCGAAGTGGTTACCATAGAAATCAAGTGTCCATTTAGCTACAATACTCCTGGCAGTGGCCTACTCTTTTCTGATGCTTCAGCCACCTACTAATTGCATGCTTAAGGTGCTCCTGGTTACTGTCCGCGTGCTGTTCACCTTATGGGTTTGTTGACCAGAAATGTCTGACAATCTTCAGTGTGAACATTTGCTTGAGAGCATTGATATTCCATACATCCACAAAAAGGTAATGGGTAACCTCGGGCACATCCCTCTCCTCACATTCTCCCTCAGTCATCAGTAAGTCTTCTCACAATTCTCCTTCAGCCTCACCATGCTAACCTTTTATCATCAATCTTCATCTCCAAGCTCAGACTTATTCCTGATAGTCGTCTCCTACATTATTGAGGGGTCCGGTAGCACTCCCTGTATTGCTTTTGCCTCTATTTTAAAATGTTGACCAAAATATCAAGTATATAGTTTATATCGCTAAAACTCACTTTGGCAGCTTCTTCGGGTTCAGCCGATCACTCGAGTTGCCTTGAAACTTTCATTAAGGTAGTAACCAGTGCTCAGCCGACTGTTGCAGGAGGATATTCTGTCCCCCAAAATTATGTCCTCCCGGACTGATTTTCCTAGGATAAACTGTCCCAGTTGACAAATAATCCTAGGATAGAATGTCTTGGGGGACATTGTCCCTGACTAGACCCCAGGAGACCAAATATCCTAGTAAACTTTAAGACAGGTAGATTAACAGATTACTAATCTCTTATGAATCATGGATTCCTATGATAATCTCATGCTGCACTGGGTGAATGTGTTCCCTTGAAATGTGATCTTGTTATACAGTTATCTACAATAACATTAAAAAAATTGATGGAACAAATGTGAATGAAAATCTATAGTAATCCTTCAATACCAACTCTCAATGAACTCTCAGTTGACATAATGATGAAGATTAGAGCATCTAGTCGAAACGTCGAGTGAATAAGTTGATTATTGAGAAGGTGATTTTAATAAATATGTCAAGTTAAAAATATTATTAACTGCCTTCATAATTTCATTGAAGTTTATTCTTCCCAATGTTATATATCAGCGAAGCAATGCAGTTGTCATGAATGATGTTGGAGAGGAGAAGTAGTGTGATGCAGTCATCTGGTTGAGCCAGCAATTGGCAATGGATATATATCCAAAAAGTCAAACGTATTATCATTTAGCTGTTATTGTAATTTATTAACTCTTTGAGTGTAGTTATATAGCACACATGGTAGATAGCTAGCTAGCTGCCAGTGCTCGCAAGACTCTTAGCATCTCATTATTCCTGCGTGGAACTGTCGAGAGATTAAATTTCATTGTCATTATAACTATTATTGGTTGACATATAACATGCGATGCATAACAGTCATCAACATTACATAGTGTTCCTACACCATCTCCATAACGACAGGTTGTCTGGCTTCCTCCGGGACATTAACACGTGCATTTAAATGGTGCCACTGCCACTCCTTGCAACAGAAGCACTGAATCATTTTCCGAATTCTGTAAGCCTGCGTGTATGGTCCACCAATTTCTGTATATTCTTGACATTATCTTTCCTCTTCTCATCCTGTTATAAGGGAACATAGAAATGCTTCTACTTTCCAGACAATTCAGAAAATGCTGACACATCTTGGATGACCTTCAGGACAATGTCTGCAATGCTATTGCTTAAGCTATGGCAAGCAAGAAGTCACAGTCTGATCCTCCATATTGCTGTTGAACTCAACGAATTTTAAATGCACCTCATTAGAACTCATATTGAGCAGCAGCATCTGTCTCTGAACAAAGCGCTTCACAGTCTTGTATGCACTGCCATACACCAAAACTGTCGACAAGGGAAACGAGAATCCAATGACCCTTGCCTGTATAAATAATCTCAATGAACTCGGTTGATCAACTGTGAATCTCATTATGACACCACAGCAAACGTTCTGAAGACTGCCAATATGGCTCAACTCCTTGATTAGGCTCCTTGATTAGGCTCTGTGCTGCATCAATTATGCTACCACTGCCTTTTTGTTGATTCTTCAGAATTCGTATCATGATTGAGATTTTTTGGGTATATACTTTACAAATCCATTTATGGGCGATTCAACTCCCACACAACGTAGAGCCGTAGATGATACCACTGGTCACATTCTATCATATTGTCGTATCTAATAACCACAGTATATCAATCTGATGTCCAGGGAAGTATTACTGCACATAAGCTGCAGGACCAATGATATGTGAAAAAAGCAGGAGTTTCTTTCTACGGAAACAATCTGCCAGATGCTTTCTCAATTCTCCTTTGAAATCCATCACACACAATTCATCTCTATTTGCTATTACGTACAGCACTTACTAATTATAGTAGCCATGATAGGCAAGTGTTTTGGCAAATACTCTGCAATCAGTACTTCCCTGTTATTGCTGTACTGCAGGACATTCAACTGAAAGAAACTTCCCATCTGCTTTCCCCCCTCTGTTATTCTTGCCTTATAAATAAGGGCCAACTGCACTTGCAAACTTGAAGAAAGTGGCTCACTTAATTTGGAGTCCTACACACTGATGGTGTCAATGAACGCAGTTGGTGTAACCTAATGAACTGCTCAGTGTGATGAATCTGAATTGTGTCATTATCTGATGTCACTGGCCAATTGTTCTGTGCAAGAAGGGTTCACTGCAGACCACCATGGTTTGGAGATTGCTGTTGTAAGTGCATTGGCAAAGGTAATATGTTTGTCACTTACCTCATTTCCAGCTAATACCTCCTTCACTAACTTGTCTTCAACACCCTGTTTCTTTGGATAAGGTTTATCTTATCCTCTCCTTTCCTTCCTCCTTCTTGACCATTAGCCACTCTCTTTGTATACAACTTCAGCCTTGCAATGTTTTAACCTTCTTTCGAATTATGTTATATGCTATAACTCACCACTCATGTAGCTATATAATTAAAGTTTAGTGTCCTACACTGCAAAGAAAGTACATAGCTCTTTTACTTCATTAAAACACATCAGTCACTATTGTTAAAAACACCAGGATAGCTGCCACCATTCATCCTTTCCTAGACTGCCTTTACAGAGTGCTTGCCTTTACAGAGTGCTTACACAGAAAAATCAAATATATTTTTTTAAATGGCTAAAAGAAAATCTGCATTTTGCTTCAGTCATTTCTGGATACCATGATGCCAACATGTTACCTGTGCATGCATTAGGGGGGTGGGCTAATTCTACAAGGGGGCTCCTATTTTAATGAAATTGGGGCTGTGTGAGGGGTGCTAATATTATGGGTAAAATTTTTACGGCACCAGTATCATGAATGAGCTCCGGGGTTCAATTATGGTTTAATGAGCAAGTACTTTTTTGTATTTATTTATTTATTTTTGCTTGGTCAGGGCACGGGCCCAATATTTTAGGCACTGGTCCATTTAAACCCAATGGCCTACCAGGCATCGGGCCTGAGCGTAATGTGATGTGGCTAGTCACCCAGGCATATTTAGCGTGGGTGGAGAGACACCACATTATGCCAAAAAGCCTCTTTTTTTGTTGTCAAGTGCCCTTTTTCAAAACGGCACTCTTGAATCAGGACCATTTGCCGAAAACTAGCACATTGCTTAAAAATGGTACCTAGCTACTAGGAGGAGGCCTTTAAGCTGGCAATAAGCTGGCAATAAGGGGGCTTTTCATTCAAACTTTTCAAATTTTTAGTGCTTCGCGTATCATAGGAGATGGATCCAGAGTGCTAAGCGCACTTGGGTGCATAAAAACTTGCTTTCAAAACCAGCTGAAATATATAGTGCGTGCTTGACCGGTGAGCGGGCGCTTGCTAAATAAATAGTATTCCCATTTTATTATTTGATGACGATGATGATGATTTTACACACAGCATTGTGTGAGATCACGGGGAAAAATTGGGGGGAGGGGAGGGAACAGAAATGAAAGATAAATTGAGTGCCTATAAGCTCTACAGGTAGCCTTTGGTCTAGGCTAACTATAGAAGCTTGAAGAAAATATTTACATTTGGAACAAGGACAAGAAAAGTGAAATGAACATGGGCGGTTAGCTCAAGATGAAGTCAACTAGAGAAGATCAAGTAGCTGTTGATACAATGTGGCTGGAGACAAATCCATTGAGTGGTGGTAGCAAGTTCCAGTTGTTTTGTTCTTGAGTGGGTATGTTTATGATGCTGGTAGAGGATCTTGTGTGAAGATGAGAAGGCATATAATTGTCCATATTGAATCCTTTGGAAGTGTTTTTCAGTTGCTTAATGAAGAACTTGATGTCAGCTATCTCAACCACATCATAAGTGAGAGGATTTCCAGGGAAATTTGTTTTTCTTTGTAGCATGCCATGAATGGAGTTGGGCAGAATAAACCTGAAAGCTCTCCTCTGAATAAAATAAAAATTCTTTTAATAACTTGTGGCCTCCACCAACTGGGAGCAGAATGTCAGCTTTGATCTTATTATATAGCATTTGGTAGAGAACACTCTTGTTGATGATTGATTTCCAAAAGTTCGCCGCAAAAAGCCAAATTGCTGGTAGGCTTTTGCTGCAATGCAGTTGTCTTGGTTATCCCATGAGAGATCTGAGAGATGACAACTCCTAAATCCAGCGACTTATTTGAAGTTAGTGGAACACCATTAATGGTATGTATGTGGGGGTGGTACGCAGTGGGATGAAACAAATTGCATAGTAAAGCATTTCAATTGATTAAAAGTTAGTTTCTGCTCAATACTCCAAGCGGTTAGGGATCTTTCTGAATGGTAAGGCAAGTCAGAATTGTTGCTGATAGTCTGAGCTGACTTATGTCATCCCCATACATGGACGGTGCTGGAAAATAGAACCTGAAGAGGAAGGTCATTTATAAAGAAAAGTAGTCTAGAATGTTGCCTTGGGGCACACCAGAAGCAACAGGAAGAAACCAAAAATTTCGGTTTCCACCACAACATACTGAACACAGGATGTCAGGTAATCCTCCAAGTGGCTCCATCAATTATCCATCATGCATACTCTGCATAGCTTAAATAGAATCTCATTGTGTAGGACACTATCAAAGGCTTTCTGTGTATCCATCACATCCATTTGAGAGTTCCTTTCCAGTGAGTCAAAAATTGAGCTATCGAACTGCAGCAAGTGCTTAGGCAAGAGTGGTTTGGAATAAAACCAAACTGTGCTGGAGACATGGCGGAGTCTATTATTTTATCATTGATTAACACTCAAACACTTTCACTATTTTACAGAGAAGTGAGATGTGTCTGTAATTTTGAGCGTGAATACAGGATTTATTATTTTCCACTTAGCAGACAGACCATGTAGAAGAAAAGATGATGAAATGGTCTAAAAAGTGGTAAAGACAATATTTCAGTACTTTTGGGCTGATTCTGTCTATCACCATGGCTTTATTTGGTATAGACTTTCATTTTCAGACATATATATATATATATATATAATTCTAGGAGGAGAGACTTCATTATGGTGTGGAAGATCAAATGAAATGTTGATAAAGACATATTGAAAATATTTGTTGAAGAGTGAATCCTTATCTATACTGGAGGACACAGAGCTTGTTTTATGGTACATAATATATAGATGGCAGGCTATCTTGTTTTTGAAGATTTCTGTACCCAGCGACATCATAATTTCTCTTTGCTTCCTGCATCTGTAAATTCAGCAACAACTCTTCCCTCTTTAACATTTCCAAAGCTGCAGGAGATGAAAAAGGATCTAGCTTTTCTACGCAAACTGTGAATTTGGTGAAGTTTATGTCAACTGCAGATGTGAACCATTTTGGTGAAGGGTGTGATCTTAATTTAATTTTTGGAGTGAAACAATAAGCTGCTGTGGTGATGATTGGTGTCAGAGTTTGCCAGATTCTATATCACTTGAAGTAAGGCAGAAACTAAAATTTAGTAGAAAGTGCTTGCATGTCTATTAAAAAAAATTATATTTCATTGTGAAGCAGGCTGAGACCTTTTATAGAAAGACAAATAGGGTAGCGGTCATTAAAAATCTAAAAACCATCTCTTTACTTACTCTGACATCTGTTAGCATCTCAGGGATATCTGCAAGTACTAGATCTAAGATGTTTCCTCTATTATGAGTGGGAGTACTGACAAGTTGTGCCAAACCAGTGTCATGCACAAAGCCACAGAAAATGTTGGCTGCATCACTTGAGACAGTTCTGCGTTGTGCCAAACCAGTGTCATGCACAAAGCCACAGAAAATGTTGGCTGCATCACTTGAGACAGTTCTGCTAATTGATTTCAGGAAGATTGAAATCTCCAAAGATGACTAGACGATCACTCCCCATCACCTGATTTAAGTCTCACCCAAGTGGACAGACATATGATTTTATTGCCTTAGTATATATTAAGTTAATGTTTGTGAGTGTAGCAATAAATGCTGACAATGTAAAGCTTACTCATTAACACTTCAAGTTCGACTTAATAATCAATTCTCTTTTCATCAGCTTACCTGTTGCACATGATAAAAAAGTCAAAGGGCTCTGTGATGTGACAAATGGCAAAAAAAAATTAAAGCCCTAAAAGTGTTCTACTTCACTGCAAGCTATTCTTCTACTAGATAATCTTCTACTAGATAATTAATGGAATCATCATTAATTATCATCTCTCAATGAACTCTTAGTTGACCTAATAATCGCCCTCTCAATAATCAACTTAAAATTGTATTCACTCGACGTTTTGACTAGATGCTCTAGCCTTTATCAGGAATAGTATGTAGATATCTTGTGAATTCAGAGTTATCTTATAGTTTAGACATTCCTACCACAAAAATTTACAGGAACGAATCACAGAAATATTCTCCGGCCTCCTTTCATCAGCCAAAAATCTTTCACTGGCCAGAACAACTGAACAATTCTCAGGATAATAGGAAAATGTAACACCAATGCTATATACCAAGTTTATTTTGAACGACTATTCTTCCGTAACATGTGTATATATGTATACAGATGCATATAGAAACCAAGGCTTGCTTCTCTTCAGATATTCCCACTCACTGTATTGACTGGAACTTCAAAATGTTACGTTTCTGGTTTAAGTGTCAAGGTTCAATCTCTCAGCTTTCATCAGTTTTTCAATCTATTTCGATCCTAAGAGAACCTACACCTTGTACTCTGCATGCATGTCCATGCTGCAACTCTACCATGTCCATGCTGTAACTGTACCATGCCCATGCTGCAACTCTACCATGTCCATGCTGTAACTGTACCATGTCCATGCTGCAACTGTACCATGTCCATGCTGTAACTTCTATTATCTGTGATTGTTGCAACCCTACAATAATAAAATAATAATAATACTTGCTAAGAGTACAATATTGGCATTCAACAATGCTCCATACCAATTCTGAGCCGCCCAATTCTTCAACCATTCCCATACTGACAGTCAAAGATAGAGTTGCAGTTCCCATCCCTCTCCCTTCATTTCCATCTTCTTCAGTCACTGGCAAGCGAGCATATCGCCAGGCCAGTGGCTTACATGGGCTTCTTGCTGAAGGCCAGGAAGTGTATGTTAGCTGTTAGCCAGTGCAAACTGCGTATATCTGGGTCACTGAGTGGGAGATGGACAGGTCAGACCACTGGAGGTCAAAATCAAGGACATGAGGGAGTACCCATGTCCAAGGAATATGAAGCAACTGAGGGCCTTTCTGGGGCTGACTGAAGAGGATTCAGTTAACTCGCCCAGGTGATGGGAAAGGTGAGATTGCAGGTCAAAGTTGGAAAATTGATGGAGGGAATTGCAGTTGAAAACAGTGAAGTATTTGGGTGTTGGATGGCAATATTGGATGGCAATAAATAGAGAGGAAATACAGAGCTGAGGACGATGTTGGCGAAGGCAGAAGAGCGATTGGACAACATTGGTAACGGGACATATGCAAATGGATCAAGGAAGATTGATTTTGGGAGCTCCTGGCTATAGAACACGCAGCAGAAATGTGGTGGAGAAGTGCAAGGTCGGTATATCTAAAGCTTGAGTCAGTGCAAGTTGGCATGGGGTGACCGTTCTCAGTGACCTTGGGTGGGGAAAGCCAGAAGAAAGGAGAGAAGAGAAAAATGTTGTATGGACACAGATTGAAAGAGGATATATAGACCGGTGAGAGTGGTGATGGATGAGCTCAGAGAAATTGGAGAGGTAAGGTGGAGATTCTTCAGGCATGAATTGGAAAATGAGAGAGGCTCTCATCCTCTGGCGAGGAAGGTGAGACAGAAGAATTGGAGATTACGAGTAGTTTGTATTGGCAATTGATGTCAATCACATTCAAAGGTATGTGAGATCAAGAGAAATATCGGGACATGGAACTATTGCAGGATAAGAGGAGATGGTGGGTTGGCTGCAAATGATGGGTGCCTTGTATGCCAGTGATAAATTGGAGGCGAGTTAGTTTTTGGTTGAATGTGAGTAGGCAAGTTACGTTAGCTAGGGTCAATAGAGTAGGAGCAAATGGGACAATTGGGACAGAGGAGATAGTAGCTTTGCTAGCAGGAAGAGAACAGCAGGAATGAGCAGCAGGGTGATGGAGGAGGTGGATGACTTCCTGATATGTCACATGGCTAGACCTCTAGAAATAAAGCATCTAACCGAAATGTCGAGGCAAATTTAAGTTAATTACCGTGTATTGAGAAAGTTGTTAATTAAATTCTACTAGGCCTTCTGAGAGTTTGTTGGTATCACTTAGGAATTGGTATATAGCGAATAGTAAGGAAAACCCTCCCTGCATGCACACACTCATGCACACACTCGGTATAAAATTATTATCCAAATATTATCGCATTTCTCTACTGTATTCTATCTCGACATATATACAAACAATAAATGACAATGACTACTAAAGAAAAAACAACGTGATTAACTTTTTTACAACAGAAGTTATTCATATAGTTTATAGAACCCCCTTCCCCTCAAGTTCAAATGATGACTAGGGAAATGGCTCGTCCCCAACCCTGATGGCAAAGATCCCATTACTGAGGCTGCATTCCCACGCTGTACAGCCCGTTGGAAGAAGATGTTGTGGGAGTTCTCTTCTCGATATGTTTGTTTTAATTCACTTTTTTTTGTGTACATATGTTGTGATGGATGCATTGTAAGACTGCAGTCACTGGAAGTCGATGGACAATCTGGTAGTCATAGCGATACAGAGGCAGAATTGCAAGAAACTTGGTAGGAGGTTGCCTTAACTGTTGTTCCAAACAAGAAACAGTTGTAGTCTCTTTCGATTGTTAACTTCTTCCAAGGATATAAAGCTGGAACTTTTTTTTACATGCCCAGTGCTGGTCAATGCCTTCTTCCTATTTGGCTTGCATGTGCTCTGTATGTCATTGTGTAGGAGGCAAATGTTACTGGTTTCCACTTTCTGTAGTGCACCCCCCCCCCCTCCCCAGTCCACATGAGGAGGCATCACCAGATGCCTTCATACCTTAGTGACATCATAGTGGGCTAGGATGTGGTATTTGAGATTTCATCTTCCACTTGCTAGAATTCTCATAACTGTGATGGAACCCCTTGCCCACGAGGACTTCTTGCTTAGCATTTTCGGATCTTAAGTTTGGCTAGGTTTCGTGAGAGCCTTTCCATTGGGTTGCTCATTTCCATAACTGCCCGAGTTCAGAAATACTTCCTGGAGGCTGCATCTCTCAGATAACCGATATTTTGTCAGGTTTTGGCTGTATTCCATCCTGATCTAGCAAGTGACCACCACATTTGATTGACACATTTCTCTGGATTGAGTGTTGCATTAGCTTCCATGATGTGCTTGAGCACTACCTCAAGTTCATGTTGGGTCCCTCAAGGTCATTCCCAAACACCAGCACATCATCCATCAGGCATTAAACACCACCTGTCCTGCTAGAATCTGCGACATCCTTAATTTTCCGGCACACCTGAGATGATGATTGGCAATCTGTACACTCCCACGAGTGTTGTGAAAGTTGTGAGGTTCTTGAGGATTTGGGCAAAAGGATTTGGTATTGGACTCCAGCTTGCTGAACACCTTTATACCTGCTAGCTGTGCAATGTGTCGTTGACCTTTGGAAGTAGATGTACCTTTCGTAGAATACCCCTGTTCAGAGGTTCAAATCCACACAGATCCGAATTGAACAAGACTTCTTGAGCACAATGACTGTCCCAGCACCCAGTGTGCTGTTTCATCAATCTTGGATATCACACCCATAGGTTCCTGTTGAACTTTTGCATGCAATGGAAGATGCATCTGTCTTGGGGTGGGTGTGGCTTAGCACAGGCTTCAGTGTTACATCTGGTTTCCTAGGCCATGAAATACAGTGGTATCGTTGTAGGACGTCTCCTTTTGCATCGGAGGCTGCATCAACTTTGATAGCAAGGTGTAGCCTTGTAGCTCACGGTCGGAAGTCTCAAAAGTCAATCCTTTCACCACAAACATGGCTGCTGCATTGATCGGTCTATGAAGCTGAAACTCTCCTTGAACTGTCTTTTGACTTCCAGTGGCTATCTCGATGGTTTATAAAGAATTTTTTTCGAGATTGGCTCCAAAAACAGAGGAGCATTTCCTCAGAGAATACCGTCACCTCTGCTCCTGTATCCGACTTGAAGGGAGTCTCTTGCATTTGGCATGATGGTTGAGGTCCAGGTTGATTGAAGGTTTGCTGAGACTGTATTGGTGTCAAGATGGCTGTCATTGGAAACCTCTGCAACTTATTTCCTCACCTAAATACCCCTTGGCTAGGCTACATCCCACTTATTAGGTCAACCATTCCATCCCAAACACATTCCTATGTATGCCCCACCCCCTCATTAAATTTGTAGTTCGACACATTAATCAAATCAAATCTCATAGTGATGGCTGACATGAATAATGGCACAGCAAGGGTAATAATCTCACAAAGAACTGCCAGTTGACATAGCTACTACAATTGGTTAGTCACTGATAATAACGCAGCAATAATAACAATAAGTGACAAGTGACATGCAATCCTAAATCTAGCAAAATGGCGTATGATTTTGATGCTCCCCCCCCCCCCCCCCCCCCCGCCCCCCTCTCCAGACCACTGGCCATACAAAAATCACAAAATACCCAAAAAGAAAAAGATTTAAGGCTAGTTTTCTGAGAATCATGGTGCAAACAGGAATGAGTGATTGCAAATGGGCAATAAGAATTTTTGCCAAAAACCAGCATGGCAGTCCAGTATGAAAACAGCGCTAATGAAATCCAGATATTTGTTAGCTTGTGGTGGATACATAACTTAAAATATCTATGGCAGACAGAGCAAACTATGAAAAGAAAACCATAGAGAAGAGAGTTCGACTCCAATGAAGGACTGAAGGTCATGGTGAGTGAACTGATGACGACATACCAAATGAGAATTGTGCTATTTGTACAGTACGAGAATTGTCTGAAATACCTTATAATATATATGAAGCCAATATTTGTGAGGATGTGTATAACACACATACCTTCAGCGTGGCTAAAACTAGTGCCATTCGCTCTTTACCAGGATTTTTTCCTTTGGCGGTCGAATTTCTAATCCAGGTTCCAAGTGTTTCCGGGTGGTACGGATAGAGCACACACCCTCTTTGGTACAGCTTAACCGCAGCACTGCATAGTTTCGCATATCCTGTCCTGTCTACAAGAACCAACACAGCGTTGGTCTTTGCTCAGTAAAATAAGCAAGCGGTGGAGCGAGACTAAAGCAGACTAATTCTGCACGGGATGTCCAGAAATGACCCCTCTGTTCGGGGAGGGCCTACAATGACCAAATTAAAAGAAGGACTGCAAGGTAATGTACACATATAATATTTACTGCATGCTAAAGGAGGGTATGTGGCTGAATTCAAGAGGCTGCTACAGTTACAACAAGCTGAAAGCATGATATCCATTCAGTTGTCCTCCTAGCAGGGTTATTTATTTGCAAAACCAACTCTCCTAGCTCGACTGTGGCTTACCTAAAGTTTATCTTCCAATTCAGAGGTTGTAGTCTTCTTGCAGACTCTGGGTTCATACAAGATACCAGCAGTGATTGAGAAGAGAAGAAAAGAACTGTTGGAAAGACTGTCTCTCTTGCAAGGGGGCACAGTGAAAAAGGATGTGTCAGAGCCAAGAGACGAAACGGTTTCGCACGAAGAAAGATCATCAACACTTAGCAAAGAAAAAATTCTTGCAGTGAAAGATGAGTCAGAAAATGTGTCTCCCACTCCTTCCATCAGCCCAAGGTCTAGCAAGGCCTTAAACAGGAGGGACAGTCTCATGGTATCCGGCCTCGTCAAAGACTATGAAACGATTCATCACGATGCCAAGAAAGAAGAAGAAAATGAGACCCCAAAGTGGCTTGTCACATTGAAGAGAGTGGCCAAGCCCACTGACTTTCCAGCTGTTTCTTCTGACGATGAGTGCAGCACCCAAACACTAGCTGAAGTCGAGTCTAACCCCCAAAAGCCAGCTGAAGTTGAGATGCCTAACAAGAAGACAAACACTGATGAAGAGGTAATGGAATATGTTTCAGCCAACAAAACAAAGCCGGCTAAGTTGGAGGTCAACAGCTTAAAATCCGACACATTATCCATAGCAAGTGGGGTAGATTCTTTGGAAGAGGAATGCGAAGGAGATGGGAAAGAGATAGAGAAGAAGAAGAAATCCAAGCTAGGCTTTAGTCACAAGATGAAAGGTTTGATTAAGAGGGAGAAGTCTCCAGCTCCTGAGAGGAGAAACAAGCTAAAGACTGGCAATCATTCAATGCCAGATGCTACAGATGGCAGTCAGGAGGCGGAGGACCAATCCAAAGTGGAGGAAGCAGAGGAACAGCTCGAAGAAGGAGTGAGGATATCTGGGGTACTAGAGAGAATGAAGAAGAAAGGAAAGAAGTACAAGTCGTTCAAGGTGACTGTGTACGAGACGAGAATGATTTTCGGCGACAAGGAAGAATTGGAGCTATCCCGCTGCAGTGTGGAGACCACCGACCTAGGTTTTGACCTGACTCACCCTCAGCACAAGTCTGCCTTCATGTTCAGAGTGGATGGAGAGGATAAAGAGAGACAGAAATGGGCGACGGCATTGAGAGACGCCATTCAGAAAGCTACACCAATAGTGGAGGAAGGTGAGGCCAGTTTCATTGACTAGTCTGTAACGAGAGGGGAGGTATAGAAATGTGGAAGGGTGAGATAAAAAATAAGGGTGAGGTTTCTTAGAGGTTGCTTATTAGAGGTTTCTTAAAGGATAGCTCAAATCTTCAAAGGATAGTCTTGTGTGGTTAGGTCCGTAGCTATTGTGTTGTGTACAAGTATAGGTAGACACTGTTGAGGACCGTCAGATATCACACCTACCTTCTAATAACTTGTGGTGAGATTTGCAAGTGGTGTAATTTGAGTTGTTGTTGTTGTTGTAGGACATTTGTGTGTAATGGTATGACCCTTTCTTTAGTGCCATTTGAGAGTACTACTAAGCACAGCCTAGTAGCACTACAGCACAACCATGTGCCTTATCTGATCACATAGTTGTATGGGGTCGCTATGTCTGGCTACCACTATGTCGCTAGGGACTTATTAGTTCTCCATGATACAATAAAATGTCTACTTTTGTGTGTTTCTAAGTGCTGGGATGCTTTGCTGGAGGTGTTGGGTTGATGACTGTAGCAGGGCATCACAAAGCACCCCCCCCCTCCACACACACACACACATGACCACACACCTTTACTGTTCATGTGCTTAACGTCCTATTCTTCCATTACACACAACCATGTAGGCAGCATATTGTGATCAAAACTATCTATAGAAATGCAATGAACAGAGTGAGTAGACAGCAACAGATATTAGTAAAAGTCTGAGAGCTAGGAACGATCTGAAGTCAGCAACATCAAAATCTAGATGGTAAACATGCCAGGAGAGAGCAGGAAAGCTGAGCAGCAATATCTAGATAGGCAGAGACAAAGTGGACATGTCAGCAGAGAGCAGGAAAGCTGAGCTGCAATATCTAGATAGGCTGAGACAAAGTGGACATGTCAGCAGAGAGCAGGAAAGCTGAGCTGCAATATCTAGATAGGCAGAGACAAAGTGGACATGTCAGCAGAGAGCAGGAAAGCTGAGCAGCAATATCTAGATAGGCTGAGACAAGGCTGAGACAAAGTGGACATGCCAGGAGAGAGCAGGAAAGCTGAGCAGCAATATCTAGATGGGCAGAGACAAAGTGGACATGCCAGGAGAGAGCAGGAAAGCTGAGCAGCAATACCTAGATAGACAGAGACAAAGGGGACATGCCAGGAGAGAGCAGGAAAGCTGAGCAGGAAAGCTGAGCAGCAATATCTAGATAGGCTGAGACAAGGCTGAGACAAAGTGGACATGCCAGGAGAGAGCAGGAAAGCTGAGCAGCAATACCTAGATAGACAGAGACAAAGGGGACAGGGGAGAGAAATGCCTATACCTATTAGATGGGCCGATGAGTCATAGTGAGATACCAGGATATTGTATAGTCGCATACACTGCCAAGACAACAGTAAGCTGCTCTCGTTTATTTGCTCATGGAAGTATTTCACTACCAACACAACAGTGGTAGGTGCAAGGTGTCTTGCCTCAACTGTAGGTCTAGTTTATAGGCAAAAAATTAAGGCTCCTCCTACTTTATATATACTTTGTGGTAAATGCTAAGCATGCACAACCAAGCTACAGACGGTGTTCAGAAACTAGCAATGTTATGGAGCCACAGGGACACGCATACAGATGGTAGGGGAGACAGAGACTGGAGACTGGAGAAGTGAGTGAATTTCACGCAGTGGTGGGTTTTACACATAGCAAGGAATGCATTGTTAAAGGAGCTTGTATTTGCTGGTGATATTCTTAACACAGCAAGGTTGCTCGAGTTCAGCTGAACTTTGGCTGGTTATTCCCGAATTTAATGAGACCACAAAGTGAGGAATTTTGTCCGATAATTAGCCAATGTGAGGCAAAAAATTGAATCCGTGTTGTGCCACTTTATTGGGTGTGAAGCATGTGATTAGTGCACTCAGCGTGGGAACCATCTTGCCAAGTCTTTATTTTATTTTTCATGTCATATTTCCTCGAATGGTTACTGCGGCTTTAAATAGTTTCAAGCGCCCCAACTTTTAACGAGGCCAAATGCAGTTTGGGAACGTACATGACCACAACCCCAGGCTATAGACATGCACAAGCTCGTTTAACCTTGCACAAGAGCTCCAGTTATTGTCCGGCTTAGCCAACAAATGCTGGCACTAAATAATAATAGGGGCTAGGGCCCCGAATAAGGTGGGAAGCAAAACTTTGCTAGTCCCCAGTCATCAACTAGTTTTTCATTCTTTGTCATCATCGTCGAGGTCCGAGAGTGGGTCGCTAGAGTCCTAATGTTCAACTTGAAAGTGACCTCAGCCACTTGTGTGCGGCTTCAGCTGCCATTTCCTGCTTTAGGCATTGAATTTCGCCATCCTCTTGACGTTCACAATTTTCAGCTTGGAATTAAATTTTATTTGTGCATGCGGGCGACATGCTGCACATTGCAAATACTTTTCGAGGTCGAACACTATTATTGTTCAGACCGCGTAATGGGGAGAACACTATTCGAGGGTGAACACTATTGTAGGGAGAATACCATTCGAGGAAATGCAGTAGATCCTGTGTGTAAACCCACTCCTGGCTTGGTTGGTAGTCATAAGCACATGTAGTCGGCTCAGTTGACAATACTTCACATTCTAAGCCACATATTATAAGTGTTTGGAAACACTTCCGACTCGATGTTTTATGTAATCATCAACAACTCTTAAGTCCTCTTCAACATTACAATGACAACTACTCAGACAATTGTATTGATCTCCTCCTCGTTTTTTGTATGAGGATTCAGTATTTTGTTCTCTTAATTGTCGGTTATGCAGCCAAGGTTGAAGACGTGGTTAAACAAGTTGAAGCCACGCCTAGCATCAGCATCGAAGAAGTGGCCGACCAGCCCTCCGGCAACAAGAAGAGTAAACGAGACAGCAAGTTTGCCACCATCAAACCGGAGAAGAAGCTTCCTGACCAGGGGGTGACCATGAAGGGCTATCTTCATCGGAAGAAGCCTGGACTTGCTCGGAATTGGGAGAAGACGTATGGCGTGCTGACCTACCAGGCACTCTACTTCACCACCGAGGGGGACAACAGGGAGTACACCAACATGATCTCCATCTCCCCCGACATGGATTTCAAGCTGGATAGCAAGAAAGGAAGGAATGCAGATTCTCTAGTGAGTCATTATTTTGCTGTTTTTATTATGTCTTAATGGCGTGTGTATAACACCCGAGGGTTATTTGCACATGGGTGTGACAGACATGCCTATATATTAAATGTGTGAGTAGGTTAATTTGATATGGCCATACCCTGTTCCCTGTGATTGGGTTTGCTTGTGTAATTCAAGAGAGACCCTATAATTAACTCCCTATTTAGATATCCAGTTTGTCCAAATTGTGTGTCCGCTTCGTGCTAGGGTGGTCTTGCATAAAGTCAGTCAATGGGATGTTCCTAGTGAGGGTGACTCACTATACATCATGGACTCCAGAATTTTGGCTAAGGCTAGGGACTAGGCCTAGGGTATTCTATGGCTAGGGATGCTCCATCCAAGTATTCCAGGATTCATGCTGTATAGTCAGTGACCCTCACCAGGGACATCCCAGGTGGTCTCAAGTACCCTGGGAATCTTGGGATGTCCTAGGAAAGGGTCTGGTCGTAAACCCTCGGGTTAAAGTTCATGGTGCAGTGAGACGAGGCCAGGGATGCAAAACTGGACCATTCAGGAGTACACTCTGATAGAGAACAGGAGAACATTAGAAGCTGGTTACATGCACTACCTACAGATCGCAATGTTCCTTTTTTGGTGTATATATGTGGTAAAGACAGATCAAATACTTGATGGGAAAGATCCGAGACTTTTGACTGGGTTTCTTTCTCACCATGGTAACCATGTTGAAAGTACAATTGTCAGTAGTAGTACCTTGACCTTTACCTCTCCAGTCATATCTTCTCTCTTTCCCCCTCCACACAACACACACACCTTTCCCTTGTCACACCTCCTTGCTACCTTCAGGGAATTGACCTGAAAATGGGTAAGAAGGTGGAGCACCTCTCTTTCGACAACCAGGATGAGTGCACGAGCTGGCGAGTAGCCTTGGAGAAGGTGCTAGGATTGGGTGTGGAGGAGCTGCTCTCTGAAGACGAAGAGGCACAACGTGAGGGATAGGATCTTGTTTGCTTTCTCATTATGACCAATTAGCGCACTTCCTCTGCCCTCTCCCTTCCTCACTGCATAACCACTCGTCGACACACTCCTCAATTTTCCATCTCACTCCCTCCCCGCATAACATCCGTGAGGGGGTTTGTGCATGTGTGAGTGTGTAAATTTGTGGCTCGGTGAAGATTGTGCTGTTCCCATTGTGGGATGTTACGTGCAATACATTCCCGGGACTCGTTATCATGTGGACGACGATGGTTGTTGCCCTTTCAAAACAGAGCAGATGAAAGTTTGCTTTATCCCGAAACACAACCCAACAACAGATCATTCCATGTTTTTGTCAATGCTGATAGCCAGTGAACCCTTAATCATCATTATGACAACTATGTCACTGTCCGTCTGCTTTCATGTTCGCACGCTTCCTTAAAGTATTATCCAAGACTCATGTTAAAAGGCTTAATCTAGTTCACAGCATGTCGATGCCTTCATCTAGAAATGTCATTCTATTCTGATGCGTCTGCAACGTGATTTGTATTGTGAAGTTGGCATTCGGCAATGGGTACACAGCTATGGACTCTCTACTAGCAGGGGTACATGTAATGCTTAGGAAGGCCAAGTGGCATGCAGTTTTTGGTGATGGTGGCTTCCCAGAAGCCCCCCCCCCCTTCGCCCTGCCCCCACACACACATCCAGATCTGGACCAAAAACCATCCGGTCATCCATCTGGTTCCGTAGGTGAAGCTTTGTCTGAATCTAACCTTCTGCTTGGTTGTGTATAGCAGACATACGGAGAGATAGATGCTACTGCTTATTGTTCCATTTGGCATCAGATCCTTTCTGCCATAGAGGCCATTTCTTTGTGGTCTTTTCGAATTCTTAATTGCTGCAAAATTGCCAATTACTACAATCAACGATGCTGCCTTTTGAAATTTCACTATTTCGGTAACTAAGATGTTTTTCTAATAGATAGGGCTAGAGGCAGCCTCACTAGCAAACTGCTTGCATTATGTGAGCTCTAACATAGCTAGCTAATAGAGTAGGGCTAGAGGCAGCCTCACTAGCCAACTGCTTGCATTATGTGAGCTCTAATATGCTAATAGAGTAGGGCTAGAAGCAGCCTCACTAGCAAACTGCTTGCATTATGTGAGCTCTAACATAGCTAGCTAATAGAGTAGGGCTAGAGGCAGCCTCGCTAGCAAACTGCTTGCATTATGTGAGCTCTAACATAGCTAGCTAATAGAGTAGGGCTAGAGGCAGCCTCACTAGCAAACTGCTTGCATTATGCGAGCTCTAACATAGCTAGCTAATAGAGTAGAGCTAGAGGCAGCCTCACTAGCAAACTGCTTGATTATGTGAGCTCTAACATAGCTAGCTAATAGAGTAGGGCTAGAGGTAGCCTCACTAACAAACTGCTTGCATTATGTGAGCTCTAACATAGCAGAGTAGGGCTAGAGGCAGCCTCACTAGCAAACTGCTTGCATTATGTGAGCTCTAACATAGCTAGCTAATAGAGTAGAGCTAGAGGCAGCCTCACTAGCAAACTGCTTGATTATGTGAGCTCTAACATAGCTAGCTAATAGAGTAGGGCTAGAGGTAGCCTCACTAACAAACTGCTTGCATTATGTGAGCTCTAACATAGCTAGCTAATAGAGTAGGGCTAGAGGCAGCCTCACTAACAAACTGCTTGCATTATGTGAGCTCTAACATAGCAGAGTAGGGCTAGAGGCAGCCTCACTAGCAAACTGCTTGCATTATGTGAGCTCTAACATAGCTAGCTAATAGAGTAGAGCTAGAGGCAGCCTCACTAGCAAACTGCTTGATTATGTGAGCTCTAACATAGCTAGCTAATAGAGTAGAGCTAGAGGCAGCCTCACTAGCAAACTGCTTGATTATGTGAGCTCTAACATAGCTAGCTAATAGAGTAGGGCTAGAGGCAGCCTCACTAGGAAACTGCTTGCATTATGTGAGCTCTAATATAGCTAGCTAATAGAGTAGGGCTAGAGGCAGCCTCACTAGCAAACTGCTTGCATTATGTGAGCTCTAACATAGCTAGCTAATAGAGTAGGGCTACAGGCAGCCTCACTAGCAAACTACTTGCATTATGTGAGCTCTATCATAGCTAGCTAATCGAGTAGGGCTAGAGGCAGCATCACTAGCAAACTGCTTGCATTATGTGAGCTCTAACATAGCTAGCTAATAGAGTAGGGCTGGAGGCAGCCTCACTAGCAAACTGCTTGCATTATGTGAGCTCTAACATAGCTAGCTAATAGAGTAGGGCTAGAGGCAGCCTCACTAGGAAACTGCTTGCATTATGTGAGCTCTAACATAGCTAGCTAATAGAGTAGGGCTAGAGGAAGCCTCACTAGCAAACTGCTTGCATTATGTGAGCTCTAACATAGCTAGCTAATAGAGTAGGGCTAGAGGCAGCCTCACTAGCAAACTGCTTGCATTATGTGAGCTCTAACATAGCTAGCTAATAGAGTAGGGCTAGAGGCAGCCTCACTAGCAAACTGCTTGCATTATGTGAGCTCTAACATAGCTAGCTAATAGAGTAGGGCTAGAGGCAGCCTCACTAGCAAACTGCTTGCATTATGTGAGCTCTAACATAGCTAGCTAATAGAGTAGGGCTAGAGGCAGCCTCACTAGCAAACTGCTTGCATTATGTGAGCTCTAACATAGCTAGCTAATAGAGTAGGGCTAGAGGCAGCCTCACTAGCAAACTGCTTGCATTATGTGAGCTCTAACATAGCTAGCTAATAGAGTAGGGCTAGAGGCAGCCTCACTAACAAACTGCTTGCATTATGTAGGCTCTAACATAGCTAGCTAATAGAGTAGGGCTAGAGGCAGCCTCACTAGCAAACTGCTTGCATTATGTGAGCTCTAACATAGCTAGCTAATAGAGTAGGGCTAGAGGCAGCCTCACTAACAAACTACTTGCATTATGTGAGCTCTAACATAGCTAGCTAATAGAGTAGGGCTAGAGGCAGCCTCACTAACAAACTGCTTGCATTATGTGAACTCTAACATAGCTAGCTAATAGAGTAGGGCTAGAGGCAGCCTCACTAGCAAACTGCTTGCATTATGTGAGCTCTAACATAGCTAGCTAATAGAGTAGGGCTAGAGGCAGCCTCACTAGCAAACTGCTTGCATTATGTGAGCTCTAACATAGCTAGCTAATAGAGTAGGGCTAGAGGCAGCCTCACTAGCAAACTGCTTGCATTATGTGAGCTCTAATAGAGTAGGGCTAGAGGAAGCCTCACTAGCAAACTGCTTGCATTATGTGAGCTCTAACATAGCTAGCTAATAGAGTAGGGCTAGAGGCAGCCTCGCTAGCAAACTGCTTGCATTATGTGAGCTCTAACATAGCTAGCTAATAGAGTAGGGCTAGAGGCAGCCTCGCTAGCAAACTGCTTGCATTATGTGAGCTCTAACATAGCTAGCTAATAGAGTAGGGCTAGAGGCAGCCTCACTAGCAAACTGCTTGCATTATGTAGGCTCTAACATAGCTAGCTAATAGAGTAGGGCTAGAGGCAGCCTCACTAGCAAACTGCTTGCATTATGTGAGCTCTAACATAGCTAGCTAATAGAGTAGGGCTAGAGGCAGCCTCACTAGCAAACTGCTTGCATTATGTGAGCTCTAACATAGCTAGCTAATAGAGTAGGGCTAGAGGCAGCCTCGCTAGCAAACTACTTGCATTATGTGAGCTCTAACATAGCTAGCTAATAGAGTAGGGCTAGAGGTAGCCTCACTAACAAACTGCTTGCATTATGTGAGCTCTAACATAGCAGAGTAGGGCTAGAGGCAGCCTCACTAGCAAACTGCTTGCATTATGTGAGCTCTAACATAGCTAGCTAATAGAGTAGGGCTAGAGGCAGCCTCACTAGCAAATTGCTTGCATTAGGTGAGCTCTTATGTAGTTTGTTGGTATATCGGGACTATTGTGCATTATTTGATAATTCGAGTGATTATCTGGTACGTTAAAAAAACACATGGCCGTGCATTGCAGACATACATACAGATAGATGCTACTTACACATTTTAATTCAGTCTTGTTAATTAAGTTCAGCCTCTTAATTAGGACACGTAAATTAACTAGGGAAAAGGGAAAAAAAGATGAGGAATAGTTAGCTGCTAATAAGCAACAGAACGATGATTCTGACGCATGGACATACACAAAGTTGATAGGACAGAAGTCTGGATGCAGCGAGGGATTACGTTTACGAAATGTCCTAGCTGTCAACAGTCTTGAAAAAAAGCCCCTAGCAACAGTATTCATGGTTTGGTGTGCAGCCATGGAGCTCTCTCACCTACTGCGGTATGTATTATTTTTCTTGTTTGGAAATATAGTAATTTGAATAACCCCCACCTACTCTTAGCAACACTGTTGACATTGCTAGGATTCATGATGGTATTGTAAGTTGATACAGGGGCATTGTTTAGCTACCATTTTATACGGAGCAGGTAAACATGCAAACCATCCCATCTCTCTCTCCCTTCCCCCCCCCCCCCTTGCAGAGGAGTTGTACGAGGAGCTAGAACTGGAGGAGGAAGCTTGTCCTCCCTTGCCTTCAAGTACCCGCCCCCCACTTCCCTCCTTTAGTGCCCCCCCAATCCCCTTCCAGCAGGAGGACTCGTTTGCCATAGATGAAGACATCTACGAAGATACGGACGAAATCCTCCCTTCCCAGCCTCCCCCACAAGTACCCTCCCTTCCAAGCCGCAACCCACCTAAAGCCAGCACCAACATCCCAGTCCCATCCCTCCCCCCTCGAAATGCCCCCTCGTCCCCCAAATTGCCCCCTCGAGCTTCTGGTGGGAAACCAATTCCTCAGGAGTACGAGTCGACCGATGTCAAAAGCAAGCCAGCTGTCAAGCCCCCAATTGCTACCTCTGAAGATGACGATGGAGAGCTGTACGACGACATTGTGTTGGGGGGAGAAGAGCCAGAGATGTACGACGACATTTTCACTGGAGGGCACGATGTGGAAGAGGAGCTATATGACGATGTGGTCACGGCCATGGGGGAAAATAAAGGAGAGCCTGTAATGGACGAGTTTTACGAAGATATGACCCCAGGTTCAGTATCAGATTCTTATGTTGCCATGGAAAAACCGGAAGAAATGGACGAACTCTATGTGGATGTCGAAGAGCCAGATCTCACTTCAAGTAAGAAAGTGCAAGACACGCCCTCTCCCCAAAGTTCCTTAACAAAAAAAATGTTCAAGAAATTGTCCTCGAGCAACGGAGGAAATCGTGCGGCGGCCTTAAGTGGGAATATAAGCTACAAGGCACCAAAGAAGTCGAAGTTTGAGGACCGTTGGGGAGCGCTGGAAGGAAACAATCTTTGCATCTACAAAACCTCGTCCGACAAACGCTCGCAGGATAAGATCTCCCTTGGGGACTGCCGGCTCGACATAGGCTCAACTGAGGCCGGTGCAGGGAAGTTTGCCTTCAGCCTGAGCAAAGGAGATAAATTCTACCATATGAGCTTGCGGGACAAAGAGGAGCTTAGCAAGTGGGTGGATGTGTTGAAGGGAATAGTGAAGTATGCGCCAGTGCAGGTGGAAGCTAGGGTAGAGGAGGAGGAAGATGTTTACAAGGCCACGCAGGATCACATTGCCAGCACCAGCAACGAACTGACCTTCAAGAAAGGTACGTACATCATCCTTCAGGAAAGGGAGTCGACGGACGTTTGGTATGGACACTTCAGAGACGACCCAAAGAAGAAAGGCAGGTTCCCTGTCAGCAAGGTACAGCTAGCTGAAGGCCTCTACATCTAATAACCTCGTCTCACCGTCTGCACCAAAGACTTTATTTGGTATTGGATACCCCCAACATCGATTGTTTACTGTTGTCGTTTTTGCATTAAAATATGCCCATGTCAGTAATAATTACACTGCATAGCAGGAAAGAGCAACCCCTCCCTCTGTGTTGTGAATGAACAATATCCTCTTGTTATATTTAATTTACAAATAATATTTGCTATTTCTTTATTCTTTTGCCTCTCCAGAAAATAGGACCCGTTTTTGTCTTGGGCAGAATGCTGTTTGCAGACCTTCGGACTTTACGTCTTTCTAGCTTGTGTTCTTTCAATTGCTCCTTCCTAGCCTCTTCCTGTTTATCTCCCTGGGAAGACGGACGGAAGGACACGAGAGCAACAGCATAAACCATTAATACATACACATGTCAGACCATTCACTGCAGAGAGAACACCAAACTAAAAAGAGGATGGAGGGTAGAAACAACTCTTGAGAGAATACCCGTCAGCAACACACACAGTGTGTGCTTACCACAAGCAGTTACAGGACACCATATACACACACACACACTGAGTTGTAGGACACCATATATATGCACACACTGAGTTGCAGGACACCATATATATGCACACACTGAGTTGTAGGACACCATATATATGCACACACATTGAGTTACAGGACACCATATATATGCACACACACACATTGAGTTGTAGGACACCATATATATGCACACACACACTGAGTTGCAGGACACCATATATATGCACACACAAACAACACTTGAGTTGTAGGACACCATATATATGCACACACACACTGAGTTGCAGGACACCATATATATGCACACACTGAGTTGCAGGACACCATATATATGCACACACTGAGTTGCAGGACACCATATATATGCACACACACTGAGTTGCAGGTCACCATATATATGCACACACTGAGTTACAGGACACCATATATATGCACACACACACTGAGTTGCAGGACACCATATATATGCACACACAAACAACACTTGAGTTGTAGGACACCATATATATGCACACACACACTGAGTTGCAGGACACCATATATATGCACACACTGAGTTGCAGGACACCATATATATGCACACACACACTGAGTTGCAGGACACCATATATATGCACACACACATTGAGTTGCAGGACACATGCACACATCAAACCTCTAACTGAGAAGTATGTTTTCTATGTGACCTAATCGGCAAGGAAACCAGTCAGCATGCTAGTGAAGATGGGTGCTAACTTCAGCCTGTGTTCAAATAAGGCAAACACGAAGAATTTATTTCAACCTACCAAATCGCTGGATTTTCTTAGCAACTTACCTGCGACTGGTTCTCTTGGTGATCCCGCTGCTATGGGCTGTGCAGAACTCAGAAATGAAAGGAGCTCTTGTTAACAAAAGACGCTTGAAATTGGCAGTTAATACAATCAACAAAGAGGCTCCCACCAACAGCAAGGCAGGACACACAAGGTGAGTCTACTGACTGCATAATAAGCCTGGGGCTCTGCTTGCTAGGATGTCCCAGCCAGGAGTATTCCTGGTCAGGACTGCAATGTTTTCAACCAAATCCAAACTGAAACTATTCCCCTACTCTGCTGTTAGCAAACAATCTCTGCTGTTTGCAAACACTGCGGTGTACATGCCTAATGCAATATAGTAGACGCAACTACAGAATTCACACCTGCTTTCAATTACCAAATCATTAGCAACACAAACAACATACAGCACACACCCATCAATCCATTCCCCCCCTGAAAAAAAGGAGTGTCCTAGAGGACGATCTCCAGCCCTAGGTAGGAGTGGCTCTAGAGGACATTCTCCAGCCCTAGGTAGGAGTGAGGGTGCTCTAAAGGACTGTCTCTAGCTCTAGATAGGAGTGGCCCTAGAGGACTGTCTCTAGCCCTAGGCAGGAGTGAGGGTGCTCTAGAAGACTGTCTCTAGCTCTAGGTAGGAGTGGCCCTAGAGGACTGTCTCCAGCCCTAGGCAGGAGTGAGGGTGCTCTAGAGGACTGTCTCTAGCTCTAGGCAGGAGCGAGGGTGCTCTCGAGTCCACCCCCACCAAAAATTCCAATGGTTAACTTGTGTGCATGCGGGTAAGATGTCCAAGGGAAATCTCATGGGATCTCATGAGAACTGAAGGAACTTGTCCCACACAAACAGAGAGATCAACAAAAACAGTACTCGTGTCCACACTACCAGTACAGCCATAACAGTGCAGACCAGCACACACACACAGCAACCACATCCATCCATGCATGCACAATCTGTTCCGGGTATTAACCTTTTGGAAAGTGAAAGTGCATTCCTTGCTGCCTAGGGCAGACTCCTTTTCTGTCATCAGATCGTCGGGAGCAACCTGCTTCAATCTTTTTCCTAACGACACTCTGTATGTAAGCAAATGTGTAGAGACATCGTCAACTTGTACTAGATGTAGACTGCACTGACAGACAACACTTACACACACACACACAAGCACCTGGATGAAGTTGCCCTGGGTTTCAGTGTGCTGGGGGGCATTGTGAAGGTGGGTGTAACAGAGGCAAGTGGATAAGACCTGGCAGCGTCCCATTCCTCTCTCCTTTTCTCTCTCCGATCCCTCCTCATCTCCTCCCAAATCTCCTGGTCAGATTCATCGGATGAACTTTCAGCATCACTGGGGCGTCCCTCCACCTACAACCGATACAATAATTCACCACGCCCATTAATAAACAATGACACACCTCCTCCTCGTCCTTCTTCTCATTGGTCACTTCTTGGGTTTGCTTCTTGTTCTTCCGCTTCTCTCTGTGCGACAGGATCGGGTGGAGTCGCTGAAAGGCCTCGCTCTCCGTGTCCACTTCAAAATCGGCATTGGAGAACATGGCTGTGAACCTCGGATCCCCAAGAGGATTTTTCTCTTCTCCGACTTGCCCCACCCCTCTGTGCTTTGTGTTCTTCGCAGATTTTCCCGATTCTTCTAGCAGCTTCTCAGCGAGCTGCCGATTCACCTTGGGCAGTGTCTACAGCACAGAATTGGAAAGCGAAAGAGAGAAGATCAGAAATACAACCTGGCCCAGAGCCCAGTTCTGTAAGGGGGCCATCACTCTGAACCACACCCATATGCCACACCCTCCCCCCTTCCCTCACCACTCCTAATTAATATGTCAAGCTGTTATTTTGGTTGCCGAGAGGGTTGTGCATTGTATAGTGAAGCCACACCCACCCTGGTGCTCCTCGTCACATCTGTTCGCCAATCGGACTTTAAAAACATGAGAAATACAGTATGGAATCCGTACAAAATCTACTGCACAGAACATATGTATGCCCATACAAGGCATACCTCGGCCGCTTCACAAGGAAGACAGCAACAATGTACCAGTATGCATGTTTGGGATTACTAAAAACACAACACAACTGAGTTCTTCCAGCTGAGAGCACGAGGTTCCTCTCATCGTGCACTTTTTGGCCGTATATGAATACACAGCATGAACCCCCATATCCAGTTGCCAACTTTTCTGTGACTATATATGGAAGTTGCATGGAGTCCGTATATCCTCGATGACTAGGTGTGCCCTCAGGTGCTGTCTCGAGTGGAATAATGCACATCTCCGACTAAACCTCCACCCCACACCTGCAGTTTCATGGCACTGTGTAACATGCTCACTAGAAAACCAATCCCTGTATTATGGAACACATATCATCATAAATATCTAGCATTTTAAGGCATGAATCTGTGAGCAGAATAGCTCAGAAGATCACATCAACTGCAAGTCTGGGCTAATAGCAGTGTGTACATGACTGCTATCACCTCTGCAAGTCTGGCTGATACCAGCAAGTACATGCCTGTTCTGGTGAGACAGCTAAAGTCAATATGGAGACATGAGAGACTGCCTTTGCATCGGACAAAGCTACTCTGGAAGGAACAGCAGACAACAGGTAGCCATACAAACAAGAGGTGCACTTCACCCCATCAAGATCTGGTCACTATTACATGCATGCCTGTCAAGTACAATAATAAGGCACATCCTTGATTCTTGAATATTCTGCACAGCTAGGCAGCTCAAGAAATGCATGAAGTTTAATACTGTATATACATTATTTCAGTTAATGGTTTCTGTACCCATCTGGCAAGTCCCAGTAGATCTATCTGCCCACTCCACCACCCAGTAGACCTGCCCACTTGCATGTGCTGGCAATAAAGGCAGTCCATAGCTATCCCAATACCTTACCTGAAAGCTAATCAACAGACAGTTTTGAAAACCAATTCTCCACCTAAAACAAATGCGAGGGCTTTAGTGCTGTTCCGACTCCAACGCTACTGAGCATGCCCAGTTAGTACTATAAATGATGAGCGTATACCGGAACACTCTCACTGAATAGCAAATTACTCAGACCGTAAGGGTATCTCACTGAATAGCAAACTACTCAGACCGTAAGGGTATCACATCATTGCTCAGAGGACCACTATTAGGGGATCGTTCCTAGGGGATCATTACTATGGGATCATTACCAAGGGATCATTCCTAGGGGATCATTACTACGGGATCATTACCAAGGGATCATTACTAGGGGATCATTCCTAGGGGTCTAGTGACTTAGAAAACTCAACCAACAAACAGAGCAACCAAACACTGAACAGCACAGCACAACTGCATAACAGGAAATAGTCTTTATATCAGTGGCACTCAAATTTTAACACACACACACACACACACACACACACACCAATGCTCATTCATATTACCCATTGAGGCTGCAACACTATGGCTAGGCCAAACTCACTCAATGACATGCACCCCCCTCTTACGATAAACCCACAAACTGCAAAAGCTGCTACACTGGCTACCAGAGAAGCTACAGCGGTAGACAATGTCTGTTGACCATCAAAGAAGACATCTTAGATATTTGGAATGCAATTATGTAATATAACAACTTACACCAATGAACAGCTTGATCCAATGTTCTGCTGATTGGACTTGAGCTGTTCTAGATGAGCTGTCGGGTTGAGAACACACAACACAGCCTTGTGGTCGTGTTGGGTACACATATTAGACCTGCATGACCTATTAGACCTGCATGACCTATGACACAATAGGACGACCACGAGGTTCAAATTCCTCATTCCATTCCAACCCAATGATGAGCTTGCCCCCCCCAACACCTTCAGCTCCATGGCTCTGGCTTGTTGCAAGTGTGTGGAGAGGGCATCAGCAACACAAGGCAAACACAGCCATCAGGTTATCAGAGAACTGCCTCCCATGCTGGCCTGACTCACTTTTCAAAATGGTGGCAGGCAAACCAAACATCCCAAAAATCCCATATCCCAGCGCAGTCAAGGGCTGGGCTACTATTAGTTCTAAAGAAAGACACCCAGCATGCCTAGATTCCTTCGTCAAGGGTTAATTCCGACAGTCAACCCACATACCTCAACACTGTGAAATCAAACACCCAAGCACCTATTCGGTATAGAGCTAGGCTTTCTCCTAACACATCACCAGGCCCATTCATTTCCAACAATTTAAGTCCCGAAAGCTCCACACACACACACACACACACAGAGTCTTGTTTTCCCGGCAAGTAGGAGCTACCATCTGTTGTCATCATTGTGCAATAACAATCTATTGCAGCTGCACACTTTTGTAGGCTAAACAAATAACAACCAATTAGCCGTGTAATTAGCACTCTGACATCCTTCCCCCCACACACACACCAATTAATTATTTGTAGCCAGCTAAGCTTACTACCCGAGTCATAGCTGTGTTTCACTTCCCTCTTGCTGGGGAAGAGAGGAGTTCCACAGCCCAAATACAACCAGCAGAAAACATTGCCTCTTGTCTCTGCTTGTGACATCAGCTACACCATGTCCTAAAATTGACATCAGTTCCTTCTTATGCCGAAACTCCATCTATTTACAGCAGCTGGCAATTACAGACCCCAAACAAGTTTAGCACGCTCTGTTCCCAGCCACTGAATGGGGAGGCTAGACTGGCCAGAGGCAGGGCCCCCAGATTAGGGAGGATCCACTGCTAATCCCTCTAGTGAGTTCTATTAAACAGCAGCGGAGGTTCCTCCAAGACCTCTGAATTAAATTCACACTATTTCTCACACTATTTCTCAACGTGAAACATTTGGTCACACCGGAGGCAAGGACTTGTGAAAGTTTGTTTTAATTTTTTTTAAACAGTAACTTGGCAAGCAACCTCGAACATCAATTAAGCAAGTCCCTCGGGAGTGTATGCACTGGACCCAAGCACTGGACCCAAGCCCGCCTTTTGGGTAAAGTAGAGTAGTAGTTGCTCTTCCAGTTAATTCGCTTGTAGTGCATTAATTGAAGTAGGTGCGTGTGGGGATGACAGGCTCTACTCTGTTCATACGTGGCACTTCATTTGGAATATCAGAATCAACATACAACTGTGGCTTTACTTATGGGTGAGCATTGACCCCATGGCCAAGCCTAGTTCAGCGTCGATGACACTTCTCCTTCAGCGAAGGCTCTAGGAACACTAGCATTGTTTTTCTGGAATGTAATTACCGGCTGCTCTGATTGGCTGGAATTGCCGTCAATGGAAGGAACGGATGTCCATGTGGAGGGACTGTTGTTGCCATAAACACAGCAGAGAGAAAATGCGTCTGCATGTTCTCTGTTAGGGATGTGAGGCGAGGCTGACCTCTCCTCCAGGAGGAGAGGAAAGAGTCCAGGGGGAGAGGAAAGAGACCTCTCCTCTGGGGGGAGAGGAAAGAGACCTCTCCTCCGGGGGGAGAGGAAAGAGACCTCTCCTCTGGGGGGAGAGGAAAGAGACCTCTCCTCCGGGGGGAGAGGAAAGAGACCTCTCCTCCAGGGGAAGAGGAAACTAAGTCCGAGTCTTTACTTCTGCTCCTCGTGAAATAAAATGACGCGAAGCATGTCATGACGGCCACACCCACCCACGCATGTCATGATGGCTGCGCACGCCCACACAAGTCACAAGTACAGTGGTAACGAGAACAACTTCACTATGCGAGTGTTCCCAGACACTCTTTACTCCACACTAGGTAGGTAAAGGGTTGGCTACGTGGGACAACCATCAGGAGGGAGTGGCGAGGTGTGAGAGGACACACCAGTAAGTAGGGAGTAGGGAGGGGGGGCAGATAATTGGATAGTTTTGAGGTTAGTTTGATGTCATTAATTTGGTAAAGGTCACTGCTGGTTTGGGGTTGCAGTCCAGTTGGTGGACATAAGCCAAGTTGATCATGTCAAAGAAGGTCTCTCTCGCTCTCTGGCTGACCAAATAGGGAACAGGAAGTGGATGATACTCTCAGTGGCCTAGCTCATTACATGTTGCACTGAAACAGGAAGTACAGGAACCTGCCTTCTTTCCCAAGTAGGATAATGACCTTGAGAAACGCACATATTAGGCAAATGATTCCATCGTCACCACTTCATAGATGAGAATAGCTACTCACACAGTGTGGATGGAGTCGCATGCAAATGCATTGTCAACAGCCTGTGGTCAGGCTGGTGTAATTAGCACCCTGTGTGGGGGTACTTAGCACACTGTGCGGGCGTAATTAGCACAATGTGTGAGGGTACTTAGCACCCTGTGTGGGCATAATTAGCACACTGTGTGAGGGTACTTAGCACACACTGTGTGGGCACTGTGCGACAGACACTTGAACAAACTAAGGGCCAGTATTTGGCTGGCTTGCATATTTTGACTAGTGTGAATACAGATATGGAGTGGGCGGGGCCAGAAAAACCTCCCGGATTTTTTAAAGGTTAATAACAAATATGATATTAAAGATTTTATTTTATAGTATGGAAGTGCGTGGAATAATCAGTTTGCACTTGGTTTTGATAATGATATGGTCCAGGTGGTGGGCTTCTTCGCATACACATTTGTAGTCGATTTCTGAAGTTTTGCATCACTTGGCGAGTCATTTCCGGCGGAATTTCTGCAATTTTTTTGGTGTATAACAACCTTCAATTCGTCAGTGGTTGTTGGTCGATGTTCGTAGACCTCAGCTTTCGGGTAACCCCAGAGAAAATAATCACAAGGGGTGAGATCAGGCGAGCGTGCAGGCCTTCCAACATCAACTCACAAGGGGCGAGATCAGGCGAGCGTGCAGGCCATCCAATATCATCTCACAAGGGGTAAGATCAAGCGAGCGTGCAGGCCATCCAATATCATCTCACAAGGGGTGAGATCAAGCGAGCGTGTAGGCCATCCAACATCACCTCACAAGGGGTGAGATCAGGCGAGCGTGCAGGCCATCCAACATCACCTCACAAGGAGTGAGATCAAGCGAGCGTGCAGGCCATCCAACATCACCTCACAAGGGGCGAGATCGGACGAGCGTGCAGGCCATCCAACATCACCTCACAAGGAGTGAGATCAAGCGAGCGTGCAGGCCATCCAACGTCACCTCACAAGGGGCGAGATCGGACGAGCGTGCAGGCCATCAAACGTCACCGCGTAAGGAGATCAAGTGTCCTGGAAACAGTTCTCCCAAAACTTCCACTGATCTTCTCGCTGTGTGAGCGGTGACTCCATCCTGTTGAAACCACACATCCAAATTTCCAAGTTCGGTGAGTTTTTGTCCCAGAAAGTTCCACAGCATCTCCACATAGCGAGCGGATGTTACTGTAACTGTTTGGCCTTCCTCCTAAAAAAAATGAGAGCCCCAAACACAAAATTCAGCCATAGCGCACCAAACAGTAACTCGTTCACAGTGTAGAGGTCTTTCATGAAGCTGTTGAGGATTGGTTTCCGCCCATCCTGCTTGTTGACGCAGCCAGACAGATGAAAGTGGGCGGCGGCACTCGCGAGGAGGAACATTTTGAAGGCTATTTTCACAGCATGCCATGCGGTTTTCTCGGACGCGTTCACAAAGTTCTTGAACAACCATCACTTTGTATGGATGGAACTTGAGGTCGGTGTGTAAAATTCTCCTGACAGATCGAACAGACAATGCCAAAGCAGAAGCACGTTTACGGGCTGAACGTTTAGGAGACTGCAAAACAGACTGTCTCACAGCTTGGACATTTTCTGGAGTTCGAACGCTCCGAGGTCTTCCAAATGTTTTTTTTAACGCTGAACCTGTGGCCCTGAAATTTTCCACCCATAGCAACATAATTTTTCGGTCTGGAACAGCATTTCAACCAAGCCCAAAGTGGATACGAAAAGCTCTCAGCGCCGCAATCACAGATTCGCCATTCTTGATAAACGTTTCAACAATAAACGCACGGTGCACACCAGTCCAAGGCACGATGGCAACTGAAACGGTAAGACATTAGCTACAGGAAGACACCGCCGCCACCTGCCTAACTTCACTAGCACCCACCAGTGACCATGTAAAATGTGGGAGGTTTTTCCGCCCCACGCTGTATATAAGCAAACACTAGACGCTGGCATACATGAGTTCTATAGCACAGCACCTGATACACAATACCATGAAATGTGTTGTGGATACATCCGACTGGAAGAAATTCTATTCAAGCGCAGCAATAATGAGTACGACATGTTATGAACCTGCCTCAACCACACCTGCTCCTCAATTATCTGTTAATACTCCACATCTACTCCTGTCTATTCATAGTCAGCTGGTGTCTATTCATAGTCAGCTGGTGTCTATTCATAGTCAGCTGGTGTCACCTCACAGCCTTCCTGCAGTCTCCTGGCATGCTGGCTGTGTTTCTGCCTCTCTAGACGTCGTTATCGCTGTTCAGAGCCTTCCTGCATTCTCCTGACATGCTGGCTGTGTCTCTGTAGACGTCGTTATCGCTGTTCAGAGCCTTCCTGCTGTCTCATGGCATGTTGGCTGTGTCTCTGCCTCTCTAGACGTCATTATCACTGTTCAGAGCTCTCCTACTATCTTCTGGCATTGTCTCTGGCACTTCTCCAGATCATCGTCGCTGTTTAGAGCCTTCCCACTCTCTCCTACCTGCTCTATCACTATCTGGAATACCCGAGTGAGTGGTCCCGATCATGCCGTGCTCTCAGCCTCTCCTCCCGCTGGTCTGGGCTGGTCCACACATCTTGGATATTTGAGCTGTTCTGTGCTTACCCCTAACTTAACAAACACACCCCAACCCCACACACAAAAAAAGTTTCTCCTTTGCCATATTTTTGCCAGAAAATTTGTAACTGATAATGTTTGTGGGAGGATGCAGTCCTCATGCAGCACACACACACCTCATGCAGTGCACACACCTCATGCAGTGCACACACACACCTCATGCAGTGCACACACACACCTCATGCAGTGCACACACCTCATGCAGTGCCTACACATGTGCATGCAGTGCCTACACATGTGCAAGAGCAATTCTTTGAATGATGACAGTAAAAAAACATACACATCTCCCTCTCGAGGTCACGTCCTTCAGCACAGAGACAGCAATACCCACACATCATGCACATGTGCAGACACACCCACACATCATGCACACGTGTGCAGAACACCCACACATCATGCACATGTATTGAAACAGCCACACATCATGCACATGTGCAGACATCATGCACATGTGCAGACACACCCACACATCATGCACATGTGCAGAACACCCACACATCATGCACAGACACACCCACAAATGCAGGGGGACATTGTCTACAATCCTATTTATAAAGATATCCAAACCTTGAGCCTTATCCGAGTTGCACGTGCTTCTTCGATCTTCTTCTTGATTCTCTCTTTCCTGTACTCCTCGTAAGCAAACGGCTCAGCCACTGCCTTTGCCTGCAGCACAAGCAATATGGCCACACATTAACCCACTAGTGATCAGCCAACGTAGTCGAGCAGATCTGCAGGCTTGGTCATATGATCTGCAGGCTTGGTCATATGATCAGACAGAGTCACTTAGAAATTCTTGTCTAACCTTAGGTTTATTTTAAGGGGTCTATAAACAACTTCGTCTAGACTTAGTGGATCTAAACTTAGGGGTTCTAAACTTAGGGGGTTTAAACTTAGGTGGTCTAAACTTTGAGTGGGTCTAAACTTTGAGTGGGTCTAAACTTTGAGTGGGTCTAAACTCTGAGTGGGTCTAAACTTTGAGTGAGTCTAAACTTTGAATGGGTCTAAACTTTGAGTGGGTCTATTTGAGTGGGTCTAAACTTTGAGTGGGTCTAAACTTTGAGGGGGTCTAAACTTTGAGTGGGTCTAAACTTTGAGTGGGTCTAAACTTTGAGTGGGTCTAAACATTGAGTGGGTCTAAACTCTGAGTGGGGGTCTAAACTTTGAGTGGGTCTAAACTCTGAGTGGGTCTAAACTTTGAGTGGGTCTAAACTTTGAGTGGGTCTAAACTTTGAGTGGGTCTAAACTTTGAGTGGGTCTAAACTCTGAGTGGGTCTAAACTTTGAGCGGGTCTAAACTTTGAGTGGGTCTAAACTCTGAGTGGGTCTAAACTCTGAGTGGGTCTAAACTCTGAGTGGGTCTAAACTTTGAGTGGGTCTAAACTTTGAGTGGGTCTAAACTTTGAGTGGGTCTAAACTTTGAGGGGGTCTAAACTTTGAGTGGGTCTAAACTGAGTGGGTCTAAACTTTGAGTGGGTCTGAACTCTGAGTGGGTCTAAACTCTGAGTGGGTCTAAACTCTGAGTGGGTCTAAACTTTGAGTGGGTCTAAACTTTGAGAGGGTCTAAACTTTGAGTGTGTCTAAACTCTGAGTGGGTCTAAACTTTGAGTGGGTCTGAACTCTGAGTGGGTCTAAACTCTGAATGGGTCTAAACTGAGTGAGTCTAAACTTTGAGTGGGTCTAAACTCTGAGTGGGTCTAAACTTTGAGGGGGTCTAAACTCTGAGTGGGTCTAAACTTTGAGTGGGTCTAAACTTTGAGGGGGTCTAAACTTTTAGTGAGTCTAAACTTTGAGTGGGTCTAAACTTTGAGGGGGTCTAAACTCTGAGTGGGTCTAAACTTTGAGTGAGTCTAAACTTTGAGTGGGTCTAAACTTTGAGTGGGTCTAAACTTTGAGTGGGCCTAAACTTTGAGTGGGTCTAAATTTTGAGGGGGTCTAAACTTTGAGTGAGTCTAAACTTTGAGTGAGTCTAAACTTTGAGTGGGTCTAAACTTTGAGTGGGTCTGGGTCTAAACTTTGAGTGGGTCTAAACTTTGAGTGGGTTTAAACTTTTGAGTGGGTCTAAACTTTGAGTGGGTCTAAACTTTGAGTGGGCGGGTCTAAACTTTGAGTGGGTCTAAACTTTGAATGAGTCTAAACTTTGAGTGGGTCTAAACTTTGAATGAGTCTAAACTTTGAGTGGGTCTAAATTTTGAGTGGGTCTAAACTCTGAGTGGGTCTAAACTCTGAGTGGGTCTAAACTCTGAGTGGGTCTAAACTTTGAGTGGGTATAAACTTTGAGTGGGTCTAAACTTTGAGTGGGTCTAAACTCTGAGTGGGTCTAAACTTTGAGTGGGTCTAAACTATGAGGGGGTCTAAACTTTGAGTGGGTCTAAACTTTGAGTGGGTCTAAACTCTGAGTGGGTCTAAACTTTGAGTGGGTCTAAACTTTGAGTGGGTCTAAACTCTGAGTGAGTCTAAACTCTGAGTGGGTCTAAACTCTGAGTGGGTCTAAACTTTGAGTGGGTCTAAACTTTGAGTGGGTCTAAACTTTGAGTGGGTCTAAACTTTGAGGGGGTCTAAACTTTGAGCGGGTCTAAACTTTGAGTGGGTCTAAACTTTGAGTGGGTCTAAACTTTGAGTGGGTCTAAACTCTGAGTGAGTCTAAACTCTGAGTGGGTCTAAACTCTGAGTGGGTCTAAACTTTGAGTGAGTCTAAACTCTGAGTGGGTCTAAACTTTGAGTGGGTCTAAACTTTGAGTGAGTCTAAACTCTGAGTGGGTCTAAACTTTGAGTGAGTCTAAACTTTGAGTGGGTCTAAACTCTGAGTGGGTCTAAACTTTGAGTGGGTCTAAACTCTGAGTGGGTCTAAACTCTGAGTGGGTCTAAACTTTGAGTGGGTCTAAACTTTGAGTGGGTCTAAACTTTGAGTGGGTCTAAACTTTGAGGGGGTCTAAACTTTGAGCGGGTCTAAACTTTGAGTGGGTCTAAACTTTGAGTGGGTCTAAACTTTGAGGGGGTCTAAACTTTGAGCGGGTCTAAACTTTGAGTGGGTCTAAACTTTGAGGGGGTCTAAACTTTGAGCGGATCTAAACTTTGAGTGGGTCTAAACTTTGAGTGGGTCTAAACTTTGAGTGGGTCTAAACTTTGAGTAGGACTAAACTTTGAGTGGGTCTAAACCTAGGGGGTCTAAACCTAGGGGGTCTAAACTTAGGGGGATTCAAACCATCATGGACAACAGTAATACCTAAACTATGAGAAGACCTTAGGCCCATTCAGCTGAATATATCTGTGTATACAGACAGATGCTGACAACACAACACATTGCCTGCATTGCACAGCACAGAACCACAGTTACACCCAACCACCAATCAACACGAACCTTGTGATAGAGCCGGACGTCCATAAAGTATCCGTGCAAATATGCTTGGAGCAGATTAGAACCAATCAAATGTGACAGCCCTATCGAGACATACAAGAATGATCACATGATCCAACAAGCTGGTCAGACCAGAGAGATATGAATGTGGGTGTGTGCCGTGTCATCCTCTATCAGGCGATATCACTCTAGTGTGTTTTGTGAGGAATGTCAACCATCGACAGTCACATGACATGGCAGGACTAATCACATAAACACACGGAGCAGTCACATGCCTCACCCAGCTCCTCCAGGTTCTGGGATGTGACAAACTTGTAGTCTTCATAGACGACTGGTTCGGTGTCTTCCTCCATCTCCTCTGTCAGGTTATCCAGGAAGGAGCACCAGCGAGGAGCTGGGCCCATTGCCTGCGTAAACAGTCAGGACAATGTGTACACGACTTGTGTTCAGTGCTCTCCTTTACCCAATGCAGTCAGAAATAAATTGTGCAGGACTGTTCTTTCTGCTTCATTCATGTCCACCACAACCTTCCCTTGGGACATCTCTGGATTGCCAGGATACTTGGGGCTATTCCGGGACGTCCCTCAGTGAAGGGGACTGACTATTTAGTAATGGACACCTGAATCTGGGCCAGGGCTAAGATATGGGGCACTCTAGGGCTAGGGCTAGAGGTATTCAAGAAGTTGCATTAGGGCCAAGTATGTCCCAGGATAGTCCCAGATATCCTGGGATGGTTTAGAAAGGTTTAGCAGTACTGGGACATTCCTCTTCTACATCGAACAAAATGCTAGTCGACTTTAATCCCTCCAGCATCTCTCCCAACCTTTTCCTCTCTCCTCTTCCTCCCGCCCTTTCACTTGCATGGTCTGGCTATGAAGCATTTATGCTAAAGCCATGCTTCTCTTTCTCTCCCCCCCCCCCACACAATCTCAGTGTTCTCCCCAGGATTTTTGTAAGGGATATGGACATGCAATCCATGGAGTAGCGGACTAATAAACCATGATGGTCGGTGTTTTTTTAGGTTGTATTCGTTACTGTGTTTACAGGTTGTAGGAGGTGCACTGGACTAGACATAATATTGCTATGTACATCTAAAAGAGCTATGAATCACAGTATCATGCAACAAGCAGTACATTATACGATTGACATACACATTCTACAAATAATACTGAATGCTCATATTATAAGAGTGAATATAATTATATTGAAATATTTCATGAATGCAGTAACTGTTGTGTTACTGTTTACAATGATGATTCTGGAAGAAATGGTTTCATAAACACCAAGAGAGGGGGACACTGTAGATGAAAAGTGAGGGCTAAGCTACAATCTCTCCTTGGCACTGCACATCTCCCCAAGCCCAAGTCAGTCAACCGTGATGTGGCACTCACTCTTAGCATGCTTCACTAAGCTCCGCCTTGTTAGAGTCTGTACGAGGCAAGTCAATTCATGTCTCTCGGCCAATGGCAACCTTCCTAGGCCTACAATTATGTTTTCAGCAAACACGCTGCACATTGCCAATCCTCTCACTAAACTTTAACATCCAAGGAAACTTCAACTTCCATTTTTGATCCATGCCAGCCTTCTTGTGGTTCTTGTTTGAGCTCTGCTAGGAACACCCTCGTCTTAGAATTCTACGTTTTGGTAAGTCTCACTCGCAAGACGGGAGCTCTGGAGCTAAAACTGCTGCAATATTTTCACCAACCTCACCCACAATTCATATAAATGAAATTCTATTGCATTACCAATTTGAAAAAGAAAAAAGAAAAAAACTGTAACGGTGCAATTAGTCAATACGCATTGAAGACGCTTAAACACTCTGGCAAGAACACTGAATCTCTTACCTTCTTCATCCTCTCACTCACTCCCACCCTATTCCTATCTTCCCAACTACCATTCCATTCAAACCTGTCTCTTCCCCTCCCACCCAACACAGCACTCCCTCCAAACTCACAGGAACATAATACGCCAACATCTTGGGATCCTCCACAGCCATGAGCACAAGGCCAGTCTCCGGTAGGTGGTACATCTGGTTGATATCGTGCTCCGGCTCAATGGATGTGTAGGTGGAGCCCTGGAGAGTGGGTGTGATCAGAAAATACTAGCAGTCATGAGTGAGAGAAGCTAGCTTTGAAACGACCCTTTACCCACTCTATGCACGCACACCCCAAACCTTGCCCACACTATGCATGAACACCCCAAACCTTACCTACACTATGCATGCACACACCCCAAACCTTACCTACACTATGCATGCACACCCCAAACCTTGCCTACACTATGCATGCACACACCCCAAACCTTACCCACACTATGCATGCACACCCCAAACCTTGCCCACACTATGCATGCACACCCCAAACCTTACCCACACTATGCATGTACACCCCAAACCTTGCCTACACTATGCATGCACACCCCAAACCTTGCCCACACTATGCATGCACACCCCAAACCTTGCCCACACTATGCATGCACACCCCAAACCTTGCCCACACTATGCATGCACACCCCAAACCTTACCTACACTATGCATGCACACCCCAAACCTTGCCTACACTATGCATGCACACCCCAAACCTTGCCCACACTATGCATGCACACCCCAAACCTTACCCACACTATGCATGCACACCCCAAACCTTGCACTATGCATGCACACACCCCAAACCTTACCCACACTATGCATGCACACCCCAAACCTTACCTACACTATGCATGCACACCCCAAACCTTACCCACACTATGCATGCACACCCCAAACCATACCTATACTATGCATGCACACCCCAAACCTTACCCACACTATGCAAGCACACCCCAAACCGTACCTACACTATGCAAGCACACCCCAAACCTTACCCACACTATGCATGCACACCCCAAACCTTGCCTACACTATGCAGTTGTTTGGCTCAACTACCCTCTCCAACAATTCAGTTAGCTTGTCTTGACCCTATCTCATCAGCTTTCTTCAGTTCTGTTCCCTTGTCCGCCATCACTCCCTTCAAAAATTCGGCTCCAAACTATTCGTCACCCAAAAATCGTCAGCGTTGTTCCACTCGCATCCCTGCCGGAGCAGTAACGATTTTTAGGAGACGAAATACTCAGCTAGAGGAACTGACGATGGACGAGGACACGGCGTGGCAAAGACAAAGAACTGAAGGAGGCCGACACAATGTGGGCAAGAGAAAGAGATGCAAGAGCCAAGACAACCAGCGGAGACACTAACTAACTCAACGACCTCTTTGCTATTTTATTTCATTTCACACGCCATTGCAGATCACGACTGCCGCAGATATGGCCGGAAATGTCGACGGAGAATTAAACTTTGCAGGCAGTCGGAGACCGCAGCTGCCTTTTAAAATTACCACAAAACAACAACACCTACTTCATATGCACTTTTAATTTCTGTGGGTGAAGTGGAGAGATCAGCTCTGATGTCCTCATGTAATGGATGGCATATATGGTGGTGTCTCGCACACAACAACTAGCAAATTCAGTAGTCCTGCTAATATTTCCACAGGTACAGTTGATACAGCCAAACCCAACCCACCTCACTGCAACCGTCAGGTTTTAATGTAGGAACTCAAGATATATATATATTGCAGTTCTCGTTCTTGAAAGGCTCTTGAAGGGGGCGTGGTCCTGACCAGTATCATGTGACCGTTAAATCTAAGGTGGGCTAATATTCCCCATACCCCCTAAATACACCTACACTCCTGAAAAAATACACCCCCCCCCCCCATGCTAGAGATTTGTGCATCTCGCTTCATGTTTTAAAATATTGGAGTGAGTTAGCAGTGGCATGCAAGACTTTGGAAGATGAGGTATGTTTTTAAAATTATCAACTTCAAAGTGTTTGTGGGTGCTCGCCAGACATCCTGTTATTCATAACATTGTGGCTGCTAAGAGTTGCAGGAATGTACACGACAAGATGGCAGGGATGTATACAGAACTTTATACCAAGGGGGGGTGGGAATTTTGGGTATGGAAAAAGGGGGAGTGGCTTACCGAGTATCATGTGGCCATAAATTTTAAGGGGGTTAGTGCCCCCCCCCCCCAACCCCTAAATACACCCCTGAAAGTGCCCAAATTTTTCATCCACAGCACTTTCTTCATGGCATGGGAACGTCACCACATACCAGGAGCTTCATAAAGACAGGAAGGAAAGGACCTTCACACGATATAAAAAGTCAAAGACAAAAAAAAATGACTGAGTTATTATTATCTTTATAAAGTCCAACATCCTCCCTCAAGATACAAGAGTTCAAAGTTGCATGACACTGATTGGCTGATTCCTAGCTAGCTAAGCCCCAGCATTTTAAAGTAAAGGCTCATAAGTAATGAGTCCTTAACGATAGAGAACTGCAAAAAATATTAATTCAACCTTTAAACTTCCCTAATGCAGTCAATGTCTCCATTGTCAACCTCCATTGTCAACTATATTATCTACAGTCTGCTTTTCTGGTGTGTGTACAGTATTCAAAATGGGAGCCAGTAGCAACACAAAGCCACACAAATATTCATGTGGTTCTACGGTATTCAAAATGGGAGCCAGTGGCAACACAAAGCCACACAAATATTCATGTGGTTCTACAGTATTCAAAATGGGAGTCAGTGGCAACACAAAGCCACACAAATATTCATGTGGTTCTACAGTATTCAAAATGGGAGTCAGTAGCAACACAAAGCCACACAAATATTCACCACCTGGTGCCCTCACAATTATTGAGGTCCATGCTGACATTGGGAGCAAGAAGTAATGCAGGCCTTAACAGGGACACACCCATTTCCCTATATAGATGTAATTTCGACCCAGGGACATGCCTTCATTATCCATCAACTCACATCAGCTTCATTCCAGATTTTGAGTATCTTGGAATCAGCTGAGAGCACCAGACGCTCACTGGTCTGAAACGAAATGGAGTGGATTGGAGAGGAGTAGAGGTGATCCTTTACCCGATGGGGGCGTGGTGAACGTAGATCGTACAGCAGGACCTATGGCATGCAGAGAGAATTTGGACATTAGTTAACTTGAAGGTCATGACTATGATGATGAGGACATACATATTTGTTTTATGTATATATATATATATGTATATATATATGTATATATGTGTGTATGTATATACATATATATCTATGTATATATAATGTATATATATATATACATACTTGTGTATGTATATATATATAATTATGTATATATATACATATTTGTGTTATGTATATATGTACTTGTCCAGAGGCAGTTCCAACAGCGAGGTTCATGGCATCCCTGTAACAGAGGGCAGTTACGGCTGGTGGAGTATCCCTAAAGGGAAACACATGATCAGCCATAATCCAGAGGGGAGGGGGGGGGGACGTCTACACATCATGCTAGTTATGATTCTCATTAACGAGTTTAGAGCCTGGTATCCAAATATCAGTAAGCAATATCTTTAAAAAATATACATATATATATATGTAGCAAGTGGCCATGGGCACTTAACCTTTCACCTCGAATGTGTTGTGGGCACTTGCATCATGAAACTCCATTCTAAATGATGGTCACTGCAAGGTTGTAGATCTAGGTGAGGCTTGCTGGTTGATAAATGTCCAGCTACCGCTCTGCTTTAGCTAATGGATGCTGTTCTTGATCCTCTGCTAGCTAATTATGTTGTTCACCTGCCTTGCTACATGTAAAACAGCAGAGAGGCTGCTTGCTGCATACTTTAATGTTATAATATATTAATATAATAATATATTAATAATAATAATATATTAGTAATAATATAATAATATATCAGTAATTAATATAATAATAATAATATAATAATAATATTTGAAATATACGATCTGAGAAAAGGGCCCACTTCACCCGAAATTATGCACTAGGACCTGAAATGGCTACCAAGGTTATGAATCATGATATTTTACCTCGGACGCATCTTGGGTCATTGCTCTATCTTTTTGCAAAATTTCAAGGTCAAAAAGTGCTTCCTTCCATCCAAACGAGCAGTTAGAAAAAGCTTAAAAAATAGAGAAACCACGCGAGGCTATCGCGTACACGGAATGAAAATACGGGCACGCGGAAATTTCCCTTAAAATGTGATATCATCAATGCATGACGCGAGGTTTCGCGTAAAACAACAGAAGGGAAATTTCAATACACATTTTTCTTGTTTGAGGGTGTTGTGAAGAATGGAAGCAAAACTGTGGAATGGCATTAGATCAAGGCCTATTCCAGTACCATTCCACTTAGCTATCCTTGCACTTTAACCTCATGCCAATAATGCAAAAAAATTGTTTTTGGCAAAGTGGGCCCTTTTCTCAGATACTATCACATATTAGTACAATAACAAATTAGTAATAACAATAATATATTATTAACAATAATATATTATTAATAATAAATAATAATATAGTAATAATAATAATAATTATATAATAATAAATATTATTAATAATAATTATATAATTAATAATAATATATTAAATAATAATATATTATTAATAACTTAATATTATGGGATACCTGAAGTCTGAAAAGTCTGAAAAGTCAATGGAGGCAGAGGCCAAGGAGAGCTCTCCCACTCTACACTGTGAGCGAGGGTCCCAGCACTCCACTGTCCCCTACACGAAAAGACAGGGTAATGGAGGAGGGGGAGGTGGAGAGAACATTCATTAATGCCAGAGAACACCAACCATTGAACACAAGACACCTCTCTCCTACCTCTTCAGTGCCCACAGTGAAGAGTTGATGTTGAGGGTTGAACTGGCAGACATTGCAGCCACCACTGTTGTGTGAAGGGGTACAATGACATTACATCATCACCATGGTTATAAAACATCACAGGGACAGGACATCACAATAATGTCAAGGGGTTAGCACAGGCTTGGAATTTTCTCGAGGGGTTAGCACAGGCAGGGTTTCATTTAGAAAATTGTCCAAGGGGGAGCAACTGGAGGATCTGGATATTAAAGGGGGGGGGGCATGATGGTTAAGGGGGGACATCTGCACTTTTTTTAATATTTTTTTTTTAACCTGTGGTTACAACTTTAGAGCTCAGTAGATTCTGCAAACTTCATGGTATGGACTTGATATATAGCTCAAAAGATAGGTCTCTCTGTGTGCTCTCTTTTGATACTAAAATATGTTTCATAGGTATAACTATAGGCAAGTTACTAGACCCTAAAGCGGAGGGACCACAAAAACCTGAATCGCTCCAACCTCCATAGAAACCACTCTGAGTTGCGAAGTGCAAAAAAATTAAAAATGGTACAAGTGGCTAGAGGAAGCTCTAGAGTACACAATGAGTATATTGAGTAGGCGTGAAAAATTTATTACCTGGTCAAGCGTGCGGTTGGAAAGTCGCCTTGTCAACGCCTTCAATTTTCCAACCGCGTGCTTGACCAGGTAATAAATTTTTCACGCCTACTCAATATACTCATTGTGTACTCTAGAGCTTCCTCTAGCCACTTGTACCATTTTTAATTTTTTTGCACTTCGCAACTCAGAGTGGTTTCTATGGAGGTTGGAGCGATTCAGGTTTTTGTGGTCCCTCCGCTTTAGGGTCTAGTAACTTGCCTATAGTTATACCTATGAAACATATTTTAGTATCAAAAGAGAGCACACAGAGAGACCTATCTTTTGAGCTATATATCAAGTCCATACCATGAAGTTTGCAGAATCTACTGAGCTCTAAAGTTGTAACCACAGGTTAAAAAAAATAAAATAAAAATGCACAGACGGTCCCCCTTAAAGATGTGACTAAAGTTTCTAATGAAACAATTTCCAGGGGGGGGGGGCAAAAAGGTTCCAAGGGGGGGCAAAAGGGTTCCTAGGGGATGGGCAGCACCCCCTGCCCACCCTAAATGAAACTCCGACAGGTTCTGGAATTTTCTCGCGGGGTTAGCACAGATTCTGGAATTTTCTGGGGGGTTTAGCACAGATTCTGGAATTTTCTTGAAGGGTTAGCACACAGGGAGTGAGGGGGAAATGCTAAATGATAAGACGGGGGGGAATGCTAAATGAGGGGAAAATTACAAATTGAGGGGGCAAATACGAAATGATGGGGCATACGCCAAACAAGGGGGGGAGATATGAGACAAGGGTAACTAAGGGTCAAGGGTAGAGAGACATACACGCCCGAGTATTCCATGCCCCACAAGCCATGAAACAAGTCCTCGACCCAACTGGTCTCCTCCTCTACCCGGCAAAACTGCTGCTTGCTAGTCTACAGCCTGTCAGCAATAAACAATTAACTGCAGTGCTGCTGAACACACCTGCGTGATCATAGGCCACACAGTTGAGCACTGCAGACACACAGCCTTCTAGGGACGAATGATACGCTAGCACGGCAACCAATCAGCTGACAACGACCATAAATGGATGTTTAGCTTGGTTGAGAGACACATGCAGCCAAAGACCAACGGAGCCGGAGTCAGAGAATTATAGTGATCAAATACCTCATTGTCCATATATAGAATTACTGCCAATAATATAGTACACACCCACTTTCCCCTCGGCGATTCCTATTCTTTTGTTGAGTTCAAAGTGGAGATCAGCTGTGACTTCCTCGTGCTATAGGATGGCATACCTAAACTTCCTCATGCTATAGGATGGCATACTTAGACTTCCTCGTGCTATAGAGGATGGCATACCTAGACTTCCTCATGCTATAGGATGGCATACCTAGACTTCCTCATGCTATAGGATGGCATACTTAGACTTCCTCGTGCCATAGGATGGCATACCTAGACTTCCTCATGCTATAGGATGGCATACTTAGACTTCCTCGTGCCATAGGATGGCATACCTAGACTTCCTCGTGCTATAGGATGGCATACCTAGACTTCCTCATGCTATAGGATGACATACCTAGACTTCCTCATGCTATAGGATGACATACCTAGACTTCCTCATGCTATAGGATGACATACCTAGACTTCCTCATGCTATAGGATGACATACCTAGACTTCCTCATGCTATAGGATGGCATACCTAGACTTCCTCATGCTATAGGATGGCATACCTAGACTTCCTCGTGCTATAGGATGGCATACCTAGACTTCCTCGTGCTCTAGGATGACATACCTAGACTTCCTCATGCTATAGGATGTCATGCCTAGACTTCCTCGTGCTATAGGATGGCATACCTAGACTTCCTCGTGCTATAGGATGACATACCTAGACTTCCTCATGCTATAGGATGTCATACCTAGACTTCCTCGTGCTATAGGATGGCATACCTAGACTTCCTCATGCTATAGGATGGCATACCTAGACTTCCTCATGCTATAGGATGGCATACTTAGACTTCCTCGTGCCATAGGATGGCATACTTAGACTTCCTCGTGCTATAGGATGGCATACCTAGACTTCCTCGTGCTCTAGGATGACATACCTAGACTTCCTCATGCTATAGGATGTCATGCCTAGACTTCCTCGTGCTATAGGATGGCATACCTAGACTTCCTCGTGCTATAGGATGTCATACCTAGACTTCCTCATGCTATAGGATGTCATACCTAGACTTCCTCGTGCTATAGGATGGCATACCTAGACTTCCTCATGCTATAGGATGGCATACCTAGACTTCCTCGTGCCATAGGATGGCATACCTAGACTTCCTCGTGCTATAGGATGGCATACCTAGACTTCCTCGTGCTATAGGATGACATACCTAGACTTCCTCATGCTATAGGATGTCATACCTAGACTTCCTCATGCTATAGGATGTCATACCTAGACTTCCTCGTGCTATAGGATGGCATACCTAGACTTCCTCGTGCTATAGGATGGCATACCTAGACTTCCTCGTGCTATAGGATGGCATACCTAGACTTCCTCATGCTATAGGATGTCATACCTAGACTTCCTCATGCTATAGGATGTCATACCTAGACTTCCTCATGCTATAGGATGGCATACCTAGACTTCCTCATGCTATAGGATGTCATACCTAGACTTCCTCGTGCTATAGGATGGCATACCTAGACTTCCTCATGCTATAGGATGTCATACCTAGACTTCCTCGTGCTATAGGATGACATACCTAGACTTCCTCATGCTATAGGATGTCATACCTAGACTTCCTCGTGCTATAGGATGGCATACCTAGACTTCCTCGTGCTATAGGATGACTTCCTCGTGCTATAGGATGACATACTTATATGGTGAATCTCTTACGCAACCAGCAGGTCCCATTGCTCTGCTTGATCTTGGCCCGCAAGTAGACCTGGACACGCCCACTTGATCAGCACTGCCAGGTTTTAATAACATCAAAGGCTGAATCGTCATATTCCTGACAGTCGACAACTTGTGTGTGTGTGTGCTTGGAACAAACCGCGAGGACGGCAAGCTTGTCTGCAGCAAATTTATCATCTTATCAAAGCCGAGACCAGCTCTGACACAGACACAAATGCAGTCATGCCTTTTTGCAGTGAGAGGTCTACCGATCTAGGGCAGCGAGAGGTCTACCAATCTAGGGCAGCGAGGCCACCGGGCAGTTACTCAACACTGCAGATGCATAGTCATAGCCGTTGCACAGGTGCCAAAGTAAACACACAAACACATAAGTGGCCAATCAAAATTGCTCCTTGTAGCGTGCACCCAACACGGATTAGACTGTTCCAGCAAGTAGCATCACTGGTACATGCCTGAACAATATGGTGGATAGCAACACTGGTACATGCCTGAACAATATGGTGGATAGCAACACTAGTACATGCCTGAACAATATGGTGGATAGCAACACTGGTACACGCCTGAACAATATGGTGGATAGCAACACTGGTACATGCCTGAACAATATGGTGGATAGCAACACTGGTACATGCCTGAACAATATGGTGGATAGCAACACTGGTACATGCCTGAACAATATGGTGGATAGCAACACTGGTACATGCCTGAACAATATGGTGGATAGCAACACTGGTACATGCCTGAACAATATGGTGGATAGCAACACGGGTACATGCCTGAACAATATGGTGGATAGCAACACTGGTACATGCCTGAAGCATTGCACTTCCATCTGTTGCTAGGCATTGTGTGGCGAGCTGGAGCACTATGCCCCACCTTTCCTGTCCTCACCTGTCCTCATCATTCATGCATGTCATGTGCAAATGTACGCTCTTTACAGAAGCCCAACTTGTGCATGGCTGCACGAGCAGGTGCCCTGCAACACAATGGGCTGGCTGGCTGGCTGTGTGAAGGCAGAGAGAGGACGATGTGGCTCAGGACTGCTTGGAAGCAGTTTCCCCCGGAGATGGGAAGCACACCTTCAGTGAGGTCACCAGGTGTATGGGCATGTGGTGGTTCCAGGCATGTGGTGGTCCAGGCATGTAGTGGTCTCACACGCAACCTGCAATCCAAAAACCATCCAAAACTCCGCCTAATCTCAGCCCAGAAGTAAACAGGACCTGCCAGCAAGCACTGCCTCTTGGTGACCGTCTCTTGTCTACGCTGGCAAATTCTAGTGAAATTAAAACATTTTTTTGTGGTTTCTATGTGCAGGCAAGCATCTGCCCACAAGAAGTTTCTCAGCGCCACACCAGAACTAGCCCATCATGGACGCTATTACCCACCCCATGTCTAGCAGTGTTTGCACACAGACAGACATCTGCATCACAAGCAGGAGGTTGCTGGGGAAGAGGGGGGCTCAGACCACTTGCAGAAAGGTTGGGGAGGCTCAGCTCAGCCCCCCCCGTGCTGTTTCAGAGTTGCAAAAGGTCTTTTTATTGCTGTCATTGCAGTTTTAACATCACCTTACCTTTCAGCGGCTTCGATCTGAAGGAATAAAAGAGGGCGGAGGCTGACAACATAGAAATATATCTCTTGGGCTCCTCTTAACCAACTGAGTTACACTGAGTTAGAGAATTTTCTTGATCCGTTCACGTCCTCGAATAGTTCTTGCACACATGCCACGCCCTTATTCGACAATTAATACCCAAGAAACGAAAGAAACGACAGCAAATATTGTGCGTGTGGTATTGTGTCTCATGTGCAGTTCAACCATGGCAGAGGAACTTTGCCTCAGAGTAGCACTGCAAGGAAGAAATCCTGTGATGCAGAGGCTATCACCACAGAGACCAGTCACCTCAACAACACTGATGACAGTGGAGATGATCCCTTCGCTGATGTGAGGAGGTCCCATAGAAGGATGCAGCTGTTATAAAGGACAACTAACTGCTTAATGAACTCACACTCCTGGAGGATAGTGCAGTGCACACTCCCGGAGGATAGTGTAGAGCACACTCCCGGAGGATAGTGTAGTACACACTCCTGGAGGATAGTGTAGTGCACACTCCTGGAGGATAGTGTAGTACACACTCCTGGAGGATAGTGTAGTACACACTCCTGGAGGATAGTGCAGTGCACACTCCCGGAGGATAGTGTAGTGCACACTCCCGGAGGATAGTGCAGTGCACACTCCTGGAGGATAGTGTAGTGCACACTCCTGGAGGATAGTGTAGTGCACACTCCTGGAGGATAGTGTAGTGCACACTCCTGGAGGATAGTGTAGTGCACACTCCTGGAGGATAGTGTAGTGCACACTCCTGGAGGATAGTGCAGTGCACACTCCTGGAGGATAGTGTTGTGCACACTCCTGGAGGATAGTGTAGTGCACACTCCTGGAGGATAGTGTAGTGCACACTCCTGGAGGATAGTGTAGTGCACACTCCTGGAGGATAGTGCAGTGCACACTCCTGGAGGATAGTGTAGTGCACACTCCTGGAGGATAGTGCAGTGCACACTCCTGGAGGATAGTGTAGTGCACACTCCTGGAGGATAGTGTAGTGCACACTCCTGGAGGATAGTGCAGTGCACACTCCTGGAGGATAGTGTAGTGCACACTCCTGGAGGATAGTGTAGTACACACTCCTGGAGGATAGTGTAGTGCACACTCCTGGAGGATAGTGTAGTGCACACTCCTGGAGGATAGTGTAGTGCACACTCCTGGAGGATAGTGCAGTGCACACTCCTGGAGGATAGTGCAGTGCACACTCCTGGAGGATAGTGTAGTGCACACTCCCGGAGGATAGTGTAGTGCACACTCCCTCCTGGAGGATAGTGTAGTGCACACTCCTGGAGGATAGTGCAGTGCACACTCCTGGAGGATAGTGCAGTGCACACTCCTGGAGGATAGTGCAGTGCACACTCCTGGAGGATAGTGCAGTGCACACTCCTGGAGGATAGTGCAGTGCACACTCCCGGAGGATAGTGCAGTGCACACTCCTGGAGGATAGTGCAGTGCACACTCCTGGAGGATAGTGTAGTGCACACTCCCGGAGGATAGTGTAGTGCACACTCCTGGAGGATAGTGCAGTGCACACTCCTGGAGGATAGTGCAGTGCACACTCCTGGAGGATAGTGTAGTGCACACTCCTGGAGGATAGTGTAGTGCACACTCCTGGAGGATAGTGCAGTGCACACTCCTGGAGGATAGTGTAGAGCACACTCCTGGAGGATAGTGCAGTGCACACTCCTGGAGGATAGTGTAGTGCACACTCCTGGAGGATAGTGCAGTGCACACTCCTGGAGGATAGTGCAGTGCACACTCCTGGAGGATAGTGTAGTGCACACTCCTGGAGGATAGTGTGTACACACTCCTGGACAGCTCTAGCCCTCATTAAGAAGGTGGCTCTCATAGTAGTGTGTCTGCAATAGCTTCAGGTACAGCTCTAGCCCTCATTAAGAAGGTGGCACTCATAGTAGTGTGCCTGCAATAGCTTCAGGTGCAGCTCTAGCCCTCATTAAGAAGGTGGCTCTCATAGTAGTGTGTCTGCAATAGCTTCAGGTACAGCTCTAGCCCTCATTAAGAAGGTGGCTCTCATAGTAGTGTGCCTGCAATAGCTTCAGGTGCAGCTCTAGCCCTCATTAAGAAGGTGGCACTCATAGTAGTGTGTCTGCAATAGCTTCAGGTACAGCTCTAGCCCTCATTAAGAAGGTGGCTCTCATAGTAGTGTGCCTGCAATAGCTTCAGGTGCAGCTCTAGCCCTCATTAAGAAGGTGGCTCTCATAGTAGTGTGTCTGCAATAGCTTCAGGTGCAGCTCTAGCCCTCATTAAGAAGGTGGCTCTCATAGTAGTGTGTCTGCAATAGCTTCAGGTACAGCTCTAGCCCTCATTAAGAAGGTGGCTCTCATAGTAGTGTGCCTGCAATAGCTTCAGGTGCAGCTCTAGCCCTCATTAAGAAGGTGGCTCTCATAGTAGTGTGTCTGCAATAGCTTCAGGTACAGCTCTAGCCCTCATTAAGAAGGTGGCTCTCATAGTAGTGTGTCTGCAATAGCTTCAGGTGCAGCTCTAGCCCTCATTAAGAAGGTGGCTCTCATAGTAGTGTGTCTGCAATAGCTTCAGGTGCAGCTCCAGCCCTCATTAAGAAGGTGGCACTCATAGTAGTGTGTCTGAAATAGCTTCAGGTACAGCTCTAGCCCTCATTAAGAAGGTGGCTCTCATAGTAGTGTGCCTGCAATAGCTTCAGGTGCAGCTCTAGCCCTCATTAAGAAGGTGGCTCTCATAGTAGTGTGCCTGCAATAGCTTCAGGTGCAGCTCTAGCCCTCATTAAGAAGGTGGCTCTCATAGTAGTGTGTCTGCAATAGCTTCAGGTACAGCTCTAGCCCTCATTAAGAAGGTGGCTCTCATAGTAGTGTGCCTGCAATAGCTTCAGGTACAGCTCTAGCCCTCATTAAGAAGGTGGCTCTCATAGTAGTGTGTCTGCAATAGCTTCAGGTGCAGCTCTAGCCCTCATTAAGAAGGTGGCTCTCATAGTAGTGTGTCTGCAATAGCTTCAGGTGCAGCTCTAGCCCTCATTAAGAAGGTGGCACTCATAGTAGTGTGCCTGCAATAGCTTCAGGTACAGCTCTAGCCCTCATTAAGAAGGTGGCTCTCATAGTAGTGTGTCTGCAATAGCTTCAGGTGCAGCTCTAGCCCTCATTAAGAAGGTGGCTCTCATAGTAGTGTGTCTGCAATAGCTTCAGGTACAGCTCTAGCCCTCATTAAGAAGGTGGCTCTCATAGTAGTGTGTCTGCAATAGCTTCAGGTACAGCTCTAGCCCTCATTAAGAAGGTGGCTCTCATAGTAGTGTGTCTGCAATAGCTTCAGGTGCAGCTCTAGCCCTCATTAAGAAGGTGGCACTCATAGTAGTGTGCCTGCAATAGCTTCAGGTGCAGCTCTAGCCCTCATTAAGAAGGTGGCACTCATAGTAGTGTGTCTGCAATAGCTTCAGGTGCAGCTCTAGCCCTCATTAAGAAGGTGGCTCTCATAGTAGTGTGTCTGCAATAGCTTCAGGTGCAGCTCTAGCCCTCATTAAGAAGGTGGCTCTCATAGTAGTGTGTCTGCAATAGCTTCAGGTGCAGCTCTAGCCCTCATTAAGAAGGTGGCACTCATAGTAGTGTGTCTGCAATAGCTTCAGGTACAGCTCTAGCCCTCATTAAGAAGGTGGCTCTCATAGTAGTGTGTCTGCAATAGCTTCAGGTACAGCTCTAGCCCTCATTAAGAAGGTGGCTCTCATAGTAGTGTGTCTGCAATAGCTTCAGGTGCAGCTCTAGCCCTCATTAAGAAGGTGGCTCTCATAGTAGTGTGTCTGCAATAGCTTCAGGTGCAGCTCTAGCCCTCATTAAGAAGGTGGCTCTCATAGTAGTGTGTCTGCAATAGCTTCAGGTGCAGCTCTAGCCCTCATTAAGAAGGTGGCACTCATAGTAGTGTGTCTGCAATAGCTTCAGGTGCAGCTCTAGCCCTCATTAAGAAGGTGGCTCTCATAGTAGTGTGTCTGCAATAGCTTCAGGTACAGCTCTAGCCCTCATTAAGAAGGTGGCACTCATAGTAGTGTGCCTGCAATAGCTTCAGGTGCAGCTCTAGCCCTCATTAAGAAGGTGGCTCTCATAGTAGTGTGTCTGCAATAGCTTCAGGTACAGCTCTAGCCCTCATTAAGAAGGTGGCTCTCATAGTAGTGTGTCTGCAATAGCTTCAGGTACAGCTCTAGCCCTCATTAAGAAGGTGGCTCTCATAGTAGTGTGTCTGCAATAGCTTCAGGTACAGCTCTAGCCCTCATTAAGAAGGTGGCTCTCATAGTAGTGTGCCTGCAATAGCTTCAGGTGCAGCTCTAGCCCTCATTAAGAAGGTGGCACTCATAGTAGTGTGTCTGCAATAGCTTCAGGTACAGCTCTAGCCCTCATTAAGAAGGTGGCTCTCATAGTAGTGTGTCTGCAATAGCTTCAGGTACAGCTCTAGCCCTCATTAAGAAGGTGGCTCTCATAGTAGTGTGTCTGCAATAGCTTCAGGTGCAGCTCTAGCCCTCATTAAGAAGGTGGCTCTCATAGTAGTGTGTCTGCAATAGCTTCAGGTACAGCTCTAGCCCTCATTAAGAAGGTGGCTCTCATAGTAGTGTGCCTGCAATACCTTCAGGTACAGCTCTAGCCCTCATTAAGAAGGTGGCACTCATAGTAGTGTGTCTGCAATAGCTTCAGGTACAGCTCTAGCCCTCATTAAGAAGGTGGCTCTCATAGTAGTGTGCCTGCAATAGCTTCAGGTACAGCTCTAGCCCTCATTAAGAAGGTGGCTCTCATAGTAGTGTGTCTGCAATAGCTTCAGGTGCAGCTCTAGCCCTCATTAAGAAGGTGGCTCTCATAGTAGTGTGCCTGCAATAGCTTCAGGTGCAGCTCTAGCCCTCATTAAGAAGGTGGCTCTCATAGTAGTGTGTCTGCAATAGCTTCAGGTGCAGCTCTAGCCCTCATTAAGAAGGTGGCTCTCATAGTAGTGTGTCTGCAATAGCTTCAGGTGCAGCTCCAGCCCTCATTAAGAAGGTGGCACTCATAGTAGTGTGCCTGCAATAGCTTCAGGTGCAGCTCTAGCCCTCATTAAGAAGGTGGCTCTCATAGTAGTGTGTCTGCAATAGCTTCAGGTGCAGCTCTAGCCCTCATTAAGAAGGTGGCTCTCATAGTAGTGTGTCTGCAATAGCTTCAGGTGCAGCTCTAGCCCTCATTAAGAAGGTGGCTCTCATAGTAGTGTGTCTGCAATAGCTTCAGGTGCAGCTCTAGCCCTCATTAAGAAGGTGGCTCTCATAGTAGTGTGTCTGCAATAGCTTCAGGTGCAGCTCTAGCCCTCATTAAGAAGGTGGCTCTCATAGTAGTGTGCCTGCAATAGCTTCAGGTGCAGCTCTAGCCCTCATTAAGAAGGTGGCACTCATAGTAGTGTGTCTGCAATAGCTTCAGGTACAGCTCCAGCCCTCATTAAGAAGGTGGCTCTCATAGTAGTGTGTCTGCAATAGCTTCAGGTGCAGCTCTAGCCCTCATTAAGAAGGTGGCTCTCATAGTAGTGTGTCTGCAATAGCTTCAGGTGCAGCTCTAGCCCTCATTAAGAAGGTGGCTCTCATAGTAGTGTGTCTGCAATAGCTTCAGGTACAGCTCTAGCCCTCATTAAGAAGGTGGCTCTCATAGTAGTGTGTCTGCAATAGCTTCAGGTACAGCTCTAGCCCTCATTAAGAAGGTGGCTCTCATAGTAGTGTGTCTGCAATAGCTTCAGGTGCAGCTCTAGCCCTCATTAAGAAGGTGGCACTCATAGTAGTGTGTCTGCAATAGCTTCAGGTACAGCTCTAGCCCTCATTAAGAAGGTGGCTCTCATAGTAGTGTGTCTGCAATAGCTTCAGGTGCAGCTCTAGCCCTCATTAAGAAGGTGGCACTCATAGTAGTGTGTCTGCAATAGCTTCAGGTACAGCTCTAGCCCTCATTAAGAAGGTGGCTCTCATAGTAGTGTGCCTGCAATAGCTTCAGGTACAGCTCTAGCCCTCATTAAGAAGGTGGCACTCATAGTAGTGTGTCTGCAATAGCTTCAGGTGCAGCTCTAGCCCTCATTAAGAAGGTGGCTCTCATAGTAGTGTGTCTGCAATAGCTTCAGGTGCAGCTCTAGCCCTCATTAAGAAGGTGGCTCTCATAGTAGTGTGTCTGCAATAGCTTCAGGTGCAGCTCTAGCCCTCATTAAGAAGGTGGCTCTCATAGTAGTGTGTCTGCAATAGCTTCAGGTGCAGCTCTAGCCCTCATTAAGAAGGTGGCTCTCATAGTAGTGTGTCTGCAATAGCTTCAGGTGCAGCTCTAGCCCTCATTAAGAAGGTGGCTCTCATAGTAGTGTGTCTGCAATAGCTTCAGGTACAGCTCTAGCCCTCATTAAGAAGGTGGCTCTCATAGTAGTGTGTCTGCAATAGCTTCAGGTGCAGCTCTAGCCCTCATTAAGAAGGTGGCACTCATAGTAGTGTGCCTGCAATAGCTTCAGGTACAGCTCTAGCCCTCATTAAGAAGGTGGCTCTCATAGTAGTGTGTCTGCAATAGCTTCAGGTGCAGCTCTAGCCCTCATTAAGAAGGTGGCTCTCATAGTAGTGTGTCTGCAATAGCTTCAGGTACAGCTCTAGCCCTCATTAAGAAGGTGGCTCTCATAGTAGTGTGTCTGCAATAGCTTCAGGTGCAGCTCTGGCCCTCATTAAGAAGGTGGCTCTCATAGTAGTGTGTCTGCAATAGCTTCAGGTGCAGCTCTAGCCCTCATTAAGAAGGTGGCTCTCATAGTAGTGTGTCTGCAATAGCTTCAGGTGCAGCTCTAGCCCTCATTAAGAAGGTGGCTCTCATAGTAGTGTGTCTGCAATAGCTTCAGGTACAGCTCTAGCCCTCATTAAGAAGGTGGCTCTCATAGTAGTGTGTCTGCAATAGCTTCAGGTACAGCTCTAGCCCTCATTAAGAAGGTGGCTCTCATAGTAGTGTGTCTGCAATAGCTTCAGGTACAGCTCCAGCCCTCATTAAGAAGGTGGCTCTCATAGTAGTGTGTCTGCAATAGCTTCAGGTGCAGCTCTAGCCCTCATTAAGAAGGTGGCTCTCATAGTAGTGTGTCTGCAATAGCTTCAGGTACAGCTCTAGCCCTCATTAAGAAGGTGGCTCTCATAGTAGTGTGTCTGCAATAGCTTCAGGTACAGCTCTAGCCCTCATTAAGAAGGTGGCACTCATAGTAGTGTGCCTGCAATAGCTTCAGGTACAGCTCTAGCCCTCATTAAGAAGGTGGCACTCATAGTAGTGTGTCTGCAATAGCTTCAGGTACAGCTCTAGCCCTCATTAAGAAGGTGGCTCTCATAGTAGTGTGTCTGCAATAGCTTCAGGTGCAGCTCTAGCCCTCATTAAGAAGGTGGCTCTCATAGTAGTGTGTCTGCAATAGCTTCAGGTGCAGCTCTAGCCCTCATTAAGAAGGTGGCACTCATAGTAGTGTGCCTGCAATAGCTTCAGGTGCAGCTCTAGCCCTCATTAAGAAGGTGGCTCTCATAGTAGTGTGTCTGCAATAGCTTCAGGTGCAGCTCTAGCCCTCATTAAGAAGGTGGCTCTCATAGTAGTGTGTCTGCAATAGCTTCAGGTACAGCTCTAGCCCTCATTAAGAAGGTGGCACTCATAGTAGTGTGTCTGCAATAGCTTCAGGTGCAGCTCTGGCCCTCATTAAGAAGGTGGCTCTCATAGTAGTGTGTCTGCAATAGCTTCAGGTGCAGCTCTAGCCCTCATTAAGAAGGTGGCACTCATAGTAGTGTGTCTGCAATAGCTTCAGGTACAGCTCTAGCCCTCATTAAGAAGGTGGCTCTCATAGTAGTGTGTCTGCAATAGCTTCAGGTGCAGCTCTAGCCCTCATTAAGAAGGTGGCTCTCATAGTAGTGTGTCTGCAATAGCTTCAGGTGCAGCTCCAGCCCTCATTAAGAAGGTGGCACTCATAGTAGTGTGTCTGCAATAGCTTCAGGTGCAGCTCCAGCCCTCATTAAGAAGGTGGCACTCATAGTAGTGTGTCTGCAATAGCTTCAGGTGCAGCTCTAGCCCTCATTAAGAAGGTGGCTCTCATAGTAGTGTGCCTGCAATAGCTTCAGGTGCAGCTCTAGCCCTCATTAAGAAGGTGGCTCTCATAGTAGTGTGTCTGCAATAGCTTCAGGTGCAGCTCTAGCCCTCATTAAGAAGGTGGCTCTCATAGTAGTGTGTCTGCAATAGCTTCAGGTACAGCTCTAGCCCTCATTAAGAAGGTGGCTCTCATAGTAGTGTGTCTGCAATAGCTTCAGGTGCAGCTCTAGCCCTCATTAAGAAGGTGGCTCTCATAGTAGTGTGCCTGCAATAGCTTCAGGTACAGCTCTAGCCCTCATTAAGAAGGTGGCTCTCATAGTAGTGTGTCTGCAATAGCTTCAGGTGCAGCTCTAGCCCTCATTAAGAAGGTGGCACTCATAGTAGTGTGTCTGCAATAGCTTCAGGTACAGCTCTAGCCCTCATTAAGAAGGTGGCTCTCATAGTAGTGTGTCTGCAATAGCTTCAGGTACAGCTCTAGCCCTCATTAAGAAGGTGGCTCTCATAGTAGTGTGCCTGCAATAGCTTCAGGTGCAGCTCTAGCCCTCATTAAGAAGGTGGCTCTCATAGTAGTGTGTCTGCAATAGCTTCAGGTGCAGCTCTAGCCCTCATTAAGAAGGTGGCTCTCATAGTAGTGTGTCTGCAATAGCTTCAGGTACAGCTCTAGCCCTCATTAAGAAGGTGGCTCTCATAGTAGTGTGTCTGCAATAGCTTCAGGTACAGCTCTAGCCCTCATTAAGAAGGTGGCTCTCATAGTAGTGTGTCTGCAATAGCTTCAGGTGCAGCTCTAGCCCTCATTAAGAAGGTGGCTCTCATAGTAGTGTGTCTGCAATAGCTTCAGGTACAGCTCTAGCCCTCATTAAGAAGGTGGCTCTCATAGTAGTGTGTCTGCAATAGCTTCAGGTACAGCTCTAGCCCTCATTAAGAAGGTGGCACTCATAGTAGTGTGTCTGCAATAGCTTCAGGTACAGCTCTAGCCCTCATTAAGAAGGTGGCTCTCATAGTAGTGTGCCTGCAATAGCTTCAGGTACAGCTCTAGCCCTCATTAAGAAGGTGGCTCTCATAGTAGTGTGTCTGCAATAGCTTCAGGTACAGCTCTAGCCCTCATTAAGAAGGTGGCTCTCATAGTAGTGTGCCTGCAATAGCTTCAGGTACAGCTCTAGCCCTCATTAAGAAGGTGGCTCTCATAGTAGTGTGTCTGCAATAGCTTCAGGTACAGCTCTAGCCCTCATTAAGAAGGTGGCTCTCATAGTAGTGTGTCTGCAATAGCTTCAGGTGCAGCTCTAGCCCTCATTAAGAAGGTGGCTCTCATAGTAGTGTGTCTGCAATAGCTTCAGGTACAGCTCTAGCCCTCATTAAGAAGGTGGCACTCATAGTAGTGTGTCTGCAATAGCTTCAGGTACAGCTCTAGCCCTCATTAAGAAGGTGGCTCTCATAGTAGTGTGCCTGCAATAGCTTCAGGTGCAGCTCTAGCCCTCATTAAGAAGGTGGCTCTCATAGTAGTGTGCCTGCACTAGCTTCAGGTACAGCTCTAGCCCTCATTAAGAAGGTGGCTCTCATAGTAGTGTGTCTGCAATAGCTTCAGGTACAGCTCTAGCCCTCATTAAGAAGGTGGCACTCATAGTAGTGTGTCTGCAATAGCTTCAGGTGCAGCTCTAGCCCTCATTAAGAAGGTGGCTCTCATAGTAGTGTGTCTGCAATAGCTTCAGGTACAGCTCTAGCCCTCATTAAGAAGGTGGCACTCATAGTAGTGTGTCTGCAATAGCTTCAGGTACAGCTCTAGCCCTCATTAAGAAGGTGGCACTCATAGTAGTGTGTCTGCAATAGCTTCAGGTACAGCTCTAGCCCTCATTAAGAAGGTGGCACTCATAGTAGTGTGCCTGCAATAGCTTCAGGTGCAGCTCTAGCCCTCATTAAGAAGGTGGCTCTCATAGTAGTGTGTCTGCAATAGCTTCAGGTGCAGCTCTAGCCCTCATTAAGAAGGTGGCTCTCATAGTAGTGTGCCTGCACTAGCTTCAGGTGCAGCTCCAGCCCTCATTAAGAAGGTGGCTCTCATAGTAGTGTGCCTGCAATAGCTTCAGGTGCAGCTCTAGCCCTCATTAAGAAGGTGGCTCTCATAGTAGTGTGCCTGCAATAGCTTCAGGTGCAGCTCTAGCCCTCATTAAGAAGGTGGCTCTCATAGTAGTGTGTCTGCAATAGCTTCAGGTACAGCTCTAGCCCTCATTAAGAAGGTGGCTCTCATAGTAGTGTGTCTGCAATAGCTTCAGGTACAGCTCTAGCCCTCATTAAGAAGGTGGCTCTCATAGTAGTGTGCCTGCAATAGCTTCAGGTGCAGCTCTAGCCCTCATTAAGAAGGTGGCTCTCATAGTAGTGTGTCTGCAATAGCTTCAGGTACAGCTCTAGCCCTCATTAAGAAGGTGGCTCTCATAGTAGTGTGTCTGCAATAGCTTCAGGTGCAGCTCTAGCCCTCATTAAGAAGGTGGCTCTCATAGTAGTGTGTCTGCAATAGCTTCAGGTACAGCTCTAGCCCTCATTAAGAAGGTGGCACTCATAGTAGTGTGTCTGCAATAGCTTCAGGTGCAGCTCTAGCCCTCATTAAGAAGGTGGCTCTCATAGTAGTGTGTCTGCAATAGCTTCAGGTACAGCTCTAGCCCTCATTAAGAAGGTGGCACTCATAGTAGTGTGTCTGCAATAGCTTCAGGTACAGCTCTAGCCCTCATTAAGAAGGTGGCACTCATAGTAGTGTGTCTGCAATAGCTTCAGGTACAGCTCTAGCCCTCATTAAGAAGGTGGCACTCATAGTAGTGTGCCTGCAATAGCTTCAGGTGCAGCTCTAGCCCTCATTAAGAAGGTGGCTCTCATAGTAGTGTGTCTGCAATAGCTTCAGGTGCAGCTCTAGCCCTCATTAAGAAGGTGGCACTCATAGTAGTGTGCCTGCAATAGCTTCAGGTGCAGCTCTAGCCCTCATTAAGAAGGTGGCACTCATAGTAGTGTGTCTGCAATAGCTTCAGGTACAGCTCTAGCCCTCATTAAGAAGGTGGCTCTCATAGTAGTGTGTCTGCAATAGCTTCAGGTACAGCTCTAGCCCTCATTAAGAAGGTGGCTCTCATAGTAGTGTGTCTGCAATAGCTTCAGGTGCAGCTCTAGCCCTCATTAAGAAGGTGGCTCTCATAGTAGTGTGTCTGCAATAGCTTCAGGTGCAGCTCTAGCCCTCATTAAGAAGGTGGCTCTCATAGTAGTGTGTCTGCAATAGCTTCAGGTACAGCTCTAGCCCTCATTAAGAAGGTGGCACTCATAGTAGTGTGTCTGCAATAGCTTCAGGTACAGCTCTAGCCCTCATTAAGAAGGTGGCTCTCATAGTAGTGTGCCTGCAATAGCTTCAGGTACAGCTCTAGCCCTCATTAAGAAGGTGGCTCTCATAGTAGTGTGTCTGCAATAGCTTCAGGTGCAGCTCTAGCCCTCATTAAGAAGGTGGCTCTCATAGTAGTGTGTCTGCAATAGCTTCAGGTGCAGCTCTAGCCCTCATTAAGAAGGTGGCTCTCATAGTAGTGTGCCTGCAATAGCTTCAGGTACAGCTCTAGCCCTCATTAAGAAGGTGGCTCTCATAGTAGTGTGCCTGCAATAGCTTCAGGTACAGCTCTAGCCCTCATTAAGAAGGTGGCTCTCATAGTAGTGTGTCTGCAATAGCTTCAGGTGCAGCTCTAGCCCTCATTAAGAAGGTGGCTCTCATAGTAGTGTGCCTGCAATAGCTTCAGGTACAGCTCTAGCCCTCATTAAGAAGGTGGCTCTCATAGTAGTGTGTCTGCAATAGCTTCAGGTGCAGCTCTAGCCCTCATTAAGAAGGTGGCACTCATAGTAGTGTGTCTGCAATAGCTTCAGGTACAGCTCTAGCCCTCATTAAGAAGGTGGCTCTCATAGTAGTGTGTCTGCAATAGCTTCAGGTACAGCTCTAGCCCTCATTAAGAAGGTGGCACTCATAGTAGTGTGTCTGCAATAGCTTCAGGTGCAGCTCTAGCCCTCATTAAGAAGGTGGCTCTCATAGTAGTGTGTCTGCAATAGCTTCAGGTGCAGCTCTAGCCCTCATTAAGAAGGTGGCACTCATAGTAGTGTGTCTGCAATAGCTTCAGGTGCAGCTCTAGCCCTCATTAAGAAGGTGGCTCTCATAGTAGTGTGTCTGCAATAGCTTCAGGTACAGCTCTAGCCCTCATTAAGAAGGTGGCTCTCATAGTAGTGTGTCTGCAATAGCTTCAGGTACAGCTCTAGCCCTCATTAAGAAGGTGACTCTCATAGTAGTGTGTCTGCAATAGCTTCAGGTGCAGCTCTAGCCCTCATTAAGAAGGTGGCTCTCATAGTAGTGTGTCTGCAATAGCTTCAGGTGCAGCTCTAGCCCTCATTAAGAAGGTGGCACTCATAGTAGTGTGTCTGCAATAGCTTCAGGTACAGCTCTAGCCCTCATTAAGAAGGTGGCTCTCATAGTAGTGTGTCTGCAATAGCTTCAGGTGCAGCTCTAGCCCTCATTAAGAAGGTGGCTCTCATAGTAGTGTGTCTGCAATAGCTTCAGGTGCAGCTCTAGCCCTCATTAAGAAGGTGGCACTCATAGTAGTGTGTCTGCAATAGCTTCAGGTGCAGCTCTAGCCCTCATTAAGAAGGTGGCTCTCATAGTAGTGTGCCTGCAATAGCTTCAGGTACAGCTCTAGCCCTCATTAAGAAGGTGGCTCTCATAGTAGTGTGCCTGCAATAGCTTCAGGTGCAGCTCTAGCCCTCATTAAGAAGGTGGCTCTCATAGTAGTGTGTCTGCAATAGCTTCAGGTGCAGCTCTAGCCCTCATTAAGAAGGTGGCTCTCATAGTAGTGTGCCTGCAATAGCTTCAGGTGCAGCTCTAGCCCTCATTAAGAAGGTGGCACTCATAGTAGTGTGTCTGCAATAGCTTCAGGTGCAGCTCTAGCCCTCATTAAGAAGGTGGCTCTCATAGTAGTGTGTCTGCAATAGCTTCAGGTGCAGCTCTAGCCCTCATTAAGAAGGTGGCTCTCATAGTAGTGTGTCTGCAATAGCTTCAGGTGCAGCTCTAGCCCTCATTAAGAAGGTGGCTCTCATAGTAGTGTGTCTGCAATAGCTTCAGGTACAGCTCTAGCCCTCATTAAGAAGGTGGCACTCATAGTAGTGTGTCTGCAATAGCTTCAGGTGCAGCTCTAGCCCTCATTAAGAAGGTGGCTCTCATAGTAGTGTGCCTGCAATAGCTTCAGGTGCAGCTCTAGCCCTCATTAAGAAGGTGGCACTCATAGTAGTGTGTCTGCAATAGCTTCAGGTGCAGCTCTAGCCCTCATTAAGAAGGTGGCTCTCATAGTAGTGTGCCTGCAATAGCTTCAGGTGCAGCTCTAGCCCTCATTAAGAAGGTGGCTCTCATAGTAGTGTGTCTGCAATAGCTTCAGGTGCAGCTCTAGCCCTCATTAAGAAGGTGGCTCTCATAGTAGTGTGTCTGCAATAGCTTCAGGTACAGCTCTAGCCCTCATTAAGAAGGTGGCTCTCATAGTAGTGTGTCTGCAATAGCTTCAGGTGCAGCTCTAGCCCTCATTAAGAAGGTGGCTCTCATAGTAGTGTGTCTGCAATAGCTTCAGGTACAGCTCTAGCCCTCATTAAGAAGGTGGCTCTCATAGTAGTGTGTCTGCAATAGCTTCAGGTGCAGCTCTAGCCCTCATTAAGAAGGTGGCTCTCATAGTAGTGTGTCTGCAATAGCTTCAGGTGCAGCTCTAGCCCTCATTAAGAAGGTGGCTCTCATAGTAGTGTGTCTGCAATAGCTTCAGGTGCAGCTCTAGCCCTCATTAAGAAGGTGGCTCTCATAGTAGTGTGTCTGCAATAGCTTCAGGTGCAGCTCTAGCCCTCATTAAGAAGGTGGCTCTCATAGTAGTGTGTCTGCAATAGCTTCAGGTACAGCTCTAGCCCTCATTAAGAAGGTGGCACTCATAGTAGTGTGCCTGCAATAGCTTCAGGTACAGCTCTAGCCCTCATTAAGAAGGTGGCTCTCATAGTAGTGTGCCTGCAATAGCTTCAGGTACAGCTCTAGCCCTCATTAAGAAGGTGGCTCTCATAGTAGTGTGTCTGCAATAGCTTCAGGTACAGCTCTAGCCCTCATTAAGAAGGTGGCACTCATAGTAGTGTGCCTGCAATAGCTTCAGGTACAGCTCTAGCCCTCATTAAGAAGGTGGCTCTCATAGTAGTGTGTCTGCAATAGCTTCAGGTACAGCTCTAGCCCTCATTAAGAAGGTGGCTCTCATAGTAGTGTGTCTGCAATAGCTTCAGGTACAGCTCTAGCCCTCATTAAGAAGGTGGCTCTCATAGTAGTGTGTCTGCAATAGCTTCAGGTACAGCTCTAGCCCTCATTAAGAAGGTGGCTCTCATAGTAGTGTGTCTGCAATAGCTTCAGGTACAGCTCTAGCCCTCATTAAGAAGGTGGCTCTCATAGTAGTGTGCCTGCAATAGCTTCAGGTACAGCTCTAGCCCTCATTAAGAAGGTGGCTCTCATAGTAGTGTGTCTGCAATAGCTTCAGGTGCAGCTCTAGCCCTCATTAAGAAGGTGGCACTCATAGTAGTGTGCCTGCAATAGCTTCAGGTGCAGCTCTAGCCCTCATTAAGAAGGTGGCTCTCATAGTAGTGTGCCTGCAATAGCTTCAGGTACAGCTCTAGCCCTCATTAAGAAGGTGGCACTCATAGTAGTGTGCCTGCAATAGCTTCAGGTACAGCTCTAGCCCTCATTAAGAAGGTGGCTCTCATAGTAGTGTGCCTGCAATAGCTTCAGGTACAGCTCTAGCCCTCATTAAGAAGGTGGCTCTCATAGTAGTGTGTCTGCAATAGCTTCAGGTACAGCTCTAGCCCTCATTAAGAAGGTGGCTCTCATAGTAGTGTGTCTGCAATAGCTTCAGGTACAGCTCTAGCCCTCATTAAGAAGGTGGCACTCATAGTAGTGTGTCTGCAATAGCTTCAGGTACAGCTCTAGCCCTCATTAAGAAGGTGGCTCTCATAGTAGTGTGTCTGCAATAGCTTCAGGTACAGCTCTAGCCCTCATTAAGAAGGTGGCTCTCATAGTAGTGTGCCTGCAATAGCTTCAGGTGCAGCTCTAGCCCTCATTAAGAAGGTGGCACTCATAGTAGTGTGTCTGCAATAGCTTCAGGTACAGCTCTAGCCCTCATTAAGAAGGTGGCTCTCATAGTAGTGTGCCTGCAATAGCTTCAGGTGCAGCTCTAGCCCTCATTAAGAAGGTGGCTCTCATAGTAGTGTGTCTGCAATAGCTTCAGGTGCAGCTCTAGCCCTCATTAAGAAGGTGGCTCTCATAGTAGTGTGTCTGCAATAGCTTCAGGTACAGCTCTAGCCCTCATTAAGAAGGTGGCACTCATAGTAGTGTGCCTGCAATAGCTTCAGGTGCAGCTCTAGCCCTCATTAAGAAGGTGGCACTCATAGTAGTGTGTCTGCAATAGCTTCAGGTGCAGCTCTAGCCCTCATTAAGAAGGTGGCACTCATAGTAGTGTGTCTGCAATAGCTTCAGGTGCAGCTCTAGCCCTCATTAAGAAGGTGGCACTCATAGTAGTGTGTCTGCAATAGCTTCAGGTACAGCTCTAGCCCTCATTAAGAAGGTGGCACTCATAGTAGTGTGTCTGCAATAGCTTCAGGTACAGCTCTAGCCCTCATTAAGAAGGTGGCTCTCATAGTAGTGTGTCTGCAATAGCTTCAGGTGCAGCTCTAGCCCTCATTAAGAAGGTGGCTCTCATAGTAGTGTGTCTGCAATAGCTTCAGGTGCAGCTCTAGCCCTCATTAAGAAGGTGGCACTCATAGTAGTGTGTCTGCAATAGCTTCAGGTGCAGCTCTAGCCCTCATTAAGAAGGTGGCTCTCATAGTAGTGTGTCTGCAATAGCTTCAGGTGCAGCTCTAGCCCTCATTAAGAAGGTGGCTCTCATAGTAGTGTGTCTGCAATAGCTTCAGGTGCAGCTCTAGCCCTCATTAAGAAGGTGGCACTCATAGTAGTGTGTCTGCAATAGCTTCAGGTGCAGCTCTAGCCCTCATTAAGAAGGTGGCTCTCATAGTAGTGTGCCTGCAATAGCTTCAGGTACAGCTCTAGCCCTCATTAAGAAGGTGGCTCTTATAGTAGTGTGTCTGCAATAGCTTCAGGTGCAGCTCTAGCCCTCATTAAGAAGGTGGCTCTCATAGTAGTGTGTCTGCAATAGCTTCAGGTGCAGCTCTAGCCCTCATTAAGAAGGTGGCTCTCATAGTAGTGTGTCTGCAATAGCTTCAGGTACAGCTCTAGCCCTCATTAAGAAGGTGGCTCTCATAGTAGTGTGTCTGCAATAGCTTCAGGTACAGCTCTAGCCCTCATTAAGAAGGTGGCTCTCATAGTAGTGTGTCTGCAATAGCTTCAGGTGCAGCTCTAGCCCTCATTAAGAAGGTGGCTCTCATAGTAGTGTGTCTGCAATAGCTTCAGGTACAGCTCTAGCCCTCATTAAGAAGGTGGCTCTCATAGTAGTGTGTCTGCAATAGCTTCAGGTGCAGCTCTAGCCCTCATTAAGAAGGTGGCACTCATAGTAGTGTGCCTGCAATAGCTTCAGGTACAGCTCTAGCCCTCATTAAGAAGGTGGCTCTCATAGTAGTGTGTCTGCAATAGCTTCAGGTGCAGCTCTAGCCCTCATTAAGAAGGTGGCACTCATAGTAGTGTGTCTGCAATAGCTTCAGGTGCAGCTCTAGCCCTCATTAAGAAGGTGGCTCTCATAGTAGTGTGTCTGCAATAGCTTCAGGTGCAGCTCTAGCCCTCATTAAGAAGGTGGCTCTTATAGTAGTGTGCCTGCAATAGCTTCAGGTACAGCTCTAGCCCATCTAGTTTCCTGTCGAAAAAGAATGCGATATCGCTCGCTTCACTGATTATTCTCAACGTTAAGAGTATGAAATCAAATTCTAACAGATAAATACAATAATCTCTCAGCGAACTCCAAGTTAACAACAAAGTTGAAATGACCTTCTCTATGAAATCTACTCTCTCTACATTTCAACTAGATGCTCTAGCCTTCACCATTATTCCTGATGAAGGCTAGAGCATCTAGTCATTATTCCTGATGAAGGCTAGAGCATCTAGTCATTATTCCTGATGAAGGCTGGAGCATCTGGTCATTATTCCTGATGAAGGCTGGAGCCCCCCCCTAGTCATTATTCCTGATGAAGGCTAGAGCATCTAGTCTTTATTCCTGATGAAGGCTAGAGCATCTAGTCACTATTCCTGATGAAGGCTAGAGCATCTAGTCATTATTCCTGATGAAGGCTGGAGCATCTAGTCATTATTCCTGATGAAGGCTGGAGCATCTAGTCATTATTCCTGATGAAGGCTAGAGCATCTAGTCATTATTCTGATGAAGGCTAGAGCATCTAGTCATTATTCCTGATGAAGGTTAGAGCAGCTAGTCTTTATTCCTGTGAAGGCTAGAGCATCTAGTCACTATTCCTGATGAAGGCTAGAGCATCTAGTCATTATTCCTGATGAATGCAGGAGCATCTAGTCATTATTCCTGATGAAGGCTGGAGCATCTAGTCATTATTCCTGATGAAGGCTAGAGCATCTAGTCATTATTCCTGATGAAGGCTAGAGCATCTAGTCATTATTCCTGATGAAGGCTAGAGCATCTAGTCATTATTCCTGATGAAGGCTGGAGCATCTAGTCATTATTCTGATGAAGGCTACAGTATGTAGTTCAAACGTTGAGAGAGTAGATTTCAAGTTGATTATTGAGAAGGTCTTTGCACATACAATAAAGATTGGCGTGACTGGTTAGCACATGTTTGGGAAGCGAATAGCTAAACAGCATCTGAAATTCCTGGTTACTAAAGATATTCACAGTTGTATATTTCTGATGAGCTTCAATAGCCTGCCTTGCTGAAACCACACCCCATTACTAACTCGACTCTCAATGTTGGACAAACTTACATCAGTACTTGAACTCGCTCAATTGGAACAATCTTCACCTGCTTCTCCACTTCACTTTCCCCCAGAAACACCTGCAGCATCAGTGCAGTTTGGAGGGATCTAGCAAGACCCGTACCTTGCAGTGCATCAGTGCAGTTTGGAGGGTTTACTGCTAGCAATTTCTTAACTTCGTCTGGTCCCGGAAGTAGTCTGGTCCCGGAAGTACTCAGAGTGCGAGGGAAGGATACCACTTCCCTAATTTTAATTCCTCTCCTTTCTCCATCACAGAAGGCCAGCCATCTTCTCAATGTACTGCCTCATTGGACCAGTGTTCTCAGTGTCCCATAAGATTCCTTGTGGGTGACATCCATTTGTCTTATCCTTGTATATCATACTGCATTGCAAGGTGCACGCGCGCACACACACACAACCTGCCCAGCAAGCACAGTGCTACATTGGCAATAGGTATCACTGTATCTCCAGCTTGATGCACGGTCCCTTGTCCTGTTCATACCAGAGGTAGACCAGGTCAAATATATTCATCAGGAACATCATTACAAAGAACTATGAACAGCAGATATATGGCAGCCAAAAAACACTTCCTGGAGTCATCTTGAAACTTGTTGCTGAAACCTTCCCTGCATTTGAGCACTTCACTTCATATGTCTAATTCGTCTTAGCAACGACTCCTCCCCATCTTTGCCGATGTTAATGCTACCTCCTTGAGAAACAAGTCAGGCGACATCATCATTTGCATTTGTGATGTCATTAGCACTTGAGCAGCTGCATTACTGTAGCAGTACTCACAACCTCCTCCCCCCCCCCCCCCCCACACACACACCAAACAACAACCCTCAGCGCTTCAATGTAGTTCTGGACTGCCTTATCAAGTTCATGGCCAAGAAGAAGGCTTTTTTGGTCAACTTGTTTGAAGGCTAGAGCATCTAGTCGAAATGTTCGAGAGAATACAATCTCAGGATGATTATTGAGAAGGTTATTCTAATGTTATTATGTCAACTGAGAGCTCATTGAGAGCTCATTCAGAGTTTGTTACATACTCTGCTACAATTTTGCCTTCAGATGTTTCCTTCCTCTTTCATCGATATTCGCCTTCCAAAAGTAGCTGTCCACTCGTTGATCCATGATGAATACGATGACGCACAGCATAGGCTTGATATTATGACATGCAGCTATAGGCTATCTGGCTAGCAGGGTTTCATCCAGGGGGGAGGGGGGTTGAAACCCCCACTCAGGATCCACTAATTTTCACCGATACCAAAAGTTCAAATGCAAGTTGACCTTCTATTTTTTAACAGTATCAGATCTTCTTAACACTCTTCCCCCACTACCGTCATTGCAACTATTAATACAGAGAAAAGACAAATGGTTGCTTTGGTTATGCAGTAGTAACTTTACACCAACACAGTAAGAAGAGTTATTGTTAACTCTATTTTTCAGTTCACCACACAATGAAGGGCATCTCTTCACTGTCATAGTGATCACAAATTACCTTCAACATGCATGGGGAAGAAAGAAAAATACACATTAGCAAGCATATTGAATGGGCTACACCTTTGGTATATGAATCAGGACCATAGAATAAATTTCATAATAAAACCATGTGGTCAGACTCTTTCACATCATCCAATCAAGTCAGTGCTGGCATAATCCCCCCCATCATGGAATGTGGGGGGCTTCACAGTAGCGACTAATTATCTGCATACCAGTCCTGCTGAACCCCCCCCCCCCCTCCCCCTCAAAGTGAAAAATCCTGAATGAAACCTTGGCTAGCCACTACTCTGTAAGGTGAAGATCTTAAAGTAAAGCTGAAAAGTGCTGCTTGTCCTGTTTCCAGCTGCACACTTCCTTTTGCCCTCTCCTTAGGCAGCTGCATTACTTTCCCCCTGGCACAGGTTAGTTCCCCATTGCAGCTGCTCTCAGTCTCCTTCAAAACTCTCACTGCAGCTTGGCTGGCCTCTCCAAGCTGTGCCTTAGCAAGAGGTGATCCCCTGCCGCATGCTCATTGAATGGTAACATCTTCCTCTCTCTCTCTCTCTCTCTCTTGAAGAATTTGAACAGGGCTATCTTCCCTCTGGCGTTTTTAAATCACGCATGCACAAATCACCCTTTAAAAATTTTAATTCTAAAATCAATTTTAGAATAATATTTGGCGAGGAAAACCGCCAAATCAAACTACCAATAATGTGGATGGTAAACGGTATTTCATTAATTAGGAACTGCCCTAGCCGTAACACTACATAGCTCCATCTCAATTAGTACCTTCCATAGTAACCACACCATCAGCCATGACCGTGTCAAATCTCTAGCTAGTAAGACTGTCAGTAGAATCCTCTGCATGTATATACAACATCCTACAGTTTTAGCCACAACTGATATCACCTATTACACTGTTTTCAATCAATTTTTCTATATATAAAAATTATAAAAAAAGAAAAAGAAGAAAAATCTTCAGTGCATTTTAAGTTGCAGTTTGGTTGAATCGTCTCTACTGAAATAAGCCAACAAAAACCATGTCCGACTAGATCTACGACAGCAAAGAAATCCATCCTGGAGTGCCTCCTTTCTCAAAGGCAAAAAGGGATTCCGAGTGTTTTCCGGTGGGCAGAGGTGCCTGTGCAGCCTTCCTCAGCAGAGGGACGACCAGAAAGATTCCCTCGAAAATGCCAGTTGCAATCAATCATTGCGGTCGTCAGCTTTTTGTTTTGTAATAATCACACACAGACTGGACTGGTAACCACAGTTTCTAATATACGATATATCTTTTTTACCTTGACTGCTTCTGGGGAAAATAATAACAGCAATGACTAAAATTAATGGCTAAATATGTAGGAATAGGGGACTTAATTATCAGCTCCTCCTACTTGAGGTATCATGCTCACTCAGCACAAACCAAACAGCTAAGGCTGTCGAAGACATTTACTTCTTTTGTCAAGCAGGTTACCAGGATTCTAAAGCACCGCAGAGCCATGAACAGTCAGATGGACGGAAGGTTAGTCTCACCAGTATAGGCTCTATTTTGCTTGCTACTACTAATAGATATCAGGTGGATATACACTTATAAAACACATAAGTTCCTGTAGGTCATGTTGATTATCGAGGTTATCGTACGACGAATCCCTTCTCCTCTCAAGGACCGTTACATTGCTTCCCCAGCTCACCTTGCTTTGGTGACGAGGGGAGGAAGAAACTGCCCCTGGGCCAAGTTGAGACGGTAAACGTCAGGACCCTCTGCAGCGATGTAGAGGTCACATGACTCAGAGTGGTAGGCTAAGGACCGGCCGAAGCGAGGGACACGGGTACGATAATAGAAGCCAAACTATATAGCATGAAGACAAGCATGTCGGCCACAAACATGCCCCATTTCATACGCACATGGCATGGCTAGAGCAGGTAATGATCAATGAAAACAGAGTCTCTCACCTGAGCATGGAATTCCACCTGCCTATTTGCCAGAAGGAGGACAAACTGAAATGCAAACAACAAGAGGTAAGATATACAGCGATCTATATAATGTAATACAGTATAGCCAGAAATGTTGATGTAATGGAGATTTTACACTCGATGTATTGGCAGTCCAACTTCTCAATGAAATAACTATGTATAAAACCACACCCACTATCCGGATAAGCACCACGACGATCGCCTAGTTTAGCAACCATTAAATGTCGGCCAATGTCCAAATCATCAAAAAAAATTGTTGGGACTTGATACTTCAGCTATACAGTATTGAGGGTATGATTGAGAGCAAGAAAAGACTTGCCTTGGTATAGTCTTCTGATAAGGAATGAAAATCCACCACCTCGGCATCAACGCATCGCTCAAACTTCATGGAGAGGTGATGTACATCGTAGCAGCGCACCCGCGGCTTGTAGACGCCCACAGCAAAGATATGCTCACCGCCAGGTGTCATTCTCACACCTGTTCCAGCTGCAGGCATCGAGAAGTCCTGGATCAACTCGATCCTCTGTCTCAAACCTGCAGGATAAAGTAGGAGTGGAGTGTACAGGAAAGGAAGGTGCTTCCATTGGCCCCCCATTGAACTATTGGAACCTACACCTAAATACAGTGTTCCAAGATCCAAAGCGTATTTTAGATCGCAACAATAACTCAATCGGTCATATATTGCACATAGCTACAGTGTTAAACACGGTTTGAAGGATCGCCTGAGTGCAAATGCGTTAGAGTGAAAGCCTGTACCTATATCATTCTTGAGAAGAGTTCTCTTCTTTCTATCCGAGATCCATTCCGGCAGACTCTTCCCAGCACTGAGGTTGTATACCTTCACGTCGTTGGAACAAGTCACTTGCATTATTTTTATTTTTATGTACGCCACGAGGGTGGGCGTTCCGATCTATATGTTGCACACCAGCTACGCTTCCACAAGCCACGTTCCACTTCCATCTCCAAAAGATCCTACACGTCCTTGAACCTTGACACATAAAATGGTGTCTCAACAAAGGCGGCAGATGAGCAAACCTAGCTGCTTTGATCGCGTTAAATTCGGCGCCATGATAGGATTTGCTGTTGGAGTTTCTACGGGAGCCATTTTCGGCACATACACGGGTATCAGATACGGCCTGAGAGGACGAGAGTTGCTGACTCAGCTAGGCAAAGTGATGTTGCAGAGTGGTGGGACATTTGGTGCGTTCATGAGTATTGGCAGCGCGATTCGTTGCTAGCCTCAACTCTGAAAATGTGAACTTATAATACACCGTATCTACCACTTTGCGTTCTCGTTGTGCCACAATTCAATTGATTTTCCACTTGTATGTTTTTTTTGGTATTGATGTCTTCGCTAGATAGTGTGGGCGACCCTTTTCCTTTTTTTACGATAGCATTGAAAAATAGCATCCTTTCCACAGCACTGAATGTTACTGTATTACATCAGTCTCGCATTTCAAGACTATCTGCTGCACTTGTGTGCACATGTATAAACAATCCCAATAGCTAGACCACGGGGGGGGGGGGGGGGGGGGGGGGGGGGTGTGGTTGAGAATTAGGACGCCGGAAGAGAATAACCTCGTATCGCCATAAGGCCAGGTCATTGTATCATGGTACCTAAAACTATTGCTTGGTGAGGAAGACATGTTTGTAAATGCATGTTTGAATGAAATTAGAGCTGTTTATCCTGGCAGCAATAAGGTCCAAAGGGGACGAACACAAGATGGGAAAGAGACGAACACAAGATGGGAAAGACACTTTACCTAATTATTCCCCAACCTGACACGTGACAAGCCTAAATGCTATTGACAGTGGCAAAAACCTTGCAAAGAAGAGGCGTCAAACTGACTCATCTGAGACGAGGTTCATTTTGTTGTTCAGGAGTCTTCAAGTGATAAATCCCATTACTCAGGTCAATAAGGTGGAGTTCTCTCTGGTATTGACCTCTCCTTCAAATCAGGTTTAATCAGGGACCACTTTTGTCTGGGTTGTTTCCAATGAACCGATAACCGCTAAGGCCCATCCTAGTGGAGCTGACACACACTTCTGAAGTTCAGAATAGATAGATTATTGCTTTACAGAATTAGTGATATAGCAGTGATGAAAAGAAGGTTCTGAAGGTCTGCAACTTCATGCAGCCTGTAATTAGAAGTTATAGTATATTGGGGGTGGGTGTAGGAGGGAACATTTAGTACAAGGACAACGAAGGTAGTGAGCAGAATATTCTGTCAAGAAGAAATGTCCTCTAGCATCCATATTCCATCAAGCCAGATCTATCACTTTATGAAATGTGAAGGGATTCTGCATTGTTACAGGAAAGGTGGTCTCTCCTGCAATCAGGTTTGAGTAGAAACTCTATAAAGATTGGTGGTAATTATTTATTCTTGACCAATAAAGTCTGTGCTAAATATGAGGGGGATAAATTATTAATCCTCTCTGATCATCACTTAGCCTTTCACCACCTCCAACCTCAAATTCTTGTCCCTACTGAATAGTTGCCTTCTAAACTCCCTCATTGTGACAATTCCTGGCCTCTTGATATGCAGTCTTCGACATGTCTGCATTCAAATCCACAGCCTTCGACTTGACGAGGCAGTTTAAAAACCTGTCTATTCAATGCACGTAGCAGAGTTAGCAAACTTACTTCTCTACAAACTTTTGTATATTCATCTATATACTTATGATGAAATTCTCCCTTTCAATTAAACTATTTTGATCGTGGCAGTCGAGGAGGTGGGATATTGGTTGCAGTGAAGAATTCGGTATATAATGATAATTTAGTGAGATTGAAAAAGCATGGCAGGCATTTCAAGAGATCCTGAGTCAGGCAATGAACCAAAGGTCAGGCTAAGATTGTACCAAAGACCTACCCCTGAACTTGCTAAAATTCACATTTCTGACTCTGATGTTTACTCGGCTCTTTCCAAATTAGGGTCACTGGTCCCGATAGTCTTGGACCGAGATCATTGAAGTTCATCGTTTCTGCAGTGTCAGACACCTGTTTACTCTGAGTCTAACTCAAACTCAAATCCCCAAAGACTGGCACGTTCACGTTATCGCCCCATACAATAGTCTGGGCACAAATCATCAATTATAAACTACAGACCCATCTTCCTTCTCTGTTGTATATATTCTTCTTGTCATGGAATGGATAATTTACACGAAGGTTATGCGATTCATCTCACAATCTATCTCTCCAACTCAGTTTGGATTTCTAAAGGGACGTTCAACGACTGCTTTGTTTAGTCAACATTGCAGACATTTATTTCACTTAGGGGGGAATAATGTCAAAAAAATACACCTCGACAATACCAATCATAACTTCCACCCACTACCCTCTATCAACATAATTTTTGTACCAAAATGTAGCTTAGAAGATAAGATTTTTAATGATGTATTTAACTTTTGTCATAGATATTTTTTATGCCAAAGTGTCGGCCAGGAAATCCAGTCCTCGAATTAAAAATACATTGATAATGCTAAGTGGCTGCTATATAGGTGGTTTATGGTAAGAGTACATGTAGTAGTTACACCTAAACTATTTGAATCGGTATGATAATGCACCACAGGAGGGGGGGATAATCCCATACAAACCTAATGCCAACACATACTCATAACAGTGAAAATAAAATACTTTAGGTTAAAGAGCACACAATAAGCATCCTGGTGATATATAAATTATGTAGTTTGGGTGGGAGAAATTTGTGGAAATATGTGGAAATTCTTCTAATCTAATGCGACGCGGTTCTTCTTCACACTTGCTGGGTTTCTAATGAAAATAGTGAGTGCAAAAGCTGTCGTAACTGCATCATAGAATCTTCAAATGTTCTGAAACTTGGAATATGACTAAAATAGTTGTAAAAAAGGCTTTTTGACATTATTCCCCCTTAATGAGAAATCTCAATTGTACTTGGACTACAGCAAAGCTTTTGATAGTGTTCCTCATTGAGAGCTTCTTTTCAAACCGTGGTGTTCTGGTATAACAGGTGAGCTGTGGCATTGGTTCAGGGATACCTAGACTCTCGCTGTCAGATGGTATCGTTAACCACTCTGATCTACTTCCACATTTCTGGTGTTCCGCAAGGCAGCATTCTTGGACTTTTTATCTACATAAACGACATTCCGACTTCATTTCTTCATCTTCTCAAATATTATATGCAGATGGTGCCAAGTGTTTTACATTAGTTTCTGATGTATCCCTTCTTCATCCTCACTCGCAAAATGGTCGACTGATTGGCATCTCTCTTTTTAACATCTCAAAGTGTTGCCTTTTGAGGATTTTCTCAAACGTGCCTGCTGTTGACTCTAAATACCTTTTGGATGACATTTGCATTAACTCCAAAAATAGTGTTAAAGATCTAGGTGTAATTATATCAAGTGACCTAACATCTCCATGTATCAAACATCCTCTCAAAAGTCTATTGGACCTTGAGCCTCCTACGTGTGCACTTCATCATTGTGACTCGATTAGTGCCAAAAGATACTTTTCATGTCTCTTGTTAAATCCCAACTCATATTGTTCTCCTGTCTGGCGTCCCACCTGAAGAAAGACTTTATTCCTCTAGAACAAATACAAGGAAGAGCTACTAAATTCGTACTTAATGCGACTACAAGTCCCGCCTATTGAGTTGAAACATTCTCCCCTTCATGATGACTTGAACTGAATGACATATTTTTCTACTTAAATCTTTAAAAGAGTCTACAGATCACCTCAATTATATAACTCTATCATCGTGCACAAGATCGGGAGGTCACGTAAAGTTACTCCACACTCAATCCACCGCAATCAAGTCAGCATTTCTTCTTTAACCAGCTCCCTCACCTATGGAACTCTTTGCCGTGGATTGATCTGAACATGTCATTGTCCAAAATAAATATCTCTTAAAATCATATTTTCATAATCATTTATTTGATTCCAGTAACTCATGCTTTCACTGTCCATGTGTAAATTGTTCTAATGTTCCATAAATAATAACTGATATTATAGAACATTATTTTTATTGACTTCAGAGCAACCCTTTACAGGAAATGCGGGAATAAATGTGGACGTCACTGGAAAAGGGACTGTAGATTTCTTCAGGATGTTCTTCACTCCTGCAGGGTTGGACATAATTTTCAATGGTCCCTCGCCTTACATTTCTAGTAGGGCTAGGGCTAGAGCATGGGCTAGTAGACTATCATACATCCTCACACCTCATCTGTAACTGAGCACGCAAGTCTTGCCCAGTTTTGCTTTATTTTGTAGCTTCGCTAGCCATTTAATTAGACTACTGTTTGGTTCAGTTTTAGTGAGTACAATAAAATTGGCCTGGAGTGGTAAAATCGGAAACAATTCACCTGACTTCGTGGTTTGTTAGTTCAGGTGCGGTAGCTGCCATGCTGAAGAGGACAAGTACCCTGCCTTACAAGGAATTTTTTTCGTGCTAGAGACCCTAGGTGCCATTGGCCCAAAGTCATTGGCCTTCCTAAAGGAACTCGGAAGGAAAATAAAGCAACACACCGGGGCAGACCAATTTTTGATACAACAATTGTCTGTGGCGGTACAGAGAGGCAATGCTCTTGCAGTCATGGGGGTAATGAGAGGCTCGGGCGTGGACAGTCTTGTGTAATTATATTGTTGTTGTTGTTGTTTGAATATACAGTAATAATAATAATTATAAATTTAATCTTGATATTGCTGAGGCCATCACATATATATATATATATTACAGCACAATGTGGTAACTAACACTAATAACAATCTACATAGTTATACCTATGAAACATTTTTAGTATCAAAAGAGAGCACACGGAGAGGCCTATATTTTGAGCTATATATTAAGTCCATACCATGAAGTTTGCAGAATCTACGGAGCTCTAAAGTTGTAACCACAAGTAAAAATATTAAAAAAGTGAAAAATACAAGCACTCGCCAATCATACCTTGAATTAGTTTTAGTAACAAATATTTGCAGCATTGCTTAGACTGCAGTACTTGACATCACCAATGAAGATAAGAAGCTATGCTCAACTTCTCTTTTACATTGATAACTCTCATACATTGCTTATAAATATATTGCTCACTTACTTTATCCTGTAGGTAAACCATCTGGCTAGTGACTGAGTCAATATCTGTCAACTTGTTTCCTCAGTTGTTTTAATACACTGCTTTCATATTTGCATCAATTTTTATACCCCAAATATATGCAGAGGTGCTATAATTATTTTTTTTAACCCAATGTTTGTAAAAACAAACAAACATAATAACCGAGCAACTTGTTGTCCAGGTGTTTTGGAGTGGTGAAGGATCCACCCCACAGTAATATACAGTAGGAGGTATATACCTTGTGGGCATCTGGATTTATTTCCTTGTTGTTGTTTAATAATAAGGCAACTATATTACACTGTATTATTATTATTATTATAATATATATATATATATATTTTTAAGGTTATATTAATAATTTATTAAAATTACATATGACAGAGAACAACATGCCATACCTCGAGTTAAAAAGTTAAAAAGTTCATGCGATGACTAGGGAAATGGCTCGTCCCCAACCCTGATGGCAAAGATCATTATATAACATTAAAATATTATCAAAAAAGTCATGCCTGTGCTCATATATTATATATATAATATATACATATATATGTATATGTATATATATATATATAATTATATATATGAGTACAGGTGCAGCATTCCCATGTAGCATTTCCTTGTTGTAATAATTATTATGTTTTTTGTTTGTCCATTTGTTTGTTTGTTGGTTGGTATATATTAATTTATTTCATTTGTAATAATCATCTATTGGAAAAGAAATACAGAAATTATTACTGTTATATATTATACTAAACGATAACAGACTGTAGATATATATAACAGAGAGAGAGGATGATCAATGTGACTGCTGAACTATGTACCTGAGCACAATAGGAGTATTCTTTGCAAAACTGCACGCCATATAAAAGTATACCAAATACGTTCATCCAACCAAAGAAGAAAAACATGTTTGATAGGTAATGGACAGTCCTAAATAAGTTGACTTGCTCTCTTGAAACCCTGAATAACCAGAAACCCTGAGGAACCTGAAACCCTGAAGAACCTGAAACCCCAAATCATATTATAAACAGATAAAAAAGAGAAGTCAAATAGCATCAGGTGACAGTCATCACTCTGGTCATATATTATTATAAAATCCTGCTATATATATGAACAGTTTGTGTGTGAGAGTTTTGTAGTAGCTTACAAATATGGAGTATATAGAGTTGAAGTGGTTTAGATGAAATATTCCAAAGAGCACCTCTTATTCATTGGGGTCTTAAGTATTATGAGCTTTAGCCCAAGAGAGGTGTTGGCCAACATCAAGAGCTTGGCCATCTTCGAAGTTTTCGCCAGATGATTGGAGACAGCTCTGGGGAGTTGTGTGGCAAAAGTGATGGCAAGAATGTTGGCAGATAAGCTCAGTAGGTTTGCAGAGAAGTATATACTAACAGAGGGTCAGGGTGGATTTAGGCCAGGGAGAGGATGTGCTGACCAGTTCTAGTGTTGAGGTGTGTGTGTGATATAATGAGGTCACAGGGGCGACAGACATTTCTGGCATTTCTGGATGTAAGCAAGGCATATGATACTGTGTGGAAAGAAGGATTGTAGATGAAAATGAGAGGGTACGGAGTTCAGGAAGAATTTGTCAATGTGTGCCAGTCAAGTGTGTTGTTAGGTGGAGAGGGATTCAGGTGGTTTGAAGTGGAGGCAGGACTGAGATAGGGTTGTCCTTTGTCACCAGTTCTCTATAGTGTGCATGTCATGGGATTGTTGAAGGATTTGGAGGGGAAAAGGTTAGGGATTGAAGTGAAAGGGACATGGTGTGGTGGGTTGTTGTATGCAGATGATATTGTACTGTTAGCGAGAGATTAGGTGGAGTAACAAGTGATGTTGGATGTAGTGGGGGAGTATGCAATGAAATGAAGATTTAAGTTTAATAGCGAGAAGAGCAAGTCAATGACAGTTGGCGGAAAGTGTAGTGGAGGAGAGTGGATGATTAATGAGGAGAGAATGGAGAATGTGGAAGCCTTCAAATATCTAGGTGTGTGGTTTACAGGGGGATGAGAGGAAATGTTCATTGGGAGAAGATGAAGGAAAAGGCAGAGAAATGGAGGGCAAGAATTGGTTATATGAGCAGGGTAAATGGAGAAATGGAGATTGGACTATTATAGGAGTTGCTAGCTTGGCCATGTCTAGAGCACGCATCTGAAGTAGGGTGGACAGGAGGGAAGACAGCCTGCAAGAATTTGGAAAGAATTCAAGAGAGCTTTTGGAGGAAACTGGTTGGGGAGTAATACAGTTGCAGGGGTGGCAGTAAGAGGGGACCTGGGCTGGAGGATGCTGGAGCAGAGAAGGGAAGATAAGAAAGTGTTATTTGTATGGAGGTTGCAGAGAATGAGTGAAGATCGGCTAGTGAAAAAAGTTGTGGCTGTTAAGTGATTGTCCAGGTTGGTGGGTAGAGTTTTGTGAGCTGAAAAGGAAGTTTGGGAGGGGAAGGAGCATTGGAGCTAGTAGGCTCGTTCAACATGGAAGAATTGTGTAAGGGATGTTCATAAGGAAGAGTGGCGGGAAGAAGTAGGAGGGAAATCCAGCCTCAAATGGTATAAGTTAGCTAAAGAAGAGTTTGGACAAGAAAGATATGTAAGAGGATTCAGTAACACAGGGGAAGTGAGGCTGAGATTTAGGTTAAGAATGGCATCAGCGGGACTCTTGGGTGAGAAGGTGAGGTGTGGTATGTGCCGGGATGGTAGATGTGAGCTATGTGATGAAGGTGTTGTGGAAGATGTTGTGCATTTCTTGTTGTACTGTGGGGCGTTTGCTGGTGATCGAGAAAGTTTATTGGATATGGTTGAGAGCATTGAAGGGTCTGAAGGGTGCGTAGTAGAATGGAGAAATGAAGATGGTGAAGGGAGAGTAGGCCTAATGTTGGCTAGATCAGTAGCAGGGGTGAAAGAATATTATTATTATTATTATTTGAACTTTACAACATTGAGCATACAGGCACAAAAACTAGAGAAGAGAGTGACATGGCAACTGTTGAAGGACAATCACCAACTTTGGTGAAGCCTGTGTAAAGTAAATAAAATAGGAATTATTGTTAAGGATGATGAATTATAAAGCAGGATGAACAAGGACAAATAAAGTGGAAAGTGCAAGGAATATCACAATCAAAGTTAGCTATAAAATGTGTCCAGAGGAAAGTTAAGATGCGTTTTTTGATGCACGGGTAGGAGATCGATGACTGAGGCAAGTGGCCCCAAAGGAGAACGACTCTGTTAAAATAAAAGTGGTGTGTCGATGTAGTCTGACTGAAGTTGTATTTTAGATGGTTAGATTTGTGGAGGAGGAGACAAACTAAATGTGAGAGTTCACATTAAGGTTATCTGGGGACTCTTTCGAGTACTAGATCAAGAACATGATGTCATGATCTTGATCAAGTACTTGAAAGGGATAGGGTAGACAGAATTATAATGGGAAATGTGCTCAAATGGTGGGAGAAGAGGAAATAAAGAGGAAATACTTAATGTTTGGCATCTGGGGTCCTATGTCTTTGGCATACCCAAACAAAAATGCTTTATAATCATTAAAATAGTTAATTCATGTTTTTTTCCTATCTCAAGGCTCAACAGAAAAATTAAATTATTATTATTACATACATTTATACCATTTGTGGCATATTTTAAAATTTTAATATATACCACAAAAAACCCAAACTCAAACAACTGAGAATAAAGCCCGCGTAGAAACGTCTTCTCGCCACCGCGAACGACGACCTAGGTTAGGTAAAGGGTAAAATATGTGGTATAGCTGATGGCTGCTGCTAACAGAAGAGACGTGGTATTGGTTGTTAGTGTGGCATCTTTGCTGCTATTTTGTGTGTGCAGACTAGTTCACAGGCAGTATAATGGCCCGAACGACTGCGAGATGACCTACATGTACCAATGGCCCCAATATCTGGCAAGTTCTTTATCTACACCAGACTATATTAAGATTAGTATAATATTTCCACATACATGCAGCAGGAAAGCAACGGAAAGCAACAAAAAAAAAAAAAAAACCATGGCCTTTTAACAAAATTACTGAGAGGCACGTAATTACTCTCACTTCAGCTCAGCAATGAGCAGCATTTCCCAATTGCTCACACACACATATATCCCCCCCACCCCACCCATACACACACCCATACACTGCCTCAACAATAAAAAATAAGCTGAGCATGTAAGCAGTGGGGTGGGGATTGGTTGCTGCAGTAACCTCAAGGTAAAGACAAACATATAGACCAGGCAATTATATGTGTCAATTTATTATGCTTGTTTTTCATCTGCGTGTTTTTCATCTTAAAAAATCTCCAAGATATTTCAAAGGGAGCATCACTAATTTTTGGTCCTTCCACCTTTTTTTACTTTGTAAAAGTTTGTAAAAGTTTGTAAAAGCAGGTGGACCAAGAAAATAATTTTGGACCCCCCCCCCCTCCCCAGATATAAACATCTTGCGCATGAAGCCTTGACTGTATTGTGCTTTTGCTTAGCCTTGTGGTTGATTCACTACCAATTCACCTTACAATTTTTCAATACAAAATTGCACCAGAAATAATCTCGGAGAAAGAAGAAAGAAAGGATAATTAAAAAAATATATAATAATAATAATAATAATAGTAGTAGTAGTAGTAGTAGTAGTAGTAGTAGTAGTAGTAGTAATAATAATAATAATAATAATTCTCAATGAACTCTCAGTTGACATAATAACATTACAATAAACTTCTCAATAATCAACTTTAAATTGTATTCTCTCGATATTTCGACTAGATGCTCATTTCGACTAGATGCTCCAATTTCAAGTTGATTATTGAGAAGATTAAAAAAAAATTTGGTAGGGGAAGATCTCGAAAGAAGATTGCCCCTCCCCCCCCCCCCCCCCCCCATCTACCCATTCCATCTACCCATTCCAAACCAAACAAAAACCTTAGTTTGTGGTTGTGTGTATATATATATACGCATACCACACGCACACACACACACAAACACACACACACACACATAAGAACAAAATTGTAATAAAAGCAAAGCAAGCAGCCACAACAAGGAGACAGGACTGTACCCATGTAGACACAAGTCTTGCTGACTTTTTAAAATCATGTACACCAGTCATTAAATTATGTTAAAATATCCAACAGAACTGGAGTAATTTCTTACTTGTGTGGTGTTATTTTAGCTGATAATGACATCTGATGATGGTGACCAATAGGATTGCAGTGTAGGATTATGGTGTCAGCATTTCGAACCTGGCACACAAAAAACTTGTATCGTCACTAGATGCTCTACGATAGAGTAAAGGTTAACTTTCAAGACTACTTTTTGTGTTGATAGTTGCTCGCACAAGTCATGCATACTAATGTTAGGACTAGGGTCAGTGGTATTCTAGGTTATACCTAGGGCCAGGGCTAAGCACATTCTAGGCTAAGGCTGGGGATATTCTAGGGACAAGGGGTAGGAATATATTTTAGGACTGGCACTCGAGCCCGGGAATCCCGGCACGACCAAGTGACGTGTTTGTAACGTTGGTTCGGTGTAGTTCTTTCTGCAAGGCTCCTCTTGTTAGCATATGCCATTATTGTTGTTGCTGTTGTTGCTGTTGCTGTTGCTACACAGAAAGTTCCATTGTCCAGAGAAGTGGAGGAGAAATACCCACGATACTCCTTGCACCTTTACCACGAAAGGTACCACCCACTCACCCACTCCCTCACTCACCCACCCACTCACTCACCCACCCACTCAAATACACTGTGTAAACCACAGAAAGGTCTAGAGAAGTACTCGCATTGGGCCAGGTTCTGTAGCAGCCATTCACAGCCTCATACATGTCCACTACCTTTCCTGGGATATCCTGGGATACTTGAGACTCTCCCGGGATGCTACTAGTGTTGGTTACTGACCTTACACAATGGATCCCAAAATCAGGGCTAGGGCTCTTCTAGGGCTAGTGATATTCCATGGCTAGGGCTGTGTTCTGGCTGGAAATGTTCTGGCTGGAAATGGAATGTTTTATAGGGGCAGGTCTATGGATGTTCTAGGTCTAGGGATGCTCTAGGGCCAGATCTAGTGATGCTCTTGGGCCAGGCCTAGGGATGTTCTAGGGCCAGGTCTAGGGATATTCTAGGGCCAGGCCTAGGAATGTTCTAGGGCCAGGTCTAGGGATGTTCTAGGGCCAGGTCTAGTGATGCTCTTGGGCCAGGCCTAGGGATGTTCTAGGTCCAGGTCTAGGGATGTTCCAGGGCCAGGTCTAGGGATGTTCTAGGGCCAGGCCTAGGGATGTTCTAGGGCCAGGTCTAGGGATGTTCTAGGGCCAGGCCTAGCAGTGACGGAGTACACAAATTTTAAGTGGTAGGGCCAATGTGTACCACCTGGCCATCAAGCCATGCACAGTAACTGTAAGATGCATGAGGCTAGGGGGGGGGGGGGGGGGGGGGGGGGGGATATCACATGGAGTGCAAAAATGCAAAAACTGAAAATCTATACCATATTGAGTAATAAAGACGTAGTATTATAGACTTCACACTATTTATTATTATGAATGTACAGTTATTGATACTTTCCAAATAGTCTCTCTCTATGTTCAGAATTACTTATAGGCAACCTCTTTGAGATTGAGTGAATCAGTGCACTCCTTGTGAATGTGAAGTACCATTAGGTGATTCAGTCTTTGTTTTAACATAGTATTACGAAGGTAAGTTTTAATCCTACGTAAAGCACTAAAGGAGCGCTCATGATGTTGCATTGGTTGCTGGCATGATAAGTATCAGCTTCAAAACTGTTCAAACCTGATCCAGAAGTGCTCATTGACCAAGAGAAAGACTTTGAAAATAGTATCTGATGTCAAATATATTTACATTGGGATCCAATGGTCTTCGTGGACTCAAAATTGATGCCAAAAGTGAGTAACTGGGCATGCAATAGATCGGGCTTGAAATCTCTTTGTAAAAGGTGCAAATAGACTGAAAATCTTATTCAAAGTCAACCCCCTGACATGCTCTGCATAAAAGTTGCTCCAATTTTGAGTAAATTCTATATCCTGGTTGGTCAAAGTGATCCTTTAAACAGCTGACAATGTTATCCAGTGCTTCAATATATATCTGGCGATAATAGAGCAAGAGACTCTCATGATACTCTCCACTGGACAGTCCATCCTCATATCTCTGTGGAACTCTTCGCTTACGAGGTAAGTGTGGTTCACCAACATCTATTGATTAAGCAGTTCTTGAAACTTTGTCCCAAAATAAATCATAAATTTCATCAGTACGTAGAGACAGTAGTGTATCTACAACCATTTCTCCTACTTTTGACCCTCAGCGGCTGAAATCTTTACCTTCTGCAGAGTCTTGTTCAAGTTATCATTGTAGAGGAAAATAACTTTACTTTGAGCATTGTACCAAACAGGAAATCAAAATGTTTCATCTGCACAGAAACTCCTTTTATCCTAGCTCTCATCTCTGTGTCCTTTATGATTTCAACAGCTTCATCCCACATAGCTTGTAATGCAGCATAGTTGCTGACAATGCTCGCTAGTGCATTTGCACACACAGTCCACCTCATTGGGCATAGCATTCGAATTCCTGGTGATGTCATGCCACCTTCAGAATCACAAGCTTCCTTCAAAGCTCGGAAGATCCCTTCCCTTCGTGGTGAAAACTTGATCAATTTTGTTATTTCCTCAAGGACATCTCTCATTATCTTGATCTCTTTCAAGGTATCACTCACAGCCAGATTAATTGAATGCCCATAGCAGTGTGTGTATACTGCCCTTGGTTCAATATCACTTATTCTCTAGGCAACCCCTGATTTAGCTCCCTTCATTGCACTTGCCCCATCGTAGCATTGACCACGTAACTGATTGAAGGATAAGTTCTAGTCTACACATTTTTAACTTTCTTAGTTAGGGAAAACCCATCATGTTGGTCTGGTCTAGCAACTAGACTTAAAAATTTAAAATCAGCAAAAAGTGGTAGGGCCAAAGCCCTACCAGCCCTACCATGTCCTCCGTCCCTGGGCTAGGGATGTTCTAGGACCAGGTCTAGGGATGTTCTAGGGCCAGGTCTAGGGATGTTCTAGGGCCAGGTCTAGGGATGTTCTAGGGCCAGGTCTAGGGATGTTCTAGGACCAGGTCTAGGGATGTTCTAGGACCAGGTCTAGGGATATTCTAGGGCCAGGTCTAGGGATGTTCTAGGGCCAGGCCTAGGGATGTTCTAGGGCCAGGCCCAGGGATGTTCTAGGGCCAGGCCTAGGGCCAGGTCTAGGGATGTTCTAGGGCCAGGTCTAGGGATATTCTAGGTCTAGCCTAGGGTGAGGTGTATTCTGATGCTCGGTCTGCAGTGTATGGCAATGGGATGGCAGTCGAGTTACTGTAAGAACATGCAGCTGAGCTCAAGGGTCTCTGTACAGTGAATGATATGCTAACACTAGAACAATGCACATGTAGTGACAGTGTTGTACTAGGTGAACAATGCACATGTAGTGGCAGTGTTGCACTAGGTGAACAATGCACATGTAGTGGCAGTGTTGCACTAGGTGAACAATGCACATGTAGTGGCAGTGTTGTACTAGGTGAACAATGCACATGTAGTGGCAGTGTTGCACTAGGTGAACAATGCACATGTAGTGGCAGTGTTGCACTAGGTGAACAATGCACATGTAGTGGCAGTGTTGCACTAGATGAACAATGCACATGTAGTGGCAGTGTTGCACTAGGTGAACAATGCACATGTAGTGGCAGTGTTGCACTAGGTGAACAATGCACATGTAGTGGCAGTGTTGCACCAGATGAACAATGCACATGTAGTGGCAGTGTTGCACTAGGTGAACAATGCACATGTAGTGGCAGTGTTGCACTAGGTGAACAATGCACATGTAGTGGCAGTGTTGCACTAGGTGAACAATGCACATGTAGTGGCAGTGTTGCACTAGGTGAATAATGCACATGTAGTGGCAGTGTTGCACTAGGTGAACAATGCACATGTAGTGGCAGTGTTGCACTAGGTGAACAATGCACATGTAGTGGCAGTGTTGCACTAGGTGAACAATGCACATGTAGTGGCAGTGTTGCACTAGGTGAACAATGCACATGTAGTGGCAGTGTTGCACTAGGTGAACAATGCACATGTAGTGGCAGTGTTGCACTAGGTGAACAATGCACATGTAGTGGCAGTGTTGCACTAGGTGAACAATGCACATGTAGTGGCAGTGTTGTACTAGATGAACAATGCACATGTAGTGGCAGTGTTGCACCAGATGAACAATGCACATGTAGTGGCAGTGTTGCACTAGGTGAACAATGCACATGTAGTGGCAGTGTTGCACTAGGTGAACAATGCACATGTAGTGGCAGTGTTGCACTAGGTGAACAATGCACATGTAATGGCAGTGTTGCACTAGGTGAACAGTGCACATGTAGTGGCAGTGTTGCACTAGGTGAACAATGCACATGTAGTGGCAGTGTTGCACTAGGTGAACAATGCACATGTAGTGGCAGTGTTGCACTAGGTGAACAATGCACATGTAGTGGCAGTGTTGCACTAGGTGAACAATGCACATGTAGTGGCAGTGTTGCACTAGGTGAACAATGCACATGTAGTGGCAGTGTTGCACTAGGTGAACAATGCACATGTAGTGGCAGTGTTGCACTAGGTGAACAATGCACATGTAGTGGCAGTGTTGCACTAGGTGAACAATGCACATGTAGTGGCAGTGTTGCACCAGGTGAATAATGCACATGTAGTGGCAGTGTTGCACTAGATGAACAATGCACATGTAGTGGCAGTGTTGCACCAGATGAACAATGCACATGTAGTGGCAGTGTTGCACTAGGTGAACAATGCACATGTAGTGGCAGTGTTGCACTAGGTGAACAATGCACATGTAGTGGCAGTGTTGCACTAGGTGAACAATGCACATGTAATGGCAGTGTTGCACTAGGTGAACAGTGCACATGTAGTGGCAGTGTTGCACTAGGTGAACAATGCACATGTAGTGGCAGTGTTGCACTAGGTGAACAATGCACATGTAGTGGCAGTGTTGCACTAGGTGAACAATGCACATGTAGTGGCAGTGTTGCACTAGGTGAACAATGCACATGTAGTGGCAGTGTTGCACTAGGTGAACAATGCACATGTAGTGGCAGTGTTGCACTAGGTGAACAATGCACATGTAGTGGCAGTGTTGCACTAGGTGAACAATGCACATGTAGTGGCAGTGTTGCACCAGGTGAATAATGCACATGTAGTGGCAGTGTTGCACTAGGTGAACAATGCACATGTAGTGGCAGTGTTGCACTAGGTGAACAATGCACATGTAGTGGCAGTGTTGCACTAGGTGAACAATGCACATGTAGTGGCAGTGTTGCACCAGGTGAATAATGCACATGTAGTGGCAGTGTTGCACTAGGTGAACAATGCACATGTAGTGGCAGTGTTGCACTAGGTGAACAATGCACATGTAGTGGCAGTGTTGCACTAGGTGAACAATGCACATGTAGTGGCAGTGTTGTACTAGGTGAACAATGCACATGTAGTGGCAGTGTTGCACTAGGTGAACAATGCACATGTAGTGGCAGTGTTGCACTAGGTGAACAATGCACATGTAGTGGCAGTGTTGTACTAGGTGAACAATGCACATGTAGTGGCAGTGTTGCACTAGGTGAACAATGCACATGTAGTGGCAGTGTTGCACTAGGTGAACAATGCACATGTAGTGGCAGTGTTGCACTAGGTGAACAATGCACATGTAGTGGCAGTGTTGCACTAGGTGAACAATGCACATGTAGTGGCAGTGTTGCACTAGGTGAACAATGCACATGTAGTGGCAGTGTTGCACTAGGTGAACAATGCACATGTAGTGGCAGTGTTGCACTAGGTGAACAATGCACATGTAGTGGCAGTGTTGCACTAGGTGAACAATGCACATGTAGTGGCAGTGTTGTACTAGGTGAACAATGCACATGTAGTGGCAGTGTTGCACTAGGTGAACAATGCATATGTAGTGGCAGTGTTGCACTAGGTGAACAATGCACATGTAATGGCAGTGTTGTACTAGGTGAACAATGCACATGTAGTGGCAGTGTTGCACTAGGTGAACAATGCACATGTAATGGCAGTGTTGCACTAGGTGAACAATGCACATGTAGTGGCAGTGTTGCACTAGGTGAACAATGCACATGTAGTGGCAGTGTTGTACTAGGTGAACAATGCACATGTAGTGGCAGTGTTGCACTAGGTGAACAATGCACATGTAATGGCAGTGTTGCACTAGGTGAACAATGCACATGTAGTGGCAGTGTTGCACTAGGTGAACAATGCACATGTAGTGGCAGTGTTGCACTAGGTGAACAATGCACATGTAGTGGCAGTGTTGCACTAGGTGAACAATGCACATGTAGTGGCAGTGTTGCACTAGGTGAACAATGCACATGTAGTGGCAGTGTTGCACTAGGTGAACAATGCACATGTAGTGGCAGTGTTGCACTAGGTGAACAATGCACATGTAGTGGCAGTGTTGCACTAGGTGAACAATGCACATGTAGTGGCAGTGTTGCACTAGGTGAACAATGCACATGTAGTGGCAGTGTTGCACTAGGTGAACAGTGCACATGTAGTGGCAGTGTTGCACTAGGTGAACAATGCACATGTAGTGGCAGTGTTGCACTAGGTGAACAATGCACATGTAGTGGCAGTGTTGTACTAGATGAACAATGCACATGTAGTGGCAGTGTTGTACTAGGTGAACTGCCCTCACCTTCTGTCTGGATCAAGATCTTGCAGTCATGCAAAGAGAGAGAGAGAGGGAGAGATGAGCGAATGTCGGGTTTGAGCCATTGTCATGGCTCCGTCTTCCAAATCAATCACTGTCTGCTTGAAACATGTCCACCCCCAGCCCCCCTGTGTAGGGATGTGCTTCATTGCTGACTAACCATGTGGAGTATATTTCTGCGGTGTTTTAATATTCACAGTTTTCACAGTTTAGAATCCAATCTATTAACAGGTAGGACAAAGCGCAGGACAGCATGGAGGGTGCAGCTTCTATTTCATACCATGCAATCCACGAATATCCCTCCCTCCCCCCCCTCCCCCCCCCCCCCCCCCGCCACCAATGAATTCTTCTGTCAGTCACCACCCTACGAATATTTAACCCCCTCCTTCCAAAATATCCCTCTCTTGATTGCCTACTCTTGCCTCTGTTAAGATTTTAGCACCAGCTCTCACCCAACGTGATTGATACTTATGCGAGTTTGTTGAATCTTTTTACTTTGTGTGGCGCTCACTTCTATATAAGGACATGGGTGTGGCAGGTGAGCACTTCTCTCTAGCGTGCTCTCAATAACCATCAGGATTCACTGAATGTCAAGACCTCCCTCCTCCATTTCCTGTGCTTCTCCCACGGGTGACTGTATTTGTATGCAGCAAACAGGAATTGCCGGAGTCCATCCCTTTTCCTGCTCTGAGAGGTGTGCCGGTTCTGTTCCTTCCGGGCAATGCGGGGAGCCACAAGCAGGCACGCTCCTCGGCTTCTATCGCTCTCCGCATGCATGGCAGCGAGTTCCCTCTCAAGAAACATTTTGATTTCTTCACCGTTAACTTTGACGAGGCAGGCGCTAAATAAATATATGCTTGTGTTGATTAGTGAGCAGTAGTAGTGTGAAAATTGTGTTCTCTCTCTAAACTATGCAGGAGCTATCGGGAATGTTTGGAGGAGTGCTGCATGTACAAACAGGTAAAGGGTTTCATGTGTTGGGGAGTTGGTTGCTTGCTTGTTTACTGTTTATTTCTTACTGTTGTATATAATTCTTACTGTTGTTGTTTATAATTCTCACTGTTGTATATAATTCTTACTGTTGTTGTATATAATTCTTACTGTTGTTGTTTATAATTCTTACTGTTGTTGTTTATAATTCTTACTGTTGTTGTATATAATTCTTACTGTTGTTGTTTATAATTCTTACTGTTGTTGTATATAATTCTTACTGTTGTTGTTTATAATTCTTACTGTTGTTGTTTATAATTCTTACTGTTGTTGTATATAATTCTTACTGTTGTTGTTTATAATTCTTACTGTTGTTGTTTATAATTCTTACTGTTGTTGTTTATAATTCTTACTGTTGTTGTTTATAATTCTTACTGTTGTTGTATATAATTCTTACTGTTGTTGTTTATAATTCTTACTGTTGTTGTATATAATTCTTACTGTTGTTGTATATAATTCTTACTGTTGTTGTTTATAATTCTTACTGTTGTTTATAATTCTAACTGTTGTTGTATATAATTCTTACTGTTGTTGTATATAATTCTTATTGTTGTTGTTTATAATTCTTACTGTTGTTGTATATAATTCTTACTGTTGTTGTTTATAATTCTTACTGTTGTTGTATATAATTCTTACTGTTGTTGTATATAATTCTTACTGTTGTTGTTTATAATTCTTACTGTTGTTGTTTATAATTCATACTGTTGTTGTATATAATTCTTACTGTTGTTGTATATAATTCTTACTGTTGTTGTTTATAATTCTTACTGTTGTTGTATAATTCTTACTGTTGTTGTATATAATTCTTACTGTTGTATATAGTTCTTACTGTTGTTGTTTATAATTACTGTTGTTGTTTATGATTCTTACTGTTGTTGTTTATAATTCTTACTGTTGTTGTTTATAATTCTTACTGTTGTTGTATATAATTCTTACTGTTGTATATAATTCTTACTGTTGTTGTTTATAATTCTTACTGTTGTTGTTTATAATTCTTACTGTTGTTGTATATAATTCTTACTGTTGTTGTATATAATTCTTACTGTTGTTGTATATAATTCTTACTGTTGTTGTATATAATTCTTACTGTTGTATATAATTCTTACTGTTGTTGTTTATAATTCTTACTGTTGTTGTTTATAATTCTTACTGTTGTTGTATATAATTCTTACTGTTGTTGTTTATAATTCTTACTGTTGTTGTTTATAATTCTTACTGTTGTTGTATATAATTCTTACTGTTGTTGTATATAATTCTTACTGTTGTTGTTTATAATTCTTACTGTTGTTGTTTATAATTCTTACTGTTGTTGTATATAATTCTTACTGTTGTTGTATATAATTCTTACTGTTGTTGTATATAATTCTTACTGTTGTTGTTTATAATTCTTACTGTTGTTGTATATAATTCTTACTGTTGTATATAATTCTTACTGTTGTGGTTTATAATTATTACTGTTGTTGTTTATGATTCTTACTGTGTTTTTTTAAATAATTCTTACTGTTGTTGTATATAATTCTTACTGTTGTTTATAATTCTTACTGTTGTTGTTTATAATTCTTACTGTTTTGCTTATAATTCTTACTGTTGTTGTATATAATTCTTACTGTTGTTTATAATTCTTACTGTTGTTGTTTATAATTCTTACTGTTGTTGTTTATAATTCTTACTGTTGTTGTATATAATTCTTACTGTTGTTGTATATAATTTTTACTGTTGTTGTTTATAATTCTTACTGTTGTTGTTTATAATTCTTACTGTTGTTGTTTATAATTCTTACTGTTGTTGTTTATAATTCTTACTGTTGTTGTTTATAATTCTTACTGTTGTATATAATTCTTACTGTTGTTGTTTATAATTCTTACTGTTGTTGTTTATAATTCTTACTGTTGTTGTTTATAATTCTTACTGTTGTTGTATATAATTCTTACTGTTGTTGTATATAATTCTTACTGTTGTTGTATATAATTCTTACTGTTGTTGTTTATAATTATTACTGTTGTTTATGATTCTTACTGTGTTTTTTTAATAATTCTTACTGTTGTTGTTTATAATTCTTACTGTTGTTGTTTATAATTCTTACTGTTGTTGTATATAATTCTTACTGTTGTTGTTTATAATTCTTACTGTTGTCATTTATAATTCTTACTGTTGTTGTATATAATTCTTACTGTTGTATATAATTCTTACTATTGTTGTATATAATTCTTACTGTTGTTGTATATAATTCTTACTGTTGTTGTTTATAATTCTTACTGTTGATGTTTATAATTCTTACTGTTGTTGTTTATAATTCTTACTGTTGTTGTTTATAATTATTACTGTTGTTGTTTATAATTCTTACTGTTGTTGTTTATAATTCTTACTGTTGTTGTTTATAATTCTTACTGTTGTTTATAATTCTTACTGTTGTTGTATATAATTCTTGCTGTTGTTGTTTATAATTCTTACTGTTGTTGTTTATAATTCTTACTGTTGTTGTATATAATTCTTACTGTTGTTGTATATAATTCTTACTGTTGTTTATAATTCTTACTGTTGTTGTTTATAATTCTTACTGTTGTTGTTTATAATTCTTACTGTTGTTGTTTATAATTCTTACTGTTGTTGTATATAATTCTTACTGTTGTTGTTTATAATTCTTACTGTTGTTGTATATAATTCTTACTGTTGTTGTATATAATTCTTACTGTTGTTGTATATAATTCTTACTGTTGTTGTTTATAATTCTTACTGTTGTTGTATATAATTCTTACTGTTGTTGTTTATAATTCTTACTGTTGTTGTATATAATTCTTACTGTTGTTGTTTATAATTCTTACTGTTGTTTATAATTCTTACTGTTGTTGTTTATAATTCTTACTGTTGTTGTTTATAATTCTTACTGTTGTTTATAATTCTTACTGTTGTTGTTTATAATTCTTACTGTTGTTGTTTATAATTCTTACTGTTGTTGTATATAATTCTTACTGTTGTTGTTTATAATTCTTACTGTTGTTGTTTATAATTCTTACTGTTGTTGTTTATAATTATTACTGTTGTTGTTTATGATTCTTACTGTTGTTGTTTATGATTCTTACTGTTGTTGTTTATAATTCTTACTGTTGTTGTTTATAATTCTTACTGTTGTTGTTTATAATTCTTACTGTTGTTGTTTATAATTCTTACTGTTGTTGTTTATAATTCTTACTGTTGTATATAATTCTTACTGTTGTTGTTTATAATTCTTACTGTTGTTGTTTATAATTATTACTGTTTTTTTATATATTTTTTTATTTTTTATTTTTTTTAATGAAAATTTTGCATTGTTGTTGTTTATGATTCTTACTGTTGTTGTTTATGATTCTTACTGTTGTTGTTTATAATTCTTACTGTTGTTGTATATAATTCTTACTGTTGTTGTTTATAATTCTTACTGTAATTCTGTTGTTATTTGTGTTTGTGCTTCCTTCAGCGTTCGTTGCTATTTCTATCCGTCACATTCTATCTCTCTACAAACACAGCACGCCACGTCCCCAATCAGTTGTCATCATCGGCCATTCCATGGTAAGTATACGGCAGATTAGAACTGCCACTTTCAGTTAATGACATCAATTGCAAGGAGTTAGTATCTAGTTTCTCTTGCCAATGTTCTGACCAGACTTCTTAATTAAGTCTTCTTCAGGATGAAGATGTGTGATGTAATTTTGTATTGACGAGCAACGTGGTGTCACATGAAGTGCATGTGATCCACGACTTGTCTGAATGCTGCAGTGTATAAGCACGGTAACATATCGGACAGATAACAATGGGTGTGGTTTCACGTTCATAATCTTGAGTAACTATTTAAAGCTGTGTTCGCAATATGACGCAAGACAATCCATCGCGTGCATTCCGTCCTTGCCCTGGATTCCGTCCTTGCCCCGGATTCCGTTCTTCCGATCCGTTGCGCTGATATTGTGAACCACTAACGCAATGGACTATGGATCTAATGGATGGGAACGATATGAAATGCAAGGCTGATATTGTGAACCACTAACGCAATGGACTATGGATCTAATGGATGGGAACGAGTATGAAATGGAAGGCTGATATTGTGAACTACTAATACAATGGACTATGGATCTAATGGATGGGAACGAATATGAAATGCATTAGATTCAACTCTTGCATCCAATCCGTTGCATTGGACCAATCAGAATCCTATAACATATCACATGGTGAACTTTACATTCTTTCGAGAAACTTATTGAAGTGGTGAGGAGCTTTCCCATCCTCTGGCAGGTCTCAGCCAAACGCCATAAAGTCCTCAGAGAGAAAGAAAATACCTGGGAGGAAGTTGTTGTCCAGGTAACTAGCTAGCTATTACATTTTGGTCAAATGCAGCAGCTTCAACAGACTCGACAGGCAGCGCAGCGGAATGGATTACTCAAGGGATGGAATGGATTGACATCTGTTATATTGTGAACCAGGCTTAAGACTGTGCATGTGAAACCACACCCACTAATGATGTGTTGCTGGAGCCTGTACACTACAGCATTCAGACAAGGCCTGTATCACATGTGCCTAGTAAAGATCCCTCGCATGTCTTCATTTTCTATTTGCAAAGGATACTTCAGACTATCCCGAGATGTCGCTATTTGTGGTGACCGACTATGCAGCATGGATCCCAGAATCAGCTAGTTATGGATCGTGTGCATTTTATGTGACAACGTATAGTCGATACACAATACCTTACCCAGTGAATCCATTTTATTTGCGTGTGGTATTATTTGCGTGTGGTAGATTGTTTAGTTGGTTTGGTAATGGGTTATTTTATCACAAATGCAGGGAGGAGTGATAGCCCGGGGGCTGTTTGTGGATCCCCTGTTTGAGATTTCCAGCGTCAACTCCATTATTGCTCTTTCTTCCCCTCTTCTTCGACCAGGTCAGCATGTACATGTACAGTTAATGTGTCCTGTAAAACACTCTGTCCTGAAAGTCACTGTGTCCTGCAAGCATCTTGTATTATTGGGCCTCACATGTTATAATCGTCGAGCGAAGCAAGACACTGTACAATCACGAAAACCTTTTTAAATTCCTCCTCGGAGTAAGTACATTCATCACAGGAGCAATTAATAACTTGTGCATGGACTGCAACATCGTGATGTGCTTAATTGCAGTGCCACACTCTTGGCTGGACACCCAGTGTTTGGGTGTCTCCTACAGTTGTTGCGTTGAGCTCCTCACAGCCTTTTTTTTTGCTGGAGCATAACTGGTTGAGGTGTGTGGCCAATAACCTGCAAGTGCTTGAGACTGAGGTGGCCTTGCTTCCATTGCCAGGATGGAGTTGGGTCTCCTGTTAGCGTTATTCTGGGCACACAAGCACCAGGTAGAGTAGTCTCTCTGCAGCACAGTGATTGTTGGTCTTCTCTGCAGCACAGTGATTGTTGGTCTTCTCTGAGAGTTGATTCAAGTGAAGGACAGTAGGCCTGGAGCAATAGATTTGGTGGTCGGTGAGGTGCTATAGTGGGCCAGGAGAAATAGGTTTGGTGGTGGGTGAGGTGCTATATAGTAGGCCAGGAGCAATAGGTTTGGTGCTGGGTGAGGTGCTATATAGTGGGCCAGGAGCAATAGGTTTGGTGGTGGGTGAGGTGCTATATAATGGGCCAGGAGCAATAGGTTTGGTGGTGGGTGAGGTGCTATATAGTAGGCCAGGAGCAATAGATTTGGTGGTCGGTGAGGTGCTATAGTGGGCCAGGAGCAATAGGTTTTGTGGTGGGTGAGGTGCTATATAGTGGGCCAGGAGCAATAGGTTTGGTAGTGGGTGAGGTGCTATATAGTGGGCCTGGAGCAATAGGTTTGGTGGTGGGTGAGGTGAGGTGCTATATAGTGGGCCTGGAGCAATAGGTTTGGTGGTGGGTGAGGTGCTATATAGTGGGCCAGGAGCAATAGGTTTGGTGGTGGGTGAGGTGCTATATAGTGGGCCAGGAGCAATAGGTTTGGTGGTGGGTGAGGTGCTATATAGTGGGCCAGGAGCAATAGGTTTGGTGGTGGGTGAGGTGCTATATAGTGGGCCAGGAGCAATAGGTTTGGTGGCGGGTGAGGTGCTATATAGTAGGCCAGGAGCAATAGATTTGGTGGTGGGTGAGGTGCTATATAGTGGGCCAGGAGCAATAGGTTTGGTGGTGGGTGAGGTGCTATATAGTAGGCCAGGAGCAATAGATTTGGTGGTCGGTGAGGTGCTATAGTGGGCCAGGAGCAATAGGTTTGGTGGTGGGTGAGGTGCTATATAGTGGGCCAGGAGCAATAGGTTTGGTGGTGGGTGAGGTGCTATATAGTGGGCCAGGAGCAATAGGTTTGGTGGTGGGTGAGGTGCTATAGTGTGCCAGGAGCAATAGGTTTGGTGGTGGGTGAGGTGCTATATAGTAGGCCAGGAGCAATAGGTTTGGTGGTGGGTGAGGTGCTATATAGTGGGCCAGGAGCAATAGGTTTGGTGGTGGGTGAGGTGCTATATAGTAGGCCTGGAGCTTGGTGGTGGGTGAGGTGCCATATAGTGGGCCTGGAGCAATAGGTTTGGTGGTGGGTGAGGTGCTATAGTGGGCCAGGAGCAATAGGTTTGGTGGTGGGTGAGGTGCTATATAGTGGGCCTGGAGCAATAGGTTTGGTGGTGGGTGAGGTGCTATATAGTGGGCCAGGAGCAATAGGTTTGGTGGTGGGTGAGGTGCTATATAGTAGGCCAGGAGCAATAGGTTTGGTGGTGGGTGAGGTGCTATGTAGTAGGCCAGGAGCAATAGGTTTGGTGGTGGGTGAGGTGCTATATAGTGGGCCAGGAGCAATAGGTTTGGTGCTGGGTGAGGTGCTATATAGTAGGCCAGGAGCAATAGGTTTGGTGGCGGGTGAGGTGCTACATGTATATAGTGGGCCAGGAGCAATAGGTTTGGTGGCGGGTGAGGTGCTATATAGTGGGCCAGGAGCAATAGGTTTGGTGGTGGGTGAGGTGCTATATAGTGGGCCAGGAGCAATAGGTTTGGTGGCGGGTGAGGTGCTATATAGTGGGCCAGGAGCAATAGGTTTGGTGGGTGAGGTGCTATATAGTAGGCCAGGAGCAATAGGTTTGGTGGTGGGTGATTTGATCTATAGTTGGCCAGGAGCAATAGGTTTGGTGGTGGGTGAGGTGCTATAGTGGGCCAGGAGCAATAGGTTTAGTGCTGGGTGAGTTGCTATATAGTGGGCCAGGAGCAATAGGTTTGGTGGTGGGTGAGGTGCTATATAGTGGGCCAGGAGCAATAGGTTTGGTGGTGGGTGAGGTGCTATATAGTAGGCCAGGAGCAATAGGTTTGGTGGTGGGTGAGGTGCTATATAGTAGGCCAGGAGCAATAGGTTTGGTGGTGGGTGAGGTACTATATAGTAGGCCAGGAGCAATAGGTTTGGTGGTGGGTGAGGTGCTATATAGTGGGCCTGGAGCAATAGGTTTGGTGGTGGGTGAGGTGCTATATAGTGGGCCAGGAGCAATAGGTTTGGTGGTGGGTGAGGTGCTATATAGTAGGCCAGGAGCCATAGGTTTGGTGGTGGGTGAGGTGCTATATAGTAGGCCAGGAGCAATAGGTTTGGTGGTGGGTGAGGTGCTATATAGTGGGCCAGGAGCAATAGGTTTGGTGGTGGGTGAGGTGCTATATAGTAGGCCAGGAGCAATAGGTTTGGTGCTGGGTGAGGTGCTATATAGTGGGCCAGGAGCAATAGGTTTGGTGGTGGGTGAGGTGCTATATAGTAGGCCAGGAGCAATAGGTTTGGTGCTGGGTGAGGTGCTATATAGTGGGCCAGGAGCAATAGGTTTGGTGGTGGGTGAGGTGCTATATAGTAGGCCAGGAGCAATAGGTTTGGTGCTGGGTGAGGTGCTATATAGTGGGCCAGGAGCAATAGGTTTGGTGGTGGGTGAGGTGCTATATAGTAGGCCAGGAGCAATAGGTTTGGTGCTGGGTGAGGTGCTATATAGTGGGCCAGGAGCAATAGGTTTGGTGGTGGGTGAGGTGCTATATAGTAGGCCAGGAGCAATAGGTTTGGTGCTGGGTGAGGTGCTATATAGTAGGCCAGGAGCAATAGGTTTGGTGCTGGGTGAGGTGCTATATAGTAGGCCAGGAGCAATAGGTTTGGTGCTGGGTGAGGTGCTATATAGTGGGCCAGGAGCAATAGGTTTGGTGGTGGGTGAGGTGCTATATAGTAGGCCAGGAGCAATAGGTTTGGTGCTGGGTGAGGTGCTATATAGTGGGCCAGGAGCAATAGGTTTGGTGGTGGGTAGAGGTGCTATATAGTAGGCCAGGAGCAATAGGTTTGGTGCTGGGTGAGGTGCTATATAGTGGGCCAGGAGCAATAGGTTTGGTGGTGGGTGAGGTGCTATATAGTAGGCCAGGAGCAATAGGTTTGGTGCTGGGTGAGGTGCTATATAGTGGGCCAGGAGCAATAGGTTTGGTGGTGGGTGAGGTGCTATATAGTAGGCCAGGAGCAATAGGTTTGGTGCTGGGTGAGGTGCTATATAGCATTACCTATTCTGGTGGGAGTGGCAGGCTGTTCTTGCAGTACCTATTCTGGTGGTAGTAGTCTCCATAATGGTGAAACAAGTTTTCCTGTAACTGGAATGTTATTGGTTCAGAAGGTATGGTCATGATATCCACTTTAAACCTACGCTAATAAGCAGGACCATGTGACATCATTAGGGATGTTCCGCTCTGGAATCTTGGCAGCAAACTCACGAACATCTGTCTTTATTCACCATACGTATTCATCTCCTCTGCAAAGCGAGACTACCATCAGGAGGTGTGGCTGGCCCTCCCTCTATTGGTTTGACACCTATTTCAAAATGGTGGGCACCAGAAGCACAGAAGAGACAAGGCTTATAAGCTAAAACTCACTTGGGCTGCTTCTCAGCATTGTAAAGGTGATGATGGCCGAGTTTAGCTACAGAAACACTTCTGGTGGGGCTTGAACCCTTCACTACTGGCAACCCTCTAAACAATTGGAAACTATTCCTGATGAAGGCTAGAGCATCTAGTCGAAATGTCGAGAGAGTAAAAATGATTATTGAGAAGGTCATTGTAGCAATGAAGTTTGTATTTCAAGGACCTACCCATCTTCTATATCTACCCCCCCCCCCCCACACACACGCAAGACTGGTGTACTAGTGAACAATAGCTCTATATTGGTACTAGCAGAGGACTCTAAATTGTCCGATGCTTTAAAGCTGTGCAGCAACTCATTTGTTTCTCAATTCAATTGAATACTCGAAAATCAGTCAAACACCCCCAATACATTAAACACACGTGTGTGTGCGCATGCGTGCATGTGTGCATGGTGTGTGTGTGTGTGATATTGAGCCTAGCTGAGCAGCTGCTGCACATTTGCACTACAAAGCAGCGATCAGTTGGTTGATTGAGAAGCTTTACTCATGCGACAATACTAACAACATAGACCTTCAACAGAACCAACTAACCACCTTTGATCCATGTATCTCTGTGTGTGTGTGTGTGTGTGTGTGCGTGCGTGTATACTATAGTAACAAACAGGTCAAGAATAATGTCCGCTATGATTGGATTGGTTAGTTCTGGAGTTACCCTGAGGAATTCCTTGAACAAGGCAGCTCGTCTATTAAATAAATATAGATAATAAATAATTAAAGGATAGAAGTAAAACAAAGAAGAGGGAGGTGGTTACTAATTTTATTATGTGCAACAAGAATTCAACATTATCTTTCAGTCTTGTTTTGTTGTTATTTTTCTGATGTTTTTCTGTCTTCATCTACGAGAATTAAAAAACAAGAACAAAAAAACGATTGCATTCACACTCGCTGGCACGCGTTTCACACGAAATGCACGTCCTGTTTGAATGCTGCAGTGTATATAGCACAGACTGACAAAGAGAAATGATGGGCGTGGCTTGCCTGTGCAGGCTTGGGAGTTGTGGCCGAGTAATCGGTTAACTTCAGCCCTACATCTCCATTGAAGTGCGGATTATTAGGTCTAATATGCGTGTGCAGTGCCTCCTTCACAAGCAGCTCCCTCCATTGGCTGGCCCTGTCCTCCCACAAGATTGGCAGTGCTTGCTCTGCACTGGCAGACTTTCCAAGTTCTCCCTTCCTGCGTGCATCCCTGAAGAAAGCAAACAAGAACTTACCGGTATGCGTCACGAGCTTCTTTACCTTTCAAAACAATGCATACCAAATACAGTACAGATTACAAGGACTTTCTCAATGATCAACTTACTCACTCGAGGTTTGGTCTAGCCTTCATCAGGAATATAATATCTTGTAACAGGAACAAGTTTTCATTCTGAATGACACATCAAAAAATGAAAGACAGAAAGACATCAACAAAAAATAAAGGAAACAGGACCATACCCATGTAGACCACAAGCAGTTTGAAGACCCTTTACCACATAAACAAATAAATGTTTGATTTAATTGGTAAAGGGTCATCACACAGATTTTTACCCCGCATTTTAAAATGGCAGACACCAAAAATGCCAAATTAATAGATTAATAGCTTAAAAAAGCTAAACAAATGCTCTTCCTGCCTGGTTCTCTGAGGTAGTAAACTGGCGGATGTTAGGAACGCTAGAAGTGTGGAATAAGTCTTCTAGGTCTTTTTACCCCCCCCCCCCCACACACACACACACCACACCCCACACACACACACATAACTTGAGTACAGTAAGTTCATCCATCTCAGTTTTAGATGACTATACTATCCTACTAATCCAATTTCAGTGCAACTTGAAATAGGTAAAGGTCATCAATCATTAGCCACACTCGTGTGTGTGTGTGTGTGTGTGTGTGTGTGTGTGTGTGTGTGTGTGCAAGTGTGTGTGTGCAACTCTGAGCCCAGCTGGATGCATATGTTTACACTGAAAAACTGAACAGTAAGTTGGTCCACTAAGTATTTGTGTTTGCAAATAAGATAGTTCTAACATGCTATCACCATCAGTGAAGCTGTCTCCATGGATGCTAAATACAACACAAAAGTTGACAGCACAGACCCATGTGTGTATGTGTGTGAGTGTATGTGTGTGTGAGTGTATGTGTGTGAGTGTATGTGTGTGAGTGCCTAGATATGCATGTGTGCATACTTGAGTAATAAACTTGCTATAGAATAACGAGGGTTGTTTCTAATCACAAAACTACGCGAAGGATAGGTGCTAAATTGTGCACACAAGAAGAAGTGAGTTTGATAACGAGTAGAACAACAAACAAACAAACAATGTTCATACTGGCGTCACGGAAACTCGGTCTTCACTCTGGTGCTGGACTGGTACAGCTCTCAACATTGCCACAGCTGGCCAACAGCTTGGCTGTAGTGTTATGCAGAGCACCAGCAGCAACAGGAGGAAAGGAATGATGAAGGCTAGAGCATCTAGTTGAAGTGTTGAGAGAGTAAAAGTTGATTATTGAGAAGGTCATTGTAATTTTGTTATGTCAGCTTGGAGTTTGTTGATAATAATAATAATAATAATAATAATAATAATAATAATAATAATAATAATAATAATAATAATAATAATAATAATAATAATAATAATAATAATAATAATAATAATAATAATAATAAATAATAATAATAATAATAATAATAATAATAATAATAATAATAATAATAATAATAATAATAATAATAATAATAATAATAATAATAATAATAATAATAATAATAATAATAATAATAATAATAATAATAATAATAATAATAATAATAATAATAATAATAATAATAATAATAATAATAATAATAATAATAATAATAATAATAATAATAATAATAATAATAATAATAATAATAATAATAATAATAATAATAATAATAATAATAATAATAATAATAATAATAATAATAATAATAATAATAATAATAATAATAATTAATAATAATAATAATAATAATAATAATAATAATAATAATAATAATAATAATAATAATAATAATAATAATAATAATTAATAATAATAATAACAACAACAACAACAACAACAACAACAACAATAACAACAACAACAACAATAATAATAATAATAATAACACCAAAGACTGCATGGTGGAATTTTGAGTTTGTTTGCCTAGTCCTGCGGTCTATTCATAGCCAGCTAGCAGGTTTGCCAGGAATAGCACAGTATCTTCATCGTTTAGGTTACCTAGTGCCCGAATAGCAGCTCCTGAAAGTTGTCAGGTTTAGGTTACTAGTTGTATAGTGGGCTCTATATGGAAATTCGTCCAGCATTTTGCTTGATTTTGCCTGATTCGTGATGCCCTGTTGCAGTTGTTGTCGTACTGGGACCTGTACAAGATGTTCTTGTGTAAAGGCAGGCAATAGATGTGATCCTGGATGCTTTCCTGGGAGACTTGGGAAATGTTTGAACCAGTTGAGCCGCAAGAGCGCAGATACCTTCACTCAGCGCCCTGTCCTCAGCTCTTCAAGTCTTCCCAGCCATTCTCTCGTTCACCTCTCACCTACCGCCTCATCCACTTCACCACTTACTCCAGTGTTGTCATCCTGCCAGCTGCCTATATCACACCCAGGCCTTCCTAATTCCCCAATGGACCTCCCTCCCATGGCCTCCATCTTGGGTGTCAAGGTTGCTACTCTCCAACATGTCCCTAAAGGTGCTAGGGATGCCTGGGCTGACCTGCTGCGTGGTATATTTTTATCCATTTCTTCTCACCCCTTCGACATTGCCCCTTGGAGCACGTGTTTTATGGTTTCAAAATGCATCCTCTTCAATCCTCCAAAGGGAAACCGTATCTCTTGGCGTGATACCCAGAATATTGTCAATCGTAGGATCAGAAGATGGAGAGAGGGAGATCTATTGGGTCTGTGGGCCGAAGTTTTGGAGGAGGAGGTCAGGCTCAAGCGCAGGAGGAAACAGAAGGTCTCCCAGGATTCTCTGCGGGAGGAAAATGCCCGTCGTGCACGTCGGGCTATCGAGGATGGCCAATATAAAAAAGCCATCCAGGCCTTGGCGTCTAATGGCCTGGCTCAAGCAACTGAGTCCGTACGAGCTGAGATGTTGCTGAAACATCCCCAGGCCCCACTTCCCAAGACACCTTCCCTCCCCGTACCCCCTTGTAGCAGGATCTCAGAGGCGGTGGTCATCAAGGCTTTGAGATCCTTTCCAGCTGGAACTGCGCCCGGTCCTTCCAATTTAACGGCAAATCACCTCAAGGAGGCGGTGTTCTGTCCTTCCCCTAACCGAGCAAACTCCATCCTTAACTCTCTGACAAGTCTTGTCAATTTACTTAGTTCCGGCAAGGTTCCCCCAGATGTCGCTCCTCTTTTATGTGGTGCCTCTCTGTACGCTTGTAAAAAAAAGGGAGGTGGCCTGCGCCCCATTGCTGTAGGAGAAGTTCTCCGCAGACTGCCTTCTAAGTGCCTACCCAGGGTGGTTCAGTCTGAGGCTATCAATGTCTTGTCACCTCTACAGGTAGGGGTAGGCATCCCCTTGGGATGTGAGGCAATAATACATGCTATGCGCGAAGTACAGGAGGACCACAACATCCATCCAGACGATAAATGGTCTCTCCAACTAGACTTCTCCAATGCGTTCAACAGCATTGATCGTGGGAAATTGTTTGAAGAGGTTCGGGCTAAGATTCCCTCTGTCAGCTTGGCTTGAATGCTGCTACGGGACCCAACCCATTCTGCGACTTGGTGACCATTCCATTCATTGCTGCTGTGGAGTCCAGCAGGGTGACCCCCTAGGTCCTCTTGGCTTTGCTCTCGCCCTCCAACCGCTTCTGTTGAAGATCCAAAGCGAAGTTCCTGGTCTTCGCATGAATGTTTGGCATCTGGATGACGGTATTCTGTGTGGCTCGGCCAGTGATTTGTGTGCTGCCCTTGAGATCATTGAAGAGGAAGGTCCTGGCAGGGGGCTCCATCTGAACAGAGCCAAGTCTCTCCTGTTTGTCCCAAGTAACTCGCATTTCAGTCACAATCCGCTCCCATTAGATATCCCTATAGCCAGAGAGGGTTTCGATCTGCTCGGCTCTCCAATAGGCTCCGTTTCCTTTTGCAATTCCTCCGTTCTCAAAAGAGTGCAGAAGTTGCAGGACATTTTGGACCATCTTCCAGATCTGCAGGATTCTCAGATGGAGACTGCCCTCCTCAAGTCATGTTTGGCCTTCCCCAAAATGTCCTTTGCCTTACGTTCTCAGCCTCCCAGCTACATCAGTGGGGCTACCTCCGCCTTTGATCGTTCCATGATTGATGCAGTCTCTGATTTGGCTGGCGGTCCTCTGTCGGACTGGGCATGGCTGAAAGCCTCCCTCCCCTCTTCAATGGGTGGTTTAGGCATTCTCCGTGCTTCATTACATGCTCCCGCTGCCTTCATTGCATCCTCCGTCCAGTCAAGGAAGCTTGTGGCTAGGATTTTGGGTCAGGCACCAGTCTCCAATTGTCATCTTGGTCCAGCCCTTAATGATTTGGGTGTGGCTGCAGGAAGAGCGGATTGGACTAGTCTTGAAGAAGTCGATGTCCCCTTACGTCAGCGAGATCTCTCCAGGGCTATTAATCTAGCCTCCTTTAATACTCTCGTCTCCGAGGCTCCTGACACCCGCTCCAGAGCCCTGGCCCGCTCTTCTGCCATCTGCCATGCAGGGGATTGGCTAAATGTAATTCCTTCGAAGGCCCTTGGCCTGCACTTGCAGGACAGGGATTTTCGTCTCTGTCTACAATACTGGCTTGGGCTTCAGATGACAGAGGAGGGGTCATCCTGCGCGATTTGCCAGAGAGTCTCTGATCCCTTAGGAGACCATCAAGTCGGCTGTAGGGGGAATCGCGATATGATTCAGAGACATGATTCCCTGAGAGATGTTCTTTTTATTGCCGCCCAGTCTGCAGCCCTCGCCCCAAGGAGAGAAGTTCCGTCCCTAATTCCTGGCTCGAAGAGTCGCCCGGCCGACCTCTACCTCCCGCGATGGAAGCAGGGCAAGCCGGCAGCCCTAGACGTCACAGTTATTTCAACTCTTCAACAGCTTACGGTCGAGGGCGCTGCGGCAGTCCAGGGCTACGCTCTGTCCATAGGAGAAGATCGCAAACGTGCTGCTCACAGCCAAGCCTGTCATGCTGCTGGTATCTCCTTCATTCCCCTAGTCGTGGAGTCCCTCGGAGGATGGAGTGATGAGGCCGTGTCAGCCATCAAATCAATTGGCCGACTGCAAGGCCAGAGATTGGGCACCCTCCCAGAAGACTGCATCACACACCTCTTTCAAAGGCTGTCCATCTGCCTCTGGAGGGGGAATGCAACCATGTGGGTTGGTCGGTTGTTAACCAGACCCCCCATGGTTGATGGACTTTTGTAGACTGGACCATAATAATAATAATAATGATGTGATGATAATAATAATAATAATAATAATAATAATAATAATAATAATAATAATAATAATAGTAATAAAATTATTATTATTATCATCATCATCATCATTCTCATTGTTGTTGTTATTATTATTATTATTATTATTATTATTATTATTATTATTATTATTATTATTATTATTATTATTATTATTATTATTATTATTATTATTATTATTATTATTATTATTATTATTATTATTATTATTATTATTATTATTATTATTATTATTATTATAATATTGTTGAATAATATTGTTGTTGTTGTTGGTGTTGTTGTTGTTGTTGTTGCTGCAACATCAAGGGCTGAGATTTGGGAACCAGAACTCCCCTTCCCCACCCGAGCCAATGATGGCCTCGAATTTGGTCTAATTGGTCATTTTGAATGTTGCAACTATCATTTTTCTTACTGGGAGCATAGCAAGAAAACTTCGAGCGAAGCGAGTAGCTCTCCGCAGGCCCAGAGGGCCTATTTTTTAATAACAAAAGAAACTTAATTTAAAAAAAGAAACTTTACAAAAATGAATTTAAACTGGATTGTTTGTCAATAAAGACAGGAAACAAGAATGTGCTCTCATAGACCTCTCAATAAAGACAGGAAACAAGAATGTGCCCTCATAGACCTCTCAATAAAGACGGGAAACAAGAATGTGCCCTCATAGACCTCTCAATAAAGACAGGAAACAAGAATGTGCCCTCATAGACCTCTCAATAAAGACAGGAAACAAGAATGTGCCCTCATAGACCTCTCAATAAAGACAGGAAACAAGAATGTCCCCCCATAGACCTCTCAATAAAGACAGGAAACAAGAATGTGCCCTCATAGACCTCTCAATAAAGACAGGAAACAAGAATGTGCCCTCATAGACCTCTCAATAAAGACAGGAAACAAGAATGTGCCCTCATAGACCTCTCAATAAAGACAGGAAACAAGAATGTGCCCGCATAGACCTCTTAATAAAGACAGGAAACAAGAATGTGCCCTCATAGACCTCTCAATAAAGACAGGAAACAAGAATGTGCCCTCATAGACCTCTCAATAAAGACAGGAAACAAGAATGTGCCCTCATAGACCTCTCAATAAAGACAGGAAACAAGAATGTGCCCTCATAGACCTCTCAATAAAGACAGGAAACAAGAATGTGCCCTCATAGACCTCTCAATAAAGACAGGAAACAAGAATGTGCCCTCATAGACCTCTCAATAAAGACAGGAAACAAGAATGTGCCCTCATAGACCTCTCAATAAAGTCAGGAAACAAGAATGTGCCCTCATAGACCTCTCAATAAAGACAGGAAACAAGAATGTGCCCTCATAGACCTCTCAATAAAGACAGGAAACAAGAATGTGCCCTCATAGACCTCTCAATAAAGACAGGAAACAAGAATGTGCCCTCATAGACCTCTCAATAAAGACAGGAAACAAGAATGTACCCTCATAGACCTCTCAATAAAGACAGGAAACAAGAATGTGCCCTCATAGATCTCTCAATAAAGACAGGAAACAAGAATGTGCCCTCATAGACCTCTCAATAAAGACAGGAAACAAGAATGTGCCCTCATAGACCTCTCAATAAAGACAGGAAACAAGAATGTACCCTCATAGACCTCTCAATAAAGACAGGAAACAAGAATATGCCCTCATAGACCTCTCAATAAAGACAGGAAACAAGAATGTGCCCTCATAGACCTCTCAATAAAGTCAGGAAACAAGAATGTGCCCTCATAGACCTCTCAATAAAGACAGGAAACAAGAATGTGCCTCATAGAACTCTCAATAAAGACAGGAAACAAGAATGTGCCTTCATAGACCTCTCAATAAAGACAGGAAACAAGAATGTGCCCTCATAGACCTCTCAATAAAGACAGGAAACAAGAATGTGCCCTCATAGACCTCTCAATAAAGACAGGAAACAAGAATGTACCCTCATAGACCTCTCAATAAAGACAGGAAACAAGAATGTGCCCTCATAGACCTCTCAATAAAGACAGGAAACAAGAATGTGCCCTCATAGACCTCTCAATAAAGACAGGAAACAAGAATGTGCCCTCATAGACCTCTCAATAAAGACAGGAAACAAGAATGTGCCCTCATAGACCTCTCAATAAAGACAGGAAACAAGAATGTGCCCTCATAGACCTCTCAATAAAGACAGGAAACAAGAATGTGCCCTCATAGACCTCTCAATAAAGACAGGAAACAAGAATGTGCCCTCATAGACCTCTCAATAAAGACAGGAAACAAGAATGTACCCTCATAGACCTCTCAATAAAGACAGGAAACAAGAATGTGCCCTCATAGACCTCTCAATAAAGACAGGAAACAAGAATGTGCCCTCATAGACCTCTCAATAAAGACAGGAAACAAGAATGTGCCCTCATAGACCTCTCAATAAAGACAGGAAACAAGAATGTGCCCTCATAGACCTCTCAATAAAGACAGGAAACAAGAATGTGCCCTCATAGACCTCTCAATAAAGACAGGAAACAAGAATGTGCCCTCATAGACCTCTCAATAAAGACAGGAAACAAGAATGTGCCCTCATAGACCTCTCAATAAAGACAGGAAACAAGAATGTGCCCTCATAGACCTCTCAATAAAGACAGGAAACAAGAATGTGCCCTCATAGACCTCTCAATAAAGACAGGAAACAAGAATGTGCCCTCATAGACCTCTCAATAAAGACAGGAAACAAGAATGTGCCCTCATAGACCTCTCAATAAAGACAGGAAACAAGAATGTGCCCTCATAGACCTCTCAATAAAGACAGGAAACAAGAATGTGCCCTCATAGACCTCTCAATAAAGACAGGAAACAAGAATGTGCCCTCATAGACCTCTCAATAAAGACAGGAAACAAGAATGTGCCCTCATAGACCTCTCAATAAAGACAGGAAACAAGAATGTGCCCTCATAGACCTCTCAATAAAGACAGGAAACAAGAATGTGCCCTCATAGACCTCTCAATAAAGACAGGAAACAAGAATGTGCCCTCATAGACCTCTCAATAAAGACAGGAAACAAGAATGTGTCCTCATAGACCTCTCAATAAAGACAGGAAACAAGAATGTGCCCTCATAGACCTCTCAATAAAGACAGGAAACAAGAATGTGCCCTCATAGACCTCTCAATAAAGACAGGAAACAAGAATGTGCCCTCATAGACCTCTCAATAAAGACAGGAAACAAGAATGTGCCCTCATAGACCTCTCAATAAAGACAGGAAACAAGAATGTGCCCTCATAGACCTCTCAATAAAGACAGGAAACAAGAATGTGCCCTCATAGACCTCTCAATAAAGACAGGAAACAAGAATGTGCCCTCATAGACCTCTCAATAAAGACAGGAAACAAGAATGTGCCCTCATAGACCCCTCAATAAAAATAGGAAACAAGAATGTGCCCTCATAGACCTCTCAATAAAGACAGGAAACAAGAATGTGCCCTCATAGACCTCTCAATAAAGACAGGAAACAAGAATGTACCCTCATAGACCTCTCAATAAAGACAGGAAACAAGAATGTGCCCTCATAGACCTCTCAATAAAGACAGGAAACAAGAATGTGCCCTCATAGACCTCTCAATAAAGACAGGAAACAAGAATGTGCCCTCATAGACCTCTCAATAAAGACAGGAAACAAGAATGTGCCCTCATAGACCTCTCAATAAAGACAGGAAACAAGAATGTGCCCTCATAGACCTCTCAATAAAGACAGGAAACAAGAATGTACCCTCATAGACCTCTCAATAAAGACAGGAAACAAGAATGTGCCCTCATAGACCTCTCAATAAAGACAGGAAACAAGAATGTGCCCTCATAGACCTCTCAATAAAGACAGGAAACAAGAATGTGCCCTCATAGACCTCTCAATAAAGACAGGAAACAAGAATGTGCCCTCATAGACCTCTCAATAAAGACAGGAAACAAGAATGTGCCCTCATAGACCTCTCAATAAAGACAGGAAACAAGAATGTGCCCTCATAGACCTCTCAATAAAGACAGGAAACAAGAATGTGCCCTCATAGACCTCTCAATAAAGACAGGAAACAAGAATGTGCCCTCATAGACCTCTCAATAAAGACAGGAAACAAGAATGTGCCCTCATAGACCTCTCAATAAAGACAGGAAACAAGAATGTACCCTCATAGACCTCTCAATAAAGACAGGAAACAAGAATGTGCCCTCATAGACCTCTCAATAAAGACAGGAAACAAGAATGTGCCCTCATAGACCTCTCAATAAAGACAGGAAACAAGAATGTGCCCTCATAGACCTCTCAATAAAGACAGGAAACAAGAATGTGCCCTCATAGACCTCTCAATAAAGACAGGAAACAAGAATGTGCCCTCATAGACCTCTCAATAAAGACAGGAAACAAGAATGTGCCCTCATAGACCTCTCAATAAAGACAGGAAACAAGAATGTGCCCTCATAGACCTCTCAATAAAGACAGGAAACAAGAATGTGCCCTCATAGACCTCTCAATAAAGACAGGAAACAAGAATGTGCCCTCATAGACCTCTCAATAAAGACAGGAAACAAGAATGTGCCCTCATAGACCTCTCAATAAAGACAGGAAACAAGAATGTGCCCTCATAGACCTCTCAATAAAGACAGGAAACAAGAATGTGCCCTCATAGACCTCTCAATAAAGACAGGAAACAAGAATGTGCCCTCATAGACCTCTCAATAAAGACAGGAAACAAGAATGTGCCCTCATAGACCTCTCAATAAAGACAGGAAACAAGAATGTGTCCTCATAGACCTCTCAATAAAGACAGGAAACAAGAATGTGCCCTCATAGACCTCTCAATAAAGACAGGAAACAAGAATGTGCCCTCATAGACCTCTCAATAAAGACAGGAAACAAGAATGTGCCCTCATAGACCTCTCAATAAAGACAGGAAACAAGAATGTGCCCTCATAGACCTCTCAATAAAGACAGGAAACAAGAATGTACCCTCATAGACCTCTCAATAAAGACAGGAAACAAGAATGTGCCCTCATAGACCTCTCAATAAAGACAGGAAACAAGAATGTGCCCTCATAGACCTCTCAATAAAGACAGGAAACAAGAATGTACCTTCATAGACCTCTCAATAAAGACAGGAAACAAGAATGTGCCCTCATAGACCTCTCAATAAAGACAGGAAACAAGAATGTGCCCTCATAGACCTCTCAATAAAGACAGGAAACAAGAATGTACCCTCATAGACCTCTCAATAAAGACAGGAAACAAGAATGTGCCCTCATAGACCTCTCAATAAAGACAGGAAACAAGAATGTGCCCTCATAGACCTCTCAATAAAGACAGGAAACAAGAATGTGCCCTCATAGACCTCTCAATAAAGACAGGAAACAAGAATGTACCCTCATAGACCTCTCAATAAAGACAGGAAACAAGAATGTGCCCTCATAGACCTCTCAATAAAGACAGGAAACAAGAATGTGCCCTCATAGACCTCTCAATAAAGACAGGAAACAAGAATGTGCCCTCATAGACCTCTCAATAAAGACAGGAAACAAGAATGTGTCCTCATAGACCTCTCAATAAAGATAGGAAACAAGAATGTGCCCTCATAGACCTCTCAATAAAGACAGGAAACAAGAATGTGCCCTCATAGACCTCTCAATAAAGACAGGAAACAAGAATGTGCCCTCATAGACCTCTCAATAAAGACAGGAAACAAGAATGTGCCCTCATAGACCTCTCAATAAAGACAGGAAACAAGAATGTGCCCTCATAGACCTCTCAATAAAGACAGGAAACAAGAATGTGCCCTCATAGACCTCTCAATAAAGACAGGAAACAAGAATGTGCCCTCATAGACCTCTCAATAAAGACAGGAAACAAGAATGTGCCCTCATAGACCTCTCAATAAAGACAGGAAACAAGAATGTGCCCTCATAGACCTCTCAATAAAGACAGGAAACAAGAATGTGTCCTCATAGACCTCTCAATAAAGACAGGAAACAAGAATGTGCCCTCATAGACCTCTCAATAAAGACAGGAAACAAGAATGTGCCCTCATAGACCTCTCAATAAAGACAGGAAACAAGAATGTGCCCTCATAGACCTCTCAATAAAGACAGGAAACAAGAATGTGTCCTCATAGACCTCTCAATAAAGACAGGAAACAAGAATGTGCCCTCATAGACCTCTCAATAAAGACAGGAAACAAGAATGTGCCCTCATAGACCTCTCAATAAAGACAGGAAACAAGAATGTAACCACATGACCACTTGACCAGACCATTTAGAAGAATATGCACTAATTTTTTTAATACTGTTCTAGTAAGTAAGTCCTCTATGATGTTTGTGGTTTATGTGGGCACATCATCTTCCCTTTTTCCCCCTTTAAAAAAAAGGCTAATTACATAATTAGAGTTTTGTTTTGTCTGTGTGTGAGTTGCACCCAGCAAAGAAGCCTTGGCTCCAGGTATGGTCAAGCTGTACTCTAGACATAGCAACTCTTACGCAACGGATTCCTTACTACATCAGAACAAGCCAGTAAGCAGCAAGTCTGCCAGAGCTGCATAGAACTTCCCCTCAAGCCCCTTAGATACGAATTTTAATTTGTTCATTAATGACTGCCGGGACTTGCCTACAGTGCTGTTCATCGTGACAACTGCTTGTGGTGCAGTGCTGGAGCTCTCTGTTGGCATGACCACTTAAGCTCAGGGGGGCTGGTTGGAATGCTGTGTGCCGAAACTGTGCACTTGTACTTCAGTAGTGTGACGAGCCGCCACCTGCCAAAGGTGGACGGGTGGTTTATGGTTGAAGTTGAACAGACGTGTGTGTACATCAACTTTAGCTGCTGCTGTTGTTGTTGTTATGTCCGGTGTGGTACCAATTGTTCTTTCTCTTGCACACTGTTGTTGTTGTTAGTAGTACTACAGTAGTATTGTTGTTAATATTATTATTATTATCATCATCATTATTATATTATTTATTATTATCATAATTGTTACAATAACCTTCTCAATAATCAACTTGAAATTGAATTCTCTCGACAAAATGCTCTAGCCTTCATCAGGAATAATGAGATGCTAAGACTCACGTGAGCCTGCTATATACCGGTAGCTAGCTATTCACCACATGCTACTGGCATATGAGTCCAGCACGTGAACTGGCACACACGTCCAACTGTTATTGTTATTGTTCTTATCATTATTATTATTATTATCATCATTATTGTTATTGTTATTATTATCATTATTATTGTTATTATTATTAGTAGTAGCAGTATTAACATTGTTTATTATTATTGTTATTATTATAATTATCGTTGTTGACAGTGCTGAGTTTTGACTCTCTGCTTCACGAGTATTATGAAGATGTTGAAGAAGTAAGTTTAATGGTGGTGTGGAAGGTGTGTGGGGGTAGAGGGAGGAGGAAGGTTGTGTGAGTTGACATTTCTTAGTAATCTACGCAAGCTTTGGACTTGTTGAATATACTAAGTCTTGTCATCATTCCCACTCACTTTGGTATGAAATTGCAACTTAATCCTTTTTATGATAGGTGTGGTCAGATGCAAACAAGAACTTGTCGTCCGTGGTGACGATTGTGTCCATATCAGGTGGGGAGAGAGACATCATGGTTCCTACCCACCTCTCTGTCCTTCCCTCCTCCTTCAGCATAGCTGTGAGTGTAAGCCGGTAGGACAGGGAGCCGGGGGGACAGGGAGCCGGGGGGACAGGGAGCCGGGGGGACAGACAGTAACAGGAATAGATGGATGGCCATAGACAGGCAGAGAGATGGACAGGTTGATGGTCAGACAAACAGGGACAGACAGGTGTCCGGATAGGTACATTGTAGATGGACAGAGAGAGTCAAACAGAGAGATGAACAGACAATTCGACAGACACTTATGCTGGCAACTTTATGCCTTCTGTTGCTGATCTCTCATGTCCCTCATATTTTCTCTTCTTGCTTCTCCCCTTCCTCCCCCCTCTCTTCCTCGTCACACCCTCTCTCTACCCACGTCTTTCTCTCTTTGGCTCTTTATTTTCCTCTCCAACCTTCCTAGTCGCCTGCTATCCCTTGTAACTGGGCATCGGCTGATCACTTGGCTATCGTCTGGTAGGTTGGGTGAAGTGCATGTGCCAGAATCTTCTCTATTCTCGCTCTCCTCCCCTCCCTCTCCTCCCCTCCCTCTCCTCCCCTCCCTCTCCTCCCCTCCCTCTCCTCCCCTCCCTCTCCTCCCCTCCCACTCCTCCCTCCCTCTCCTCCCCTCCCTCCCTCCCTCTCCTCCCCTCTCCTCTCCTCCCCTCCCTCTCCTCCCCTCTCCTCTCCTCCCCTCCCTCTCCTCCCCTCCCTCTCCTCCCCTCCCACTCCTCCCCTCTCCTCCCCTCTCCTCCCCTCTCCTCCCCTCCCACTCCTCCCCTCTCCTCCCCTCCTCCCTCTCCTCCCCTCCTCCCCCCTCTCCTCCCCCCTCTCCTCCCCCCCTCTCCTCCCCCCTCTCCTCCCCTCCTCCCTCTCCTCCCCTCCTCCCTCTCCTCTCCTCCCCTCCTCCCTCTCCTCTCCTCCCCTCCTCCCTCTCCTCCCCTCCTCCCTCTTCTCCCCTCCTCCCTCCCTCTCCTCCCCTCCTTCTCCTCCCTCTCCTCCCCTCCTTCTCCTCTCCTCCCTCTCCTCCTTTCTCCCTTCCTCTCCCTCCTTCCCCCCCTTCTCCCCCCCCCTCATCTCCTCCCTCTCCAAGGTGTCGCAGGGTTCAACTTGCCATAGTGAGAAGTCTCTTTCTCCTACAAGATGAGGTAGCCCCTCAAATTATTAGCAATGCCAGTAAGAGACTCTTCACCTTTCATCATTTGCTGTCTCAAGGCAAGGCTATCCCTCTCAGTCCTGGCTCCTCCACTCTGAAATGTAAGTTTAGCATGCTTATGGCAGTGTTTACAGCTCCCTGCATGTAGGCAGAGGAAGCACACACTCCTCCTGTGTATATCATTCTGAGATCAGCATGCATACATGTACATTTCCCCATATAACTATCTCGATAGACACTTCTACCCCCATCACATTACAATGTGCTATCACAGTGATGCAAAATGGACACCACCTCGGTTGAGGCAGGCTGGAGTAGTTGACAATTTAGTTATGGGGACCAGCACCGCACTGGGTGGAGGCAGGTTGAAGTAGCTCTATGGGGACACACACTGGACCAACACTGGGTGGAGACAGGTCGAAGTAGGTCTATGGGGGCATACACTGGACCAATGCCACACTCGGTGGAGGCAGGTTGAAGTAGGTCTATGGGGACACACACTGGACCAACACTGGGTGGAGACAGGTCGAAGTAGGTCTATGGGGACATACACTGGACCAACACTGGGTGGAGACAGGTCAAAGTAGGTCTATGGGGGCATACACTGGACCAATGCCACACTCGGTGGAGGCAGGTTGAAGTAGGTCTATGGGGACACACACTGGACCAACACTGGGTGGAGACAGGTCGAAGTAGGTCTATGGGGACACACACTGGACCAACCTCAACTGGGTGGAGGTTGGAGTAGTTGACAATAGCTCACATAGTCAAGTGGACTGGTACACTTGCACTCCTGAAGCAGAGAGAAGTAAAATAGACCACACCTCTGTGATCACTCTTGTTTCCTTTGTGCTCCTTGCCTTGTGCAGTGGATGGGAAGAAGGTGATCTTCACCGAACCCGACTTGGAGTTGTTCCTGAAGGACTTTGTGAAGGGCTACAAATATGTGGCTGTACCTCTGCCTTCCAATGACCACACCCACCACCTGTTGGCTGCCTCCAATACGGTATGCTTCATTTGCTTTCATTGTGAAGGCTCAAAAAGCCTAATGTAACAATATGTGATGCTGCCTTACCTTAACTCGGCATTAGAACATTGAGTCGTGATGTCTTTAGTAGACCTTCATGCCTTAACTTGAACATGTAGTCTATTAGAAATCATGGCAATGTTCTAATCGTCTCTAAAAATTAATTTCTCTTTCGACAATTAGAGTGAATAAGGACGGTATTCCATATACATATTTGGTCAAATTATTGGGGGTGGGATTGTGTCGGTCAACAGGAATTTGTGGAGGTAAATGGACGACTAAATTAGCTGTTTAGCTTTTCTTCCTTTGGGGAAAAGGGTCGAAGTCTTTATCAAGCCACTATATACACACACATGTATGTATCTATGGTATAGTATATGCTTGTTGTTGGGTATAATGATCTGTTAAGCACTCACTGTTATTCTGACCCTTGGTAGGTGTGCTCTTAATAGCACCATCAAGCGTGAGCTGTTTTTCAGACAGGACTAAATTATGACCAAGGAAATTTGAAGGAGGACTGCTTGTACAATGGCTGAGGACGACATCGCCGTTCAGGAAGAAATAGTCCGGCTATGTGGTCCCCCTCCCCTGACCAGGAAAAGGGGAGGAGCTGGAAGGTTACGGAGCTGGTGAAGGTAGCATGGATTGAGGGCTTGACTGCGAAGCTGACGTGAATGAGGGAGATTGCGTGGAAGAAAGATGAGGCTTCTAGCTCATTCCTGTAGTGATGGTCCTGCTCTCATCGTGGTTGCTGCACTGTGTGCATTGACGACCAATTTACCATTCCTAGATTCGTTCTTGCTGGGATGACGCGCATTGCCCAGACCCCCCAAAAAATATTTAAAGCGAAAATGGCCTACATACTTGCTTCATTCTAAAAAGCAAAATCCAACCATAAAGGTACCTAACACCTTTAGGCGGCTGATGTGTGGGGTCGCCAGGTCAAATATATATGAAGCAAATCCAACCTACAGGACAGCCAAAAGGGAAGCCTAAAGTGAGCTACTTCCTCCATTCCAAATAGCCAACTCAAATTTTTTGGCTTAATTAAAACCATCCTTGGGTGGGCCTTAAATAGCACACAAGTGGCCCTTAAATAGCACACAAGTGGCCCTTAAATAGCACACAAAGTTTAGTCTGGATCAGCTCATGGGGTCCACTGTTACAAGCTAACACACACATGCACACACACACACATGCACACACATGCACACACTCACTCACACACACACATGCACACACACACATGCACACACTCACTCACACACATGCCCACACACACTCACACACACATGCACACACACACATGCACATACTCACTCACACACAAAAACGTTGTGTATGTGCAAAAAAACATGCATTTTCAACAAGACAAGGCCTGAACATGGCAGCATGTAGATATGATGCTAGCACAAGATAAGGCCTGAACATGGCAGCATGTAGATATGATGCTGGCACAAGACAAGGCCTGAACATGGCAGCATGTAGATATGATGCTAGCACAAGGCAAGGCCTGAACATGGCAGCATGTAGATATGATGCTGGCACAAGACAAGGCCTGAACATGGCAGCATGTAGATATGATGCTAGCACAAGGCAAGGCCTGAACATGGCAGCATGTAGATATGATGCTGGCACAAGGCAAGGCCTGAACATGGCAGCATGTAGATATGATGCTAGCACAAGGCCTGAACATGGCAGCATGTAGATATGATGCAGACAAGGTCTGAACATGGCAGCATGTAGATATGATGCTAGCACAAGGCAAGGTCTGAACATGGCAGCATGTAGATATGATGCTGGCACAAGACAAGGCCTGAACATGGCAGCATGTAGATATGATGCTGGCACAAGGCAAGGCCTGAACATGGCAGCATGTAGATATGATGCTAGCACAAGGCCTGAACATGGCAGCATGTAGATATGATGTTAGCACAAGGCAAGGCCTGAACATGGCAGCATGTAGATATGATGCTGGCACAAGGCAAGGCCTGAACATGGCAGCATGTAGATATGATGCTGGCACAAGACAAGGCCTGAACATGGCAGCATGTAGATATGATGCTGGCACAAGACAAGGCCTGAACATGGCAGCATCTAGCACAAGACAAGGCCTGAACATGGCAGCATGTAGATATGATGCTAGCACAAGGCAAGGCCTGAACATGGCAGCATGTAGATATGATGCTAGCACAAGGCAAGGCCTGAACATGGCAGCATGTAGATATGATGCTGGCACAAGACAAGGCCTGAACATGGCAGCATGTAGATATGATGCTGGCACAAGACAAGGCCTGAACATGGCAGCATGTAGATATGATGCTAGCACAAGGCAAGGCCTGAACATGGCAGCATGTAGATATGATGCTGGCACAAGACAAGGCCTGAACATGGCAGCATGTAGATATGATGCTGGCACAAGACAAGGCCTGAACATGGCAGCATGTAGATATGATGCTAGCACAGGACAAGGCCTGAACATGGCAGCATGTAGATATGATGCTGGCACAAGGCAAGGCCTGAACATGGCAGCATGTAGATATGATGCTGGCACAAGACAAGGCCTGAACATGGCAGCATGTAGATATGATGCTGGCACAAGACAAGGCCTGAACATGGCAGCATGTAGATATGATGCTGGCACAAGACAAGGCCTGAACATGGCAGCATGTAGATATGATGCTGGCACAAGACAAGGCCTGAACATGGCAGCATGTAGATATGATGCTGGCACAAGACAAGGTCTGAACATGGCAGCATGTAGATATGATGCTGGCACAAGACAAGGCCTGAACATGGCAGCATGTAGATATGATGCTGGCACAAGACAAGGCCTGAACATGGCAGCATGTAGATATGATGCTAGCACAAGGCAAGGCCTGAACATGGCAGCATGTAGATATGATGCTGGCACAAGGCAAGGCCTGAACATGGCAGCATGTAGATATGATGCTGGCACAAGACAAGGCCTGAACATGGCAGCATGTAGATATGATGCTGGCACAAGACAAGGCCTGAACATGGCAGCATGTAGATATGATGCTGGCACAAGGCAAGGCCTGAACATGGCAGCATGTAGATATGATGCTGGCACAAGACAAGGCCTGAACATGGCAGCATGTAGATATGATGCTGGCACAAGACAAGGCCTGAACATGGCAGCATGTAGATATGATGTTAGCACAAGGCAAGGCCTGAACATGGCAGCATGTAGATATGATGCTGGCACAAGACAAGGCCTGAACATGGCAGCATGTAGATATGATGCTAGCACAAGGCAAGGCCTGAACATGGCAGCATGTAGATATGATGCTGGCACAAGACAAGGCCTGAACATGGCAGCATGTAGATATGATGCTAGCACAAGGCAAGGCCTGAACATGGCAGCATGTAGATATGATGCTGGCACAAGGCAAGGCCTGAACATGGCAGCATGTAGATATGATGCTGGCACAAGACAAGGTCTGAACATGGCAGCATGTAGATATGATGCTAGCACAAGGCAAGGCCTGAACATGGCAGCATGTAGATATGATGCTGGCACAAGACAAGGCCTGAACATGGCAGCATGTAGATATGATGCTGGCACAAGACAAGGCCTGAACATGGCAGCATGTAGATATGATGCTGGCACAAGACAAGGCCTGAACATGGCAGCATGTAGATATGATGCTAGCACAAGGCAAGGCCTGAACATGGCAGCATGTAGATATGATGCTGGCACAAGACAAGGCCTGAACATGGCAGCATGTAGATATGATGCTGGCACAAGACAAGGCCTGAACATGGCAGCATGTAGATATGATGCTAGCACAAGGCAAGGCCTGAACATGGCAGCATGTAGATATGATGCTGGCACAAGACAAGGCCTGAACATGGCAGCATGTAGATATGATGCTGGCACAAGACAAGGCCTGAACATGGCAGCATGTAGATATGATGCTGGCACAAGACAAGGTCTGAACATGGCAGCATGTAGATATGATGCTGGCACAAGACAAGGTCTGAACATGGCAGCATGTAGATATGATGCTGGCACAAGACAAGGCCTGAACATGGCAGCATGTAGATATGATGTTAGCATGCAACACTCTCCAAATACGTACACATGCAAATATTAGGTACACCATAGAAACACCACAGAACAAAGTTGTGCTGTTCTGCACTCTGCCTGCCATCTTCTCCAAGCCTCAGTAGCCGATGGCGTGCACTCTATAGACATGGTTTCATTTAGGGGGGGGGGGGGGGGGGGGGGGAGGGAGGCAGGAGGGCTACCCCCCCTTGGAACCTTTTTGCCCCCCCCCCCCCTTGGAAATTGTATTATTAAAATGATGTTGATAAGTGCTTGACAAAGTGCATGAGCAGTGAGAGTATAGAGATAAGAGTCTGAATGAGAGTTTACCCAGCAATCCGTCTACCTTTTCTACTCCACACATCAACAGTTTCTTCCAAATCATTACATGTATCAGTGATTTTTTTCGGGAGATTCAAAGACAATTTTCATTAAGTTGGACAGGCTAAGTTCAGTTAAGCGGTTATGAATGTGATTCTTTATTAATTTCATGTCTGAGAAACTTCGTTCCGCTGATGCTGTAGAAACGGGAATAGACAAGCATGTGGTTGCCAGTTTATGTAGATTGGGGAATAATGCTATAAGCATGCCATTGATGAGTAATTCCTTCAGTTGCCATGGATGTATCATCTTTTGGCTGCTTGATAAGGAGCTGACGATACGTTTTCCACTTTGTGCTGAGGTCAGAAGAGACAATGGCTGCCTTCTCAAATTCAGTTCCTTCCAATGATTTAGCTAGTAAATCTGTCCCAAACTGTCCAATGAGAATTTGAATTGAACTGTCTCCATATAAAGGTAGCTCATGAGTAGAGAGGCTGGGCACTTTCTTCGGATCAATGCTGATAACACATCTTTTGAGGAGGATCTAAACCTGCTGGATATGTTATCTTTGATGAGTCTGATAAAAGGCTTGCCCACTCTTTCTTGAAAAGAGCATATATCTAAATGAGTGACTTCAATACCTGTTTCTGCTTTTAACTCTTCTCTTGCATCTTGTAGCTGTAAAACCCAATTTGCTGAAGGCAGTATAGCATCATCAAGTGAATTAAGTAAGAGTAGCATCCATTAGACTAGAAATAAGGGAGAGGTCCAGGTGCTTGGTCTGTAAGGTACAGCTAAGCTTTGCCACTTGAGGAAGAATGTAGTCAAGTAGGTACATTGCCGCTATTGTGGAGTGACTAGAAAGGGCTTTACTTAGTCCAATAGCTTCTGGTTCATGTGATATTTCATATATATTTTCAAGAGCAAGAACCATTGAGGTGTAACTAGCTTTTACTGCTTTGACACAACGCTCATGTGCAAGCCAGCGTGTGTCTGACGGTTTCACAATCTTGAGCTCTGGAAGATCTAGTACTTTCTGAATCTCCTTCAATGACTCTGCACGTTTTGGGGAGTAATGAAAGAACTTCCATAATGTCATCAGAGTAGTGTAGACATGCTTGATACCTGGTGTAGCATTAGCAGCTTGCACGGAAGCCAGTTGAAGGACATGACAGCGACAGTGGACAAACAATGCATGAGGTGAGAGCTCTTTCAACCTTCTTTGAACTCCTGTTTTGTCACCAGAGAAAGTAGCAGCTCCATCAAATCACATTCCTATAAGCCTTCCCAACTGAATGTTCTTTTCCTTGCAGTACTTCACTAAAGCAGAATAGATACTTTTAGCACTAGTTTTCTTCAAGGGTAAAATTTCAATGAACTCTTCTTCTGGTACACCACTCTCCACCCAACGACAACAGCTCCTCTATGGTAGTAACATCAGTGCATTCATCAGCCATGTTGCTATAATAGGGTGCCTTATGAAGCCGCTTGAGTAGAGACTCTTCCCCATGTTCCAAGAGCATTCACAAACTCTACTACAGCCATTTTTGAGGTGTACGTTCCATTTCTTCCAGCTCTGTCAAGAAAGGTTTGAAGAGTCTCTCCACCACAACTCTAACAATTCAACTTGTTTGTCAAAGTTAGTAGTATGTGCGATGTGCTGATGAGCTAGAAAGTGAGTACATTTGATTAGAGCTTTAATCGCCATCCTATTTTGTAATCTTTGCTGCTCTCCAACATTTTGAAGCTGGCTGATAATGGATCCAATTGACAGGATAGAAGGTGCACTTCACTTTTTGAATGTGATTTCATTTTCTGAGTCGCCTTCTTCCAGTTAGTGAATGGTTTGGTAATCCAAGCCCCACCAGTCCTCTGAAGAGATCTTCACCCTTTTTGCATAATTTGCAGAATGCACCCTGTAAATTTTCATCAAACTCTAACCAGGGAAAAGTTCCTTCACACTTTTTGTTGTATCTCCTGATTCCAGATCCTGACTTGGAAGGTGGTTTAGAAGTAGATTTGAGCAATGCTTCTTAGGAGGATTGGGCTGTACATCAATCTCAGACTCATTACCATCCTCAGAATCACTAGAGCTTGAAACTACCAAAGACTTGGATGCACTCCTGAAATACTCCTGAAATACGAGCGAATATCCATTTTTATGTTTTGTTTCTCTCTGTGCTTCTATTTATATACCACTCAATAATATGATGATGTAAGTGTCTAACATTGTTCCCTTCCATAAATAGATCACATGGACAGCATTTCTACACACCAGTTTACCCAAAGGGTAAACTGTTAGTTCCACATTATAGTACTCAGGTATATCCAGGCAGAAGCCACTAGAGCCAACCCAAAACACAACAGGGAAGTCCACACACACCAGGGTTTCATTTTAGGGGGGGGGAAGTCCTGGAATCTCCCCAAAGACCAGTTTATCACCCCCCCCTAAAAATGTTTCTTTTCCTTAACAATTCTCTATTAAAGTGCATTAATAAAGGAATATAGTGCATACAAAGTAGTAAGAAATCCCGCCCGCCCCCTTCACAGCCCAAATATAACTGAGTCTGGCTGTGTAGACTTCCCTTTTAGAACTGACTACTAGTACCCCCAGAATGCCTCAGAATCAATCTCAGAGTATCTATTTATTATTTTTTTATTTATTCTGGGGGAGCATGCCCCCAGACCCCCCTAGTTTTTATGTGCTATACAACCCTCCCTCCCCTCCACGTCAACACCAAACTTTGGAGTTCCGCCCCCCCCCTCCCAAAACTCAAAATCCTGTATGAAACCCTGCATGCACACACACACATATTCAAGCATACCTCGACCCCCCAGATGGCATTTGTGAAACTTTGTCACATGTTTAACCATCATGCCCCCCCCCTTAAAATCCAGATTCCTCCAGTTGCCCCCCCCCCCCTTGGACAATTTTCTAAATGAAACCCTGATAGAGGATAGAGGTGATAAAACATCACCAGTACGCAAGACGCTTGCACATCTGGGTGCTGTTGTTGAGTGCACGTCCTTGCCCAGATGTGTCGGTGATCTTGCTTATGTATGTGTGTAGTAGTACATCTGCTAGCAGCTTGCTTGCACTGAGAATGGGAAAGGAAAGAGGAAAAAGAAGGATGTTGGATTGATTGTAGAAGAAGTTGTGTCACCACTGCCATAAACATTTCTGGAAGTTTACCCATGAGCTTCTAGACGACAATGCTGCAAGCAGGGTCCACACCAGAGTTTTCTGAAGGTGAAGCTTTCATGATTTTAAATGGTAAAGGATCATCAATGGGTTGAGGTTTACAGTTTACTGGGTGCAGTCTTACTGGCTGTACTGTGTCTGCGAGCACTGGCCATGGAATGCTATGATCCCAAGATACATATAAGCCGACAATGAATGAGGAACAAAGTACAAATTACATCAGCAAAGTCCATAGTCCACCTCGAAGCCAGAGAAGCCGGCCAAGTCTGCTTCATCTTTAGTCCCCCTCGAAGCCGGAGAAGCTGGCCAAGTCTGCTTCATCCTTAGTCCACTCAAAGCCAGAGAAACCGGCCAAGTCTGCTTCATCCTTAGTCCACCTCGAAGCCAGAGAAGCTGGCCAAGTCTGCTTCATCCTTAGTCCACCTCGAAGCCGGAGAAGCTGGCCAAGTCTGCTTCATCCTTAGTCCACCTCGAAGCCAGAGAAGCTGGCCAAGTCTGCTTCATCCTTAGTCCACCTCAAAGCCAGAGAAGCTGGCCAAGTCTGCTTCATCCATAGTCCACCTTGAAGCCAGAGAAGCTGGCCAAGTCTGCTTCGTCCTTAGTCCACCTCGAAGCCAGAGAAGCTGGCCAAGTCTGCTTCATCCTTAGTCCACCTCAAAGCCAGGGAAGCTGGCCAAGTCTGCTTCATCCATAGTCCACCTCGAAGCCAGAGAAGCTGGCCAAGTCTGCTTCATCCTTAGTCCACCTCGAAGCCGGAGAAGCCGGCCAAGTCTGCTTCATCCATAGTCCACCTCGAAGCCGGAGAAGCCGGCCAAGTCTGTTTCATCTTTAGTCCACCTCGAAGCCAGAGAAGATGGCCAGGTCTGCTTCATCCTTAGTCCCCCTCAAAGCCAGAGAAGCTGGCCAAGTCTGCTTCATCCTTAGTCCACCTCGAAGCCAGAGAAGCTGGCCAAGTCTGCTTCATCCTTAGTCCACCTCGAAGCCAGAGAAGCTGGCCAAGTCTGCTTCATCCTTAGTCCCCCTCGAAGCCAGAGAAGCTGGCCAAGTCTGCTTCATCCTTAGTCTCGAAGCCAGAGAAGCTGGCCAAGTCTGCTTCATCCTTAGTCCACCTCAAAGCCAGAGAAGCTGGCCAAGTCTGCTTCATCCTTAGTCCACCTCGAAGCCGGAGAAGCTGGCCAAGTCTGCTTCATCCTTAGTCCACCTCAAAGCCAGAGAAGCTGGCCAAGTCTGCTTCATCCATAGTCCACCTCAAAGCCAGGGAAGCTGGCCAAGTCTGCTTCATCCATAGTCCACCTCGAAGCCAGAGAAGCTGGCCAAGTCTGCTTCGTCCTTAGTCCACCTCGAAGCCAGAGAAGCTGGCCAAGTCTGCTTCATCCTTAGTCCACCTCAAAGCCAGAGAAGCTGGCCAAGTCTGCTTCATCCATAGTCCACCTTGAAGCCAGATAAGCTGGCCAAGTCTGCTTCGTCCTTAGTCCACCTCGAAGCCAGAGAAGCTGGCCAAGTCTGCTTCATCCTTGGTCCACCTCAAAGCCAGAGAAGCTGGCCAAGTCTGCTTCATCCATAGTCCACCTCGAAGCCGGAGAAGCTGGCCAAGTCTGCTTCATCCATAGTCCACCTTGAAGCCAGAGAAGCTGGCCAAGTCTGCTTCGTCCTTAGTCCACCTCGAAGCCAGAGAAGCTGGCCAAGTCTGCTTCATCCTTAGTCCACCTCAAAGCCAGGGAAGCTGGCCAAGTCTGCTTCATCCTTAGTCCCCCTCAAGGCCAGAGAAGCTGGCCAAGTCTGCTTCATCCTTAGTCTCGAAGCCAGAGAAGTTGGCCAAGTCTGCTTCATCCTTAGTCCCCCTCGAAGCCAGAGAAGCTGGCCAAGTCTGCTTCATCCTTAGTCCCCCTCGAAGCCAGAGAAGCTGGCCAAGTCTGCTTCATCCTTAGTCCACCTCGAAGCCAGAGAAGCTGGCCAAGTCTGCTTCATCCTTAGTCCACCTCGAAGCCAGAGAAGCTGGCCAAGTCTGCTTCATCCTTAGTCCACCTCGAAGCCAGAGAAGCTGGCCAAGTCTGCTTCATCCTTAGTCCCCCTCGAAGCCAGAGAAGCTGGCCAAGTCTGCTTCATCCTTAGTCTCGAAGCCAGAGAAGTTGGCCAAGTCTGCTTCATCCTTAGTCCCCCTCGAAGCCAGAGAAGCTGGCCAAGTCTGCTTCATCCTTAGTCCCCCTCGAAGCCAGAGAAGCTGGCCAAGTCTGCTTCATCCTTAGTCCACCTCGAAGCCAGAGAAGCTGGCCAAGTCTGCTTCATCCTTAGTCCACCTCGAAGCCGGAGAAGCTGGCCAAGTCTGCTTCATCCTTAGTCCACCTCGAAGCCAGAGAAGCTGGCCAAGTCTGCTTCATCCTTAGTCCCCCTCGAAGCCAGAGAAGCTGGCCAAGTCTGCTTCATCCTTAGTCCCCCTCGAAGCCAGAGAAGTTGGCCAAGTCTGCTTCATCCTTAGTCCCCCTCGAAGCCAGAGAAGCTGGCCAAGTCTGCTTCATCCTTAGTCCCCCTCGAAGCCAGAGAAGCTGGCCAAGTCTGCTTCATCCTTAGTCCCCCTCGAAGCCAGAGAAGCTGGCCAAGTCTGCTTCATCCTTAGTCCACCTCGAAGCCGGAGAAGCTGGCCAAGTCTGCTTCATCCTTAGTCCACCTCGAAGCCAGAGAAGCTGGCCAAGTCTTCTTCATCCATAGTCCACCTCGAAGCTGGAGAAGCCGGCCAAGTCTGCTTCATCCATAGTCCACCTCGAAGCCAGAGAAGCTGGCCAAGTCTGCTTCATCTTTAGTCCACCTCGAAGCCAGAGAAGATGGCCAGGTCTGCTTCATCCTTAGTCCACCTCGAAGCCAGAGAAGCTGGCCAAGTCTGCTTCATCCTTAGTCCACCTCGAAGCCAGAGAAGCTGGCCAAGTTTGCTTCATCCTTAGTCCACCTCGAAGCCGGAGAAGCCGGCCAAGTCTGCTTCATCCATAGTCCACCTCGAAGCCGGAGAAGCCGGCCAAGTCTGTTTCATCTTTAGTCCACCTCGAAGCCAGAGAAGATGGCCAGGTCTGCTTCATCCTTAGTCCCCCTCAAATCCAGAGAAGCTGGCCAAGTCTGCTTCATCCTTAGTCCACCTCGAAGCCAGAGAAGCTGGCCAAGTCTGCTTCATCCTTAGTCCACCTCGAAGCCAGAGAAGCTGGCCGGTGAGCAAAGAGAAAGGAAAAGATTTATCAACAGAACGGCTGTACATAAACACCATGGCAACAACCATTCACATATCTAATTAGACACCATGTGTGGCTCTTGGGATTAATCACACTAGCAAACTACATGGGGTCACTCACTGTGAATTATTAGAGCAGGAATTGACAGATTATAGGGACTGACTCATTAAGGTGAATTATTAGAACAGGAATTGACAGATTATAGGGACTCGCTCACTAGGGTAATAGGGACTCGCTTACTAGGGTGATTATTAGAGCAGGAATTGACAGATTATAGGGACTGACTCACTAGCGTGAATTATTAGAACAGGAATTGACAGATTATAGGGACTCACTCACTAGGATGAATTATTAGAGCAGGAATTAACAAATTACAGAGATGGATTATTATAGCTGCAACATAGTTATTTATAGATACATGTAGATGTCTAAATATAGAACGATGCTTGATATTTTTGGAATTCACTTGTCCCTACTCAAATTTCATTAGTATTCAGTCCCACGCAAGATGAAACCTCACAAGGGTGATCTGTGTGTTTCCCCATCCTCTCTTTGTTAGCTACAATATGTTTCACTGTTCTAAAACCATAACTTTCTGTCCTGTTAAATACTTAGGCAGTATATATCATAATTATTGGCTAGTTAGTTGGTTAGATTTATGTTACTCACTGTTACATTCCTAGTGTGTAATAAATCAGCCGTTTCACCTATGTATAGTTGAAATTAGGGGGGGGGGGGGGGGGGGGGGGGAGGGTGCCTGCTGTTAGTGTTGTCATGGTAACATCTCATTTGTCGCCTTTGTATGGCTTTTCTAATAGGAACGCACTTCTTGGATCTATGTCTGTTCGGCATCTCAAGGGAACAGATTGACATGGTACGTAGTGGACTCAAGAACAGCAGGGGGCAGAGGGGAGGGGGGGGGGGGGGGCACTCTGTGGTATAAGGTATCATGTCAGAACATGCAAATTTGGATGCAGTGGCAGTCGTATTTCAAAATGGCTGCCGCGTCCCCCGAGTATATCTTGGAAGCTATAATGCTAAGAAGTAACACCTTGGTGTCTGTGTGAACATTGCTGGAGTTAGCAGGTCAGGGAGTGTTGAGTTTAGAAATTACAGAGGCAACCCCTCCCCCCCCCCCCCCCCCCCCCCCCCCCCAAACCAAAGCTTATATCTGCGTGTTTTAGCTGATTAATCTCAGCTAAAACTCATGTCAGTAGCTTCTTCGCTCGTTAATTAAATGGCTCCAAAAAGGCATGCTTTGCTAAGTAGCAAACCACATAACACAATGACAGAATAATACAAAACTGTAGCAAGTGTGAATTAGCTCTTGAAATTCATCTTTGAACAAGGATCCATCTCTTCTCCCCCACTCACATGACTTGCATACAATAAGGCCCTACATAACAACCTGAGTACCAGATGTTCTAGTCGTCTCCACGACTACTCTGCTTCTCAAGTCAAGTAGATAGTGAGGAGGTTCTGGTGAGTAATTCTGATTATGTACAGGAGAGAAAGGGATGGATGAACGGGAGGGATGTGTGGGAGAGAGGGAGAGATGTAGGAGTGAGGGATGTGTAGGAGCGATGGATGTAGGAGGGAGGGATGTGTAGGAGGGAGGGATGTGTGGGGTAGAGGGAGAGATGCAGGAGTGAGGGATGTGTAGGAGCGATGGATGTAGGAGGGAGGGATGTGTAGGAGGGAGGGATGTGTGGGGTAGAGGGAGAGATGATGGGAGAAATGGAAAGCACATTTGCCTCCTGTGCAGGTCTGTATAATTTTCATGCACTTACAGTTTCTATGACAACCTTTGGTGCAACACATCAAAGAAGTCCCCTGCACACTTGGCTTGCGTTAGGAAGGTCGCTCGACAAAACCTCCCATGTTCCTCCAGTGTTCCTCCTGGAGTACCTGACCAGACCCTTTGTGAAGCACGATTGATTTTAAGGACTGGCTCCAGCAATACCCAGCAGTATATATATAGCTCTCCCCACATGCTGAAGAAGACTCCTTGTGTATGGTAGAACATGGAAGACATGGCATCCTTTTCATGCGAGCAAGGTGACTCTGAGCAAGGTAACTCTGAGCAAGGCAACTCTGAGCAAGGCGACTCTAACTCTGAGCAAGGCAACTCTGAGCAAGGCAACTCTGAGCAAGGCAACTCTGAGCAAGGTGACTCTGAGCAAGGCAACTCTGAGCAAGGCAACTCTGAGCAAGGCAACTCTGAGCAAGGCAACTCTGAGCAAGGCAACTCTGAGCAAGATAACTCTGAGCAAGGCAACTCTAACTCTGAGCAAGGCAACTCTGAGCAAGATAACTCACAGCAAGGCAACCATGAGCAAGGCAACTCTGAGCAAGGCAACTCTGAGCAAGGCAACTCTGAGCAAGGCAACTCTGAGCAAGGCAACTCTGAGCAAGATAACTCTGAGCAAGGCAACTCTGAGCAAGATAACTCTGAGCAAGGCGACTCTAACTCTGAGCAAGGCAACTCTGAGCAAGGTGACTCTGAGCAAGGCAACTCTGAGCAAGGTGACTCTGAGCAAGGCAACTCTGAGCAAGGCAACTCTGAGCAAGGTGACTCTAACTCTGAGCAAGGCAACTCTGAGCAAGGCAACTCTGAGCAAGATAACTCTGAGCAAGGCAACTCTAACTCTGAGCAAGGCAACTCTGAGCAAGGTGACTCTGAGCAAGGTAACTCTGAGCAAGGCAACTCTGAGCAAGATAACTCTGAGCAAGGCAACTCACAGCAAGGCAACCATGAGCAAGGCAACTCTGAGCAAGGTAACTGAGCAAGGCGACTCTGAGCAAGGCAACTCTGAGCAAGGCAACTCTGAGCAAGATAACTCTGAGCAAGGCAACTCTGAGCAAGGTAACTCTGAGCAAGGCAACTCTGAGCAAGGCAACTCTGAGCAAGATAACTCTGAGCAAGGCAACTCTGAGCAAGGCAACTCTGAGCAAGGCAACTCTGAGCAAGGCAACTCTGAGCAAGGCAACTCTGAGCAAGGCAACTCTGAGCAAGGTGACTCTAACTCTGAGCAAGGCAACTCTGAGCAAGGCAACTCTGAGCAAGGCAACTCTGAGCAAGGCAACTCTGAGCAAGATAACTCTGAGCAAGGCAACTCTAACTCTGAGCAAGGCAACTCTGAGCAAGGTGACTCTGAGCAAGGTAACTCTGAGCAAGGCAACTCTGAGCAAGATAACTGAGCAAGGCAACTCACAGCAAGGCAACCATGAGCAAGGCAACTCTGAGCAAGGTAACTCTGAGCAAGGCGACTCTGAGCAAGGCAACTCTGAGCAAGATAACTCTGAGCAAGGCAACTCTGAGCAAGGCAACTCTGAGCAAGGCAACTCTGAGCAAGGCGACTCTGAGCAAGATAACTCTGAGCAAGGCAACTCTGAGCAAGGCAACTCTGAGCAAGGCAACTCTGAGCAAGGCAACTCTGAGCAAGGCAACTCTGAGCAAGATAACTCTGAGCAAGGCAACTCTAACTCTGAGCAAGGCAACTCTGAGCAAGGTGACTCTGAGCAAGGTAACTCTGAGCAAGGCAACTCTGAGCAAGATAACTGAGCAAGGCAACTCACAGCAAGGCAACCATGAGCAAGGCAACTCTGAGCAAGGTAACTCTGAGCAAGGCGACTCTGAGCAAGGCAACTCTGAGCAAGATAACTCTGAGCAAGGCAACTCTGAGCAAGGCAACTCTGAGCAAGGCAACTCTGAGCAAGGCAACTCTGAGCAAGGCAACTCTGAGCAAGGCAACTCTGAGCAAGGCAACTCTGAGCAAGGCAACTCTGAGCAAGGTGACTCTGAGCAAGGCAACTCAGAGCAAGATAACTCCGTGCGAAGTGTTGTTTTTACACTAGAGGAAGATACTGTGAACAATATGTTTGTAAGACATTATGACAAGATGTGCACCCTTCTTAATAGGATCCTTCTCAATAAAAATGAATTTGTTAATAAGACAGGGTTTTATTTAGAGTGGATGGAGGAGAGGAGGCAGCTGCCCCTCCTCCTTGGATGCTAATAGCAGCCGTCACCCTGTCCAAACAGTTCCCTAGACTGCAGCAGGTATTTGGGTCCTCTGCAGAACAGTTGGTTGGGTCCGCTGCAGCTGTTGGTTGGGTTCTCTGCAGCAGCTGGTTGAGTCTCTGCAGCTCTGCAGCAGCTGGTTGGGTCCTTTGCAGCATCTGGTTGGGTCCTCTGCAGGAGTTGGTTGGGTTCTCTGTAGGAGTTGGTTGGGTTCTCTGTAGGAGCTGGTTGGGTCCTCTGCAGCATCTGGTTGGGTCCTCTGCAGCTGTTGGTTGGGTCCTCTGCAGGAGTTGGTTGAGTCTCTGCAGCTCTGAAGCAGCTGGTTGGGTCCTTTGCAGCATCTGGTTGGGTCCTGTGCAGGAGTTGGTTGGGTTCTCGTAGGAGTTGGTTGGGTTCTCTGTAGGAGCTGGTTGGGTCCTCTGCAGCATCTGGTTGGGTCCTCTGCAGGAGTTGGTTGGGTCCTCTGCAGGAGTTGGTTGGGTTCTCTGCAGGAGTTGGTTGGGCCCTCTGTAGCAGCTGGTTTGGTCCTCTGCAGCAGCTGATTAGCTCTGCTATCAAGCCTAATTTTGGGGTGGGGAGATATATTTGGCTGGTCTAAGAAGCTCTAAATAGTGCACACCATGACCTGTTATAATGAGGTAATGCCAGGGTGAGGCAGCAATCAATAATTGGCTACTATGCCCCCCCCCCCCCCCCCCCCCCCCCCCCCAAATATATATGGTGGAACCTGAGATTGTTCTGGCATGGCACATGTGTGCCACATTTCATGCTTCCCACAAAGGGTGTGGGGATCTGCATCATGTTTTGCCATTATCCACTGGACTAGTAGTTGCTGTTTGTGGCAGCATGGCTGTTTGGATTTGCAAGAAGAGCACTTTCATGCATAGAACTCATGCATTCTGTGCTGCACGAGTTTGATGATGGAGCTATCGTACACTCTCCGTGCACGTCGAAACTTGAAAATATAGTCGCTAAAAATCAAGTGACCTCTGTTTGACCTTGCAATTGTATTCTATGTGCCAATCGCAAGGTTTCCTGCTTGATTCCTCCCTAGACTTGCAGCTTCCTCCATCTCTGCACCAGTAGAGAGCTGCACTCCACTCTCACCAGCATGCTCTGTGGTGGCCCATCTCAAAGGGAGTACGCACAAACTGCACACACACCCTGCACCTACTAATTGGCTCTAGAGTTTATGGGATTGTTATTTTATGAATCTAAATAGAGCACTTCCTGTAGGTAAACTAGATACTTCCTGTAGTGTACTAGACACTTCCTGTAGTATACTAGACACTTCCTGTAGTATACTAGACACTTCCTGTAGTATACTAGACACTTCCTGTAGTATACTAGACACTTCCGGTAGCATACTAGACATTTCCTGTAGAATACTAGACACTTCCTGTAGCATACTAGACACTTCCTGTATCATACTAGACACTTCCTGTGTATCATACTAGACACTTCCTGTAGTATACTAGACACTTCCTGTAGGTAAACTAGATACTTTCTGTAGTATACTAGACACTTCCTGTAGTATACTAGACACTTCCTGTAGCACACTAGACACTTCCTGTAGAATACTAGACACTTCCTGTAGCATACTAGACACTTCCTGTAGCATACTAGACACTTCCTGTAGCATACTAGACACTTCCTGTAGCATACTAGACAATTCCTGTAGCATACTAGACATTCCTGTAGCATACTAGACACTTCCTGTAGCATACTAGACACTTCCTGTAGCATACTAGACACTTCCTGTAGCATACTAGACACTTCCTGTAGTATACTAGACACTTCCTGTAGTATACTAGACACTCATGCCCCTTGCCTGGCATCTGATTGTCCCTTCCTGGCTCAGTGGTGTATAAGTGCTTTGATAACTTGACTGGGGTGACTGACTGCTGTAGCTGTTCAGTTTGTGCAGACTCAGCGCGACGACGGACCATGTACACTCAAGTACTGCAGGTGGAGCTATAATTTCATATAATTATAGAGGTTTTGCAGATCTAGCATGTTTATTGAGAGGGGGGCTAGATCACTTCTAGGTGTTGGTGAGAGGGCCAGATCACTTCCAGGTATTGGTGAGAGGGCTAGATCACTTCTAGGTGTTGGTGAGAGGGCTAGATTACTTCCAGGTGTTGGTGAGAGGGCTAGATCACTTCTAGGTGTTGGTGAGAGGGCTAGATCACTTCTAGGTGTTGGTGAGAGGGCTAGATCACTTCTAGGTGTTGGTGAGAGGGCTAGATCACTTCCAGGTGTTGGTGAGAGGGCTAGATCACTTCTAGGTGTTGGTGAGAGGGCTAGATCACTTCTAGGTGTTGATAAGAGTGCTAGATCACTTCTAGGTGTTGGTGAGAGGGCTAGATCACTTCTAGGTGTTGGTGAGAGGGCTAGATCACTTCTAGGTGTTGGTGAGAGTGCTAGATCACTTCTAGGTGTTGGTGAGAGGGCCAGATCACTTCTAGGTGTTGGTAAGAGTGCTAGATCACTTCTAGGTGTTGGTGAGAGGGCTAGATCACTTCTAGGTGTTGGTGAGAGGGCTAGATCACTTCTAGGTGTTGGTGAGAGGGCCAGACCACTTCTAGGTGTTGGTGAGAGGGCTAGATCACTTCTAGGTGTTGGTGAGAGGGCCAGACCACTTCTAGGTGTTGGTGAGAGGGCTAGATCACTTCTAGGTGTTGGTGAGAGGGCCAGATCACTTCTAGGTGTTGGTGAGAGGGCTAGATCACTTCTAGGTGTTGGTGAGAGGGCCAGATCACTTCTAGGTGTTGGTGAGAGGGCCAGATCACTTCTAGGTGTTGGTGAGAGTGCTAGATCACTTCTAGGTGTTGGTGAGAGGGCTAGATCACTTCTAGGTGTTGGTGAGAGGGCTAGATCACTTCTAGGTGTTGGTGAGAGGGCTAGATCACTTCTAGGTGTTGGTGAGAGGGCTAGATCACTTCTAGGTGTTGGTGAGAGGGCTAGATCACTTCTAGGTGTTGGTGAGAGGGCTAGATCACTTCTAGGTGTTGGTGAGAGGGCTAGATCACTTCTAGGTGTTGGTGAGAGGGCTAGATCACTTCTAGGTGTTGGTGAGAGGGCCAGATCACTTCTAGGTGTTGGTGAGAGGGCTAGATATCTTCTAGGTGTTGGGACTGTAGCCAAATACCACAATGACCTCCAGGCAATGAAACAGATGTGGTAGAGGAAATTTTGCAATTAGACGAACACACACACACACACACATACACATACATACATTATATCTATATTATATCTATTTAATACATACTTACCTACTTACCTAATAAATATACTTAATTAGACCTAATTTACCAGTGGACCACTCTATAGCTTCACCTGGTTTTATGCATGGTCAGTAGAGGGAGGATAATTGACTGGTTCAAAGAGAAAAGTGGTCGTTAGTATTCCCTTATAGAGCCCACAGGTTACCTACAGGCCAAGTATGTTGTGTATCCATTTTCCTATGTGCTATGGTTGTGTGTGCGTGTGTGTGTGTCTGTGTGTGTGTGTCAAGGCGGGAAGTGAGGGGAGAAGGGGAGCTTGGGTGGGGAGTGAGAGGGAACCGGGAAGGGATGGGTGGGAGTACACTTGTTCCTTATTAGGAAGTCTTGTTGTGTTGGCTCAAGCCCTAGACAATCGAATTACTCTCAGAATTCCAATTAAAAATCGAGTCCAAATTTCAAATTGCACTCCAACTTCTTAGAGACCACTAGTGGATTTTTTTAATGATGGCCTCACTTGCAGTAATAATAATAATAAAAATAATAGCAGCTGTCCTAGAGAAGAGCTGTCCAAACTGTAGAGCAGAGCTTGTGCCACCTCTATCCCAGCATAACCCCGGCCCAGGAGCAGGGCAGAGTAATTGACTCAGAGCGTGGGAAGACACACCGAGGTGATGTCGAAAGCTCATGTGCTTGGAAGATGTGACTTCAGTACGTGTGCATCTAATGTGATAATGCCGGTGTATATATAGGCAGGTAACTGCGTGTGTCGGGGCATGCAGTACCACTCCCTGTATCTTACTTCAAAATGGAGGGTAGTCAAAAGCAACAGCAAATCACCAAGCTAAAACCAACTGCCTAAATGTTGGCTGTGGCAGCCATTAGCTCCAAGCAGACTCCCAGGCACCTTGAATCCTTCGGTAAGGTGGTAAAACTGTCAAACTGTCAAACCAAAAAGTGGGTGTGAAGATGAGTAGCACTCCCTATATTGTTCCGACTAGTTGGGACACACAGTTAGGACATACAGTCAGGACATGCAGTTAGGACATGCAGTTAGGACATGCAGTTAGGACACACAGTTGAGACACACGGTTGGGACACACAGTTGGGACACACGGTTGGGACACACAGTTGGGACACACAGTTGGGACACACAGTTGGGACACACGGTTGGGACACACAGTTGGGACGCACAGTTGGGACACACGGTTGGGACACACAGTTGGGACACACAGTTGGAACACACAGTTGGGACACACAGTTGGGACACATGGTTGGGACACATGGTTGGGACATACGGTTGGGACACACGGTTGGGACACACAGTTGGGACACACGGTTGGGACACAGTTGGGACACACAGTTGGGACACACAGTTAGGACACACAGTTGGGACACACAGTTGGGACACACGGTTGGGACACACGGTTGGGACATACGGTTGAGACACATGGTTGGGACACACAGTTGGGACACACGGTTGGGACACATGGTTGGGACACACAGTTGGGACACATGGTTGGGACACACGGTTGGGACACATGGTTGGGACACACAGTTGGGACATACAGTTGGGACACACAGTTGGGACACATGGTTGGGACACACAGTTGGGACACACAGTTGGGACACACAGTTGGGACACACATTTTGCCCTACACTTTCTTTTTCAAATAAATAACAGTACCACCTTATATGGCATGGCCACACTCATGTACCTGTTTGAGTGGGTGGGGTGCAAGTGAACAAAATGGACAAATGATGTAATACTTTACGCAACAAATCACCCCCCCCCACCCCTCCTATATACAAACAACAACAACAACAAGCCCCAAACAACTGCATCACCCGCTCTCTGTAGCAGGTGCTCAGAAAGTCTCCTCTCTGGGCAAGTTATGCAATACATGATGAGTTGGTAGATACTGACCCCTCCCCCCTCCCAGGTTTGATCCCTATTTAAAATGGCGGATGGCAAAACCCACAAAACCCAAAACGCTGAAATTCACACCAGCAGCTTTGTAGCTGCCTAAAAGATGGTTTGACTGATATGAACTCCAAATAGACGGCACGCATGCCATGAATCTTTGACGAAGGCAGTAAACTGGTAGCCAAAAAAAAATCGTGAAATTTGTCTTCAAGATCTGTTTCTATCTAACCCCCACCCCCTCCCCATGCATAATTTACATGCAATAAGTCCACTACCAGAAGACTCAAAATTATCCAATGACTTGCAGCACAATCTCTTTCTGAACCATCCAGAAATTGGTAAAGGTCATCAACACAATAAAAGCGCTTGTGCCTGTGCAATATTGAGCCTATATAGCAGCTGAGCTGATTCAGCTGATTGCCAAGCATAGAAAGAACATTGCCAGTCAGCTAGCTCACATGTCCCATTAATAGCGGCTGCATCTGCCAATCAAGTTGGTGGTCAGTGGTTATTCAGAGGATCTTTTTTTTTTAAAGAATAGGATAAGTAAAAAGCAACTATAGGGCACCACTCTAGCAAGATATGGCACGTGCTGATCTGCATAGGGTGCAATGTGGTCTGCATGGGCACAGTCAACGATAGCAGCAAGATATGGCACGTGCTGATCTGCATAGGGTGCAATGCGGTCTGCATGGGCACAGTCAACGATAGCAGCAAGATATGGCACGTGCTGATCTGCATATGGATGCAATGTGGTCTGCATGGGCACAGTCACGATAGCAGCAAGATATGGCACGTGCTGATCTGCATGGGGTGCAATGTAGTCTGCATGGGCACAGCAATGATAGCAGCAAGATATGGCACGTGCTGTTAGTTCTTCACTGCTCACATGGAAACAACAGCAACAACAACAACAACAACAAATTGAAATGAGCACATCAATGTTAAAAGCTAACACTTTATTGGTGGATTAACCGGTCAGGGGGGGGGGGGGGGGGAAATGGCATGATTGTAAATGGTAAAGGGTGGTCGAACTTGTGGTCTACATGGGTACACCCCTGGTTCCTTTCTTCGTCTATCTGTTTGTTTTTTAATTTAAAAAAATTGTGTGTTTAAAAAAACACTTTATTAGCTGAAGATTCCTAATGCGGCCATGACTGTTCTGTTTCTTGAGTGTGGAATAAACGATTTGTTTGGTAAGGCTCATCTGGTGAGCCATTTCATCGATGATGCACCATGCTGAGGCACATGCTGTGTTATAAGCAGAACAAGTGGCATGCTCTCATTTCTGTTGCGTTTGAAAGGAGGCAGCAGCTAATCTTCTACCAAAAAACCTGCTGTTTGGTTGGTGGAGTTGTCCTGTGCAACATGGTTACCAAGTCCTTGAAGGAGTCTGTAGCTGACCCTACACGGGCACAGTCAACAACAGCAACAGGACATGGCATGAGCTGGTATTTGTGTAGTGGAGAAATGTGGTCTACATAGTCAAGAATAGCAGCAAGACATGGCATGAGCTGGTATTTGTGTAGTGGAGAAATGTGGTCTAATAGTCAAGAATAGCAACAAGACATGGCATGAGCTGGCATTTGTGTAGTGGAGAAATGTGGTCTAATAGTCAAGAATAGCAGCAAGACATGGCATGAGCTGGTATTTGTGTAGTGGAGAAATGTGGTCTACATATTCAAGAATAGCAGCAAGACATGGCATGTGCTGGTATTTGTGTAGTGGAGAAATGTGGTCTAATAGTCAAGAATAGCAACAAGACATGGCATGAGCTGGTATTTGTGTAGTGGAGAAATGTGGTCTAATAGTCAAGAATAGCAGCAAGACATGGCATGAGCTGGTATTTGTGTAGTGGAGAAATGTGGTCTAATAGTCAAGAATAGCAACAAGACATGGCATGAGCTGGCATTTGTGTAGTGGAGAAATGTGGTCTAATAGTCAAGAATAGCAGCAAGACATGGCATGAGCTGGTATTTGTGTAGTGGAGAAATGTGATCTACATATTCAAGAATAGCAGCAAGACATGGCATGTGCTGGTATTTGTGTAGTGGAGAAATGTGGTCTAATAGTCAAGAATAGCAACAAGACATGGCATGAGCTGGCATTTGTGTAGTGGAGAAATGTGGTCTAATAGTCAAGAATAGCAGCAAGACATGGCATGAGCTGGTATTTGTGTAGTGGAGAAATGTGATCTACATATTCAAGAATAGCAGCAAGACATGGCATGTGCTGGTATTTGTGTAGTGGAGAAATGTGGTCTAATAGTCAAGAATAGCAACAAGACATGGCATGAGCTGGTATTTGTGTAGTGGAGAAATGTGGTCTAATAGTCAAGAATAGCAACAAGACATGGCATGAGCTGGTATTTGTGTAGTGGAGAAATGTGGTCTACATAGTCAAGAATAGCAACAAGACATGGCATGAGCTGGTATTTGTGTAGTGGAGAAATGTGGTCTACATAGTCAAGAATAGCAGCAAGACATGGCATGAGCTGGTATTTGTGTAGTGGAGAAATGTGGTCTACATAGTCAAGAATAGCAACAAGACATGGCATGTGCTGGTATTTGTGTAGTGGAGAAATGTGGTCTACATAGTCAGCAACAAAACATGGCATGAGCTGGTATTTGTGTAGTGGAGAAATGTGGTCTACATAGTCAAGAATAGCAACAAGACATGGCATGAGCTGGTATTTGTGTAGTGGAGAAATGTGGTCTACATAGTCAAGAATAGCAGCAAGACATGGCATGAGCTGGTATTTGTGTAGTGGAGAAATGTGGTCTACATAGTCAAGAATAGCAACAAGACATGGCATGTGCTGGTATTTGTGTAGTGGAGAAATGTGGTCTACATAGTCAGCAACAAAACATGGCATGAGCTGGTATTTGTGTAGTGGAGAAATGTGGTCTACATAGTCAAGAATAGCAACAAGACATGGCATGAGCTGGTATTTGTGTAGTGGAGAAATGTGGTCTACATAGTCAAGAATAGCAGCAAGACATGGCATATGCTGATATGTGTGGTTATGTGTGGTGTGCAACAGCAAGAGTTGGACTTTGTAGAACTTGGTGTATGCTCCACCACTCAATTCTCAATTATAATTTACAGAAACAGCAACAACAAAATGAAAACACGATTGAAACAACTTGATTAAGAAAGGAAACGAGACCTTACCCGTATGGACCACAACCACTTAGTTTAAAATCGTGTACACCAATATCGCACTGCCTGTATAGTGATTGGCATGTACTGTTTAAATGGTAAAGGGTCATCTCACTGGTTGTGGTCAACATGGGTACAGTTTTGCTTCCTTTCTTGTTTTAGGAGTTCAATCCAATCAGTTCAATCCAATCAGTTGCATGGTTTTAAATTTAAATATGTAATGTGTGTGTGTGTGTGTGCGCGCGCGCGTGTGTGTGTGTGTGGTGTAGGTATGTATACCAACAAGTTGTTAGCACTCTTTATATTGGCTTGACCCGTATTTCAAAATGGCAGGCATCAAATAAACACATACACACACACACACACACACACAGAGACACTCACGAACAAACCAAAAAAGCTCGTACATCTGCTTTAATTCCCTTGTGCAGCTTCTTGGCATCTGGTGGGCATGTTTCATTTTTAGCTAAAAAAAAGCATTTCCAGCAAGCCTTTGGCTGGTGATGTAGTACACTGACAGCTCTGGAGGTAATGCCACGCCCATTGAATTCATTGTCAAGGGGTTTCTATCTATTGATATCTATCTCTACTCCGCCTCCATAACCTGCATACCATAAGTACATTCACGACAGTTTTGCTACTAGAAGACTCAATAACGACTCACTTGCTTCTCGATTCAGTAGAACACAATGATTTGGTAAGGCTGGTCGACATACCAGTCTCCTGGTGGGTGTGCACTGATTGAGCCTGGCTGGGCTTATTCAGTGGCTGCACGTGCTCACAGCAAAAAGACAACCATCAGTTGTTTACTGAGAAGCACTCTTGTGTGAATTTTTTTTTAACTATCTCGGTGTACTGCCACAATCAGTGAAGGTGTTGTCATAGTGAGGGCTTCAACAGGGGGTGGGGGGACCTGGGATTTCCCACCCCCCCCCCCCCCCCCCCCCCCCCCCCAGGACTTTCAAAAATTATGATATCATATTATAATTAGTGCAACATTGACATTTTGCTAACATTATAGTAATTTGGAAGACTGAAAGCTGGATACTTTTCTCCCCCCACCCAACCAGTATGAAACCCTGTGTGATGGTGAGTGACAGTTATGAGGAAGGAAACTGGTTGGATCTCTGGCTCAGAATCAGATGTGGATTCTGAGCCAGAAATTCAGGCCTTCAACAAGACCAACTACTTGTGATCTCTGTGTGTGTGTGTGTGCGTGTGTGTGCGTGTTCTTAGTAATAGACAGGGTAAAGAATGGCATCTGCTATGATTGGTTAGTTCTGGAGTTATCCTGAGAACTGTTGCACAGAGCTGCTCTTGAAGGAGCTGCTTTGTTGCGTGTGAGAGGAAACAAGAACAGACCCCCAAAAATTGAAATGAAGCGGTTGTAGTGCACAAACATTGTGCAACCATTTACCTTTAAAAAATCACAACTTTAAAAAAATCTGGTATTCGCTGTCCTCTAGTATTTGGGTCTGCGTTGTTGTTTTTTGACAAATCTTCTGTCTTTTGTAGTGTGTGTGTGTGTGTGTGTGTGTGTGTGTGTGTAGTGTGTGTGTGTGGGTGTGTGTGTGTTCAGACTAAAGAGGAGGGGAATTTCAACACTTCATGTTCCTAGATTCTCCCGCCCCCCCCCCCACCTTTCCCCCCATGCTTCGTGACCTTACACAGTCGCTGTTCCCGATTAGAAGTGAGGTTGGTGGACAGGTTATTGCTGAGTCAGCACGAGCACAAAATCACATATGCACAAAGTGGGTGGTGCTTTTCATTAGGGAGACCTTTTGCAGACCTAGCCTGTGGGGTTGAGACGGTGTGGTGACTCTTCAGCTGGTGTGACGACTGATGAATGACATGGAGACTTCTCGGGTGTCTTTTGCACCGAGATAGAGGCCTAATAGAGAGGCAGAAAGGGGAGATGTCATGGTCCATTTGCTTCACCTTACACTGTGAATGTGCGGTGGAGGGTAGTAAATTAATAATAATAATAATAATAATAATAATAGTAGTAGTAGTAGTAGTAGTAGTAGTAGTAGTAGTAGTAGTAGTAGTAATAATAATAATAATAATAATAATAATAATAATAATAATAATAATAATAACAACAATAATAATAATAATAATAATAACAATAGTACTAATAATAATAAGCATCTCATGCCCACCACAATAGCTGAAACATCACTCAGCCCTCAGGCCTGGTTAAAGCTTAATTTAGGCAATTATGGCTTCACCTACTTGAGATATATATATATATATATTCACACAACTTGTTGTCATCTGAATCAGCACAAACTGAATAGCTACAGCTGACGTCAGTTATTGTCAAGACTGGTTATCCAAGCTCTTGTATGCCACCGAGCAACGCGAAGCTATGTCAGGTGGGAAAGTGGTCCGTAGCAACGTGGAGAGAAAGGCAGTGTTCTTGTTTATTATCCCTAGGCATGCATGCATGCATGAAGCAAGGTGAGCCAGTGAGTTCACCATCAATCATGTATCCTTTGTGATGGAAGACGTTAATGAACTCCATATATACCTAGTGATTTTTTTAATTAATTATTTTTTTTAGTTTTAGATTTTGAAACTGGGACATTTCGAGGAGAACAACTGCTGGTTGTCAATTACCCAGTCATGATCCTGGTGGAGATCAATACCAGTAGCCGACAATGAGCAGGTGATCTCCTTGAAATATACATGTTTAGTCTCTAAGACTACAAATAAAGCTTCATCGTAGTACATATGTTTGTCCAACTGTGGAATTTCCACTTTCCATCTCTATCAGGGCCTCTATCTCACCACACAGGCACCTGCGAAGCCTTCCTGGAATCTTGAATGTGTCCTTGTGCTTCTTCATTAACCAATGCTGCTGCGATGTTCTGGTGGTCTTGCCTGTGGGTTACACCACACTTTAATTGGATGCAACTCTTATAAAGCGCTAAGAGTGCTCTAGTTTTCCTTCCATAGGGAGCTGTCGAAATCTTCAAAGGGACTGGAGGCAGGTCGCCAGCTGGGCTAACTCGTTGCTCATCTTTGTGGCTGTGTCTTTAGTTCACGCACCAATGGACTCGGCAAACTTTTAGTAATAAATGTTCGGTGGCGCGAATTGAAAAGAAATTACGCCTAGTGGAGATTGCAGCTGTCGCTGACAGTGAAATTGGGTGACCTCGTGGAAGGAAGCGTTTCTGTGGTTGCATTAATTAACGCATGCATTGTGGAGGGGGAGGGGGGGGGGGGGGGGGGGGGAAGTTGGTTCCACCCAGGATCATTAGCTAGATCTTTTTATTACCCTGCGTTTGCTGAAGCTGTCAAATGTCGTCTGTTAGTGAGTTGTGTGTGGTTGGCAAGACAAAAAGGAAGTTACAATTTTCTCGATAATCGACTCACTCGATGTTTCGACTTATGCTCCAGTCTTCATCAGGAATGATATATCTACTAGCTATGTCAACTGAGAGTTCGTGGAGAGAGAAAAAGTTGCTGTATTTCTTATTCCTTGTGGAGATGAGGAGGAAGGATTGCAATGGAGTTTAAGTGTTTGTCACACTGGCATGTTGGTGTTCTTCATGGTGGTGGGGTTTGTGTGGTAGAGACAAGGACAGGCACACTGGCATGTTGGTGTTCTTCATGGTGGTGGGGTTTGTGTGGTAGAGACAAGGACAGGCACACTGGCATGTTGGTGTTCTTCATGGTGGTGAGGTTTGTGTGGTAGAGACAAGCACACTGGCATGTTGGTGTTCTTCATGGTGGTGGGGTTTGTGTGGTAGAGACAAGGACAGGCACACTGGCATGTTGGTGTTCTTCATGGTGGTGAGGTTTGTGTGGTAGAGACAAGCACACTGGCATGTTGGTGTTCTTCATGGTGGTGGGGTTTGTGTGGTAGAGACAAGGACAGGCACACTGGCATGTTGGTGTTCTTCATGGTGGTGGGGTTTGTGTGGTAGAGACAAGGACAGGCACACTGGCATGTTGGTGTTCTTCATGGTGGTGGGGTTTGTGTGGTAGAGACAAGGACAGGCACACTGGCATGTTGGTGTTCTTCATGGTGGTGGGGTTTGTGTGGTAGAGACAAGGACAGGCACACTGGCATGTTGGTGTTCTTCATGGTGGTGGGGTTTGTGTGGTAGAGACAAGGACAGGCACACTGGCATGTTGGTGTTCTTCATGGTGGTGGGGTTTGTGTGGTAGAGACAAGGACAGGCACACTGGCATGTTGGTGTTCTTCATGGTGGTGGGGTTTGTGTGGTAGAGACAAGGACAGGCACACTGGCATGTTGGTGTTCTTCATGGTGGTGAGGTTTGTGTGGTAGAGACAAGCACACTGGCATGTTGGTGTTCTTCATGGTGGTGGGGTTTGTGTGGTAGAGACAAGGACAGGCACACTGGCATGTTGGTGTTCTTCATGGTGGTGAGGTTTGTGTGGTAGAGACAAGCACACTGGCATGTTGGTGTTCTTCATGGTGGTGGGGTTTGTGTGGTAGAGACAAGGACAGGCACACTGGCATGTTGGTGTTCTTCATGGTGGTGGGGTTTGTGTGGTAGAGACAAGGACAGGCACACTGGCATGTTGGTGTTCTTCATGGTGGTGAGGTTTGTGTGGTAGAGACAAGCACACTGGCATGTTGGTGTTCTTCATGGTGGTGGGGTTTGTGTGGTAGAGACAAGGACAGGCACACTGGCATGTTGGTGTTCTTCATGGTGGTGAGGTTTGTGTGGTAGAGACAAGCACACTGGCATGTTGGTGTTCTTCATGGTGGTGGGGTTTGTGTGGTAGAGACAAGGACAGGCACACTGGCATGTTGGTGTTCTTCATGGTGGTGGGGTTTGTGTGGTAGAGACAAGGACAGGCACACTGGTATGTTGGTGTTCTTCATGGTGGTGGGGTTTGTGCTCTTCTTTGCTCTTGTTGTTGTGTTGTCACTCTTTCACATCCATCCTTCTGCTGTGTTTTGTGATTGTGTGTGTGGTGTGTGTGTTGTGTTTTGTATAGTAATGATATCTCCTCTCGGGGACACCTCCTCCCTCCCAAAGAAGCAGTGGTGAAGTATATCCAGCTCAATGCTACTGAGCTGAGAAGGAATGGCATTGCTAAGACAAAACACACTCATCTCCTTCTGGCCCGGCCAGCGCACAAAACTGCTCGAGTGAGTATAAATTAGATCGTGCAAATTACATAAGGTATGTAATGTATAGAGTTAACTAAGTATGTAATGCAGAGTTAGTTACACAGGATGTATAATGCAGAGTTAACACAGGGCATGTAATGCAGTTACATGTGGTATGTAATGCAGAGTTAACACAGGGCATGTAATGCAGAGTTACATGTGGTATGTAATGCAGAGTTACATGTGGTATGTAATGCAGAGTTACATGTGGTATGTAATGCAGAGTTACATGTGGTATGTAATGCAGAGTTAGTTACACAGGGTGTGTAATGCAGAGTTATACTGGGTACTGAGTGTAATAATTGATGTAAGTGCAAACAGTGCAGTAATGGCCACTCATCCGAACTTGTTGGGACCAGGGGTGTTCAGATAATTGAAATGTTCGGATAACGCATGCCCGAGTGAGTTCCCCCTGCAAAGTGAAGAGAAGTAGTGCACCATCATTTCCATGGGTGTGGTTAGCATTGAAGTGGGAGTGGCTTCTTGTAGCATGTGACTAATGTATTCAGATAACTGAAGTTCGGATAACTAACTTTCTACTGCACTATACATGGAATATCACTGTGAAGGTTGTTCCTGGCCTGGACCACTGCATGCTATGGTGGTAGAGATACTCTTTAGAGTCTGGTTTTGCTCTTGAGGAAGGGATCAAAATGGCCCAAAAGTTTGTTCAGGAAGAGCAATACCTGACTCTAATATAAAGAGCAGTACCTGACTCTAATATGAAGAGCAGTACCTGACTCTTAATGTTAAGAGCAATACCTGACTCTAATATGAAGAGCAATACCTGACTCTAATGTGAAGAGCAATACCCGACTCTAATGTAAAGAGCAGTACCTGACTCTAATGTGAAGAGCAATACCTGACTCTAATATGAAGAGCAATACCTGACTCTAATATGAAGAGCAGTACCTGACTCTTAATGTTAAGAGCAATACCTGACTCTAATATGAAGAGCAATACCTGACTCTAATGTGAAGAGCAATACCTGACTCTAATGTGAAGAGCAATACCTGACTCTAATGTGAAGAGCAATACCTGACTCTAATATGAAGAGCAATACCTGACTCTAATATGAAGAGCAGTACCTGACTCTAATATGAAGAGCAATACCTGACTCTAATGTGAAGAGCAATACCTGACTCTAATATGAAGAGCAATACCTGACTCTAATATGAAGAGCAATACCTGACTCTAAAGTGAAGAGAAATACTGACTCTAATGTGAAGAGCACTACCTGACTCTAATGTGAAGAGCAATACCTGACTCTAATGTGAAGGGCAATACCTGACTCTAATGTGAAGGGCAATACCTGACTCTTAATGTGAAGAGCAATACCTGACTCTTAATGTGAAGAGCAATACCTGACTCTAATGTGAAGAGCAATACCTGACTCTAATATGAAGAGCAATACCTGACTCTAATGTGAAGGGCAATACCTGACTCTTAATGTGAAGAGCAATACCTGACTCTAATGTGAAGAGCAATACCTGACTCTAATATGAAGAGCAATACCTGACTCTAATGTGAAGAGCAATACCTGACTCTTATGTGAAGAGCAATACCTGACTCTAATGTGAAGGGCAATACCTGACTCTTATGTGAAGAGCGGTACCTGACTCTAATGTGAAGGGCAATACCTGACTCTTAATGTGAAGAGCAGTACCTGACTCTAATGTGAAGGGCAATACCTGACTCTTAATGTGAAGAGCAATACCTGACTCTAATATGAAGAGCAATACCTGACTCTAATGTGAAGAGCAATACCTGACTCTTATGTGAAGAGCAATACCTGACTCTAATGTGAAGGGCAATACCTGACTCTTATGTGAAGAGCGGTACCTGACTCTAATGTGAAGAGCAATACCTGACTCTTAATGTGAAGAGCAGTACCTGACTCTAATGTGAAGGGCAATACCTGACTCTTAATGTGAAGAGCAATACCCAATACCTGACTCTAATATGAAGAGACTCTAATGTGAATGCCATATAATCTGGAATACTTCATGTCCATAAGAAGATGGCTTATATTTTCGTAAATCTCATGGTCTATGATTAATGACACAACTGACCACGAGACCATGGGAACTGACTTGTGACCAGCCGAACAGCTGGATGAGATTGCCAGGCCTAACAGCTGTGGATGAGATTGCCAGGCCGAACAGCTGTGGATGAGATTGCCAGGCCGAACAGCTGTGGATGAGATTGCCAGGACGAACAGCTGTGGATGAGATTGCCAGGACGAACAGCTGTGGATGAGATTGCCAGCTGTGGATGAGATTGCCAGGCCGAACAGCAGTGGATGAGATTGCCAGGCCGAACAGCTGTGGATGAGATTGCCAGGACGAACAGCTGTGGATGAGATTGCCAGGCCGAACAGCTGTGGATGAGATTGCCAGGACGGACAGCTGTGGATGAGATTGCCAGGCCGAACAGCTGTGGATGAGATTGCCAGGCCGAACAGCTGTGGATGAGATTGCCAGGCCGAACAGCTGTGGATGAGATTGCCAGGCCGAACAGCTGTGGATGAGATTGCCGGGCCGAACAGCTGTGGATGAGATTGCCAGGCCGAACAGCTGTGGATGAGATTGCCAGGCCGAACAGCTGTGGATGAGATTGCCAGGCCGAACAGCTGTGGATGAGATTGCCAGGACGAACAGCTGTGGATGAGATTGCCAGGCCGAACAGCTGTGGATGAGATTGCCGGGCCGAACAGCTGTGGATGAGATTGCCAGGACGAACAGCTGTGGATGAGATTGCCAGGACGAACAGCTGTGGATGAGATTGCCAGGCCGAACAGCTGTGGATGAGATTGCCAGGACGAACAGCTGTGGATGAGATTGCCGGGCCATTCTCTTGAGGAGTTATGTGGAGAGCAACAGTTGAGCGATTGTGAAAGAGAGCCACCAGCTAAGAGATTGCTACGCAGTAGCTAGTGGAGGGAAAAGAAGCCATCTCTATTGGACACGTACCAAGGATATTGCCAAAGCTGTGTTCACTTCTCTGAACTTCAAATAGGAGAGATCCTCATCACGCTACTTCTAGAAGTACGCTCTCTTCTCTGCCTTGCCTGTGTGTGTGCACGAGCCACAGCTGGAACAGCACGCTCTCTTCTCTGCCTTGCCTGTGTGTGTGCACGAGCCAGAGCTGGCACAGCATGCTCTCTTCTCTGCCCTGCCTGTGTGTGTGCATGAGGCACAGCACGCTCTCTTCTCTGCCTTGCCTGTGTGTGCGAGTCAGAGCTAGCACCCATTTTCATTTAATTATTCCCCATTTTTTTATTTTCGTAGGAAGACTACAAAATTTATTAACAAGGAAAAATTCTAGAATGTTGTGGTATCTCTCAGCACAGGGATGCAAAGTCAAAATATCACATATCAAGTCAGTTTAGTGTCTTGCTTCTGCACTCATTCCAGCTTCTCTTCTCTCACCAACTCTCCCGGGACATTGACACCTTGTGTAGCACTTGCTATTAAGTTTGTGCACTAAGCACTGCGAGTAACTTAAATCCCTAAGGCTTGGAATCTCGGAGTTTTTGCTTAACAACATAGCAGTATTATACTGTCGAAGAACAAGAGTGTTTCTATTTAAGAACAAGCAACTCTATTGGATGGACTTGAAAAAAAGAAAAAGAAAAAGGTGCCACCTCAACAGTTAGATGACCCTTTACCATTTAAAATAATGTTCACTAAAAGTACAATGTTGGCGTGCACGATTTTAATTATTAAATGGTAAACGGTAGTCTAACTGGCTGTGGTCCACGTCAGGCACACTCTTTGTTTCCCTTCTCTTCCGTTTGCTTTTAAATAAAAACATTTTTTGGGGTCGCTTGTTGCCTGTTGTTTGTCGCTTGTTGCTTGTTTGTTGTTTGTTGTTGCTTTATATTATAGTTGAGCAGTGGAGGACTGCACCAAGGTCAGAGTTCTGCAGACTCCAACTCAGAGCTTCAGGATCTTCAGGGCTTTTAAACACTTATATTTTGACTAGGTTATCATTCTACAAATCAGCACATGCCATGTCTCGTTGCTGTTGTTGATTGTACCCGTGTAGACCACATTGTCCATTAACACAAATCAGCACATTCCATATCTGTTGCTGTTGTTGACTAGACCCATATAAGGTCAGCTACAGCTTCCTTCAACGACTTGGTAACAGTTGCTCAGGAGCGAGAACTCGACCAACCAAAACAGCAGAACTAACCGCTGGACACTTCCTGCTTGTAATGCAGCATGGTGTTGGCTTGATCGCACCATCAGCAACAACAAAAAGCACCTGACGATCCTTACCGACTTCGTTGGATAGCGTTGCGTCTTCTTGAACTGAAGCTTTTAGTACGCAAGCTAGTGTGGGAGGGGGAAAAGAGGGGCAAGGCATGCTGGGAGGCTCCGACGCCATTTGGGCAGCTAAGAAGCTGCTGATGTAAGTTTTAGGAGCCATTGGTGGTTGTGGTTGTTGTGTTTGGGGGGAGGGAGGGGTTGCCATCCTATTTTGAAATATAAGAATTGCTACCCTCCCAATATACACTAGTTGAGCACACAAGTGTGCATACACATTGTGAATCAGCCTTTTCAGGGTGGCAGTATGCACCATGGACAATCTCGGGATATGCATCTAGGGAGAGCATGGTCCTGCATGCACACAGTCCTCCAGCTGTAAGCTCGTGCCTCTCCCTGCAGGAGTTTGTGCTGGTTCACAAATGCCCGTCTTCTTGCAACCTTCCCATCCCATGGCTGAGTGAGTGCGACGAGGTTTAAGGTCTTCTTCATCATCTTCCTCCTCCTCACCCACTCCTCCATCTTGTTATTTCTCCTTGCTATCAGGGTCGAGGATCACTCTTCCAGCAGGTCACTGTCCCCTTACCAACTTCTCACTTCCACAGCTTACCCAGGTACACACACACACACACACACACACTCACACACGTACTCACACACACACACTCACACACACATGCACACACTCACACACACACTCTCACACACACCATGCATAACAATAATTGTGCAAGTTATTTTGTATAGATGTGGCAGGTGTACCACGTGGATGTAGCCTCAGGGTGTGGGGGTGTGGCAGGTGGACTGGTGACCCCCTGGTACCCCCACCACTCCCTCTCCGCACGCTCTCCACCTTCCCACTCTTCTGTTTCCTCCCTCACACTTCAACTCAGTCTATTAGTCCCACCCACTTCACAAGAGAGCACACACGTTCACATGTTGCTATGGAGTCCAGCTCAGTGTGAACTGGAAGTGACGTTGACCTTTGATCCCATGGCCCTCCTAGACAAGTTGGTCGTGGTGTATGGCCCCTTCCTGTTGCCGTGGGTGACTGCAGTGTGCATCACAGCGGCGTGCAGAGCTGTTCTGTTGGAAGTACTTGTCCTATCTCTGCTCTGTGCTACTACCAGGTACTAGGCAGCACCAATGGTGTGAGATATGCACCTATGACCTATGACCTGTATAAAGCACATGCTGGTATATATCGAGTGTTATTTTTTGAGGGGTTAAATATTCGCAGATGGTGACAAGCAGAAAGGTTTGCGAGGGGGGGGGGGGGGGGGGTGGGGAATATTCATGGACTGTGTAGGAATACATAGTGAGAGTGGCCACTTGCAGGCTATGCAACTGCTCGTCATATCTAATCAGCATTAGAACGAAAACTGTGAATATAAAACTCTTCAAAAATGTCCCGCTCTTTAGCAAATGTGATGGGATCTGAGAAAAGCTGTCAATTGCACGGAATAACCAAATATGAGTTATTGGTATCAGGCCAAAGAACACGAAATTACCGACAGAATGGAACTTGAATTGGCTGATAAAATTGAACACAAACAAGATATGAAAGCCTGCGGCAGAGCATCTGTGGATGCCGAGGAAAAGTTAAACTAGAAATTCAGATTGTCATGTTCTCATATTGACCTCCTGCCATGCACATCACATGTGCACATATGGTACACTTCCATACCACTAGATGGTGTGCATGCACATACTGATGGTACACTTCCATACCACTAGATGCCATACCACTAGATGGTATGCACGCACATACTGATGGTACACTTCCATACCACTAGATGGTATGCACGCACATACTGATGGTACACTTCCATACCACTAGATGCCATACCACTAGATGGTATGCACGCACATACTGATGGTACACTTCCATACCACTAGATGGTATGCACACACATACTGATGGTACACTTCCATACCACTAGATGGTGTGCACACACATACTGATGGTACACTTCCATACCACTAGATGGTATGCACGCACATACTGATGGTACACTTCCATACCACTAGATGGTGTGCACACACATACTGATGGTACACTTCCATACCACTAGATGGTGTGCACACACATACTGATGGTACACTTCCATACCACTAGATGGTATGCACGCACATACTGATGGTACACTTCCATACCACTAGATGCCATACCACTAGATGGTGTGCACGCACATACTGATGGTACACTTCCATACCACTAGATGGTGTGCACACACATACTGATGGTACACTTCCATACTACTAGATGGTGTGCACGCACATACTGATGGTACACTTCCATACCACTAGATGGTATGCACACACATACTGATGGTACACTTCCATACTAGTGTAGATGGTAATCTTGCTTAGAAGATGATAGAAGAGAGAGAGGAGAGAGAATTTGCTCTCTCCCTCAGCGGTTTGAAGACTCTCCTGCGTTCCCCCCTCACATGCACACCGTGCTTGCTGCCACCCTTGAGCGTGGGACGCGAGGTGTCGCTCATATGTTTGAAGTCACCTCAGACGTGTTCTCCCCCTCAGATCCACCTAATCACTGTTTGTTTGAGTGAGTGCGAAATCCTTGGGGGGGACTTGAAAGGGATCATTGGAGTTGTGACAATGTGTGCAAGCACGACTCAACAGTGTCACTTTTTGTCTCTTACCTTTTCAGCTGTGACTGGCTGGATGGGGGGGCCACTGTTTGGAGTGGATGTGTCCCTGTCATTATTCACCTGATCTCCTGCGGTCTGCACCGCATTTTAAGTCTTCTCGTAACTGTGGCAACTAATGCCATCTGGAGATGTGGGTGTGGTCACAGTCAGAAGGGGAGAAACTTGTGCTGGTGTCTGGCGGTGGTGGGAGGTGCAATAAGTGTGAGCCTGTGCAGTGGGCTGGGTCTCCTGTTGGCATTGATTGGATTTCTGGTGCGATTCAGTGGGCATGGCTCGGAACGTGAAGGGCGTGGCATGAAGGATGTGGGATGTGTTTTAGTCTGCCTGCAGATGTTGACAGTACCATCAATGGTGACTTGGGCCAGAAGTCTCCGGTGAGTGCACCAAGTATATAATATATGCACATATAGCATGTACCAAGTATATTAATATATGCATGCACCAAGTATATTAATATATGCACATATAGCATGCACCAAGTATATTAATATATGCTCATATAGCATGCACCAAGTATATTAATATATAGCATGCACCAAGTATATTAATATATGCTCATATAGCATGCACCAAGTATATTAATATATAGCATACACCAAGTATATTAATATATGCTCATATAGCATGCACCAAGTATATTAATATATGCACATATAGCATGCACCAAGTATATTAATATATGCTCATATAGCACGCACCAAGTATATTAATATATGCACATATAGCACGCACCAAGTATATTAATATATGCTCATATAGCATGCACCAAGTATATTAATATATGCTCATATAGCATGCACCAAGTATATTAATATATGCTCATATAGCATGTACCAAGTATATTAATATATGCACATATAGCATGCACCAAGTATATTAATATATGCTCATATAGCATGCACCAAGTATATTAATATATGCTCATATAGCATGTACCAAGTATATTAATATATGCACATATAGCATGCACCAAGTATATTAATATATGCACATATAGCATGCACCAAGTATATTAATATATGCACATATAGCATGCACCAAGTATATTAATATATGCTCATATAGCACGCACCAAGTATATTAATATATGCACATATAGCATGCACCAAGTATATTAATATATGCTCATATAGCATGCACCAAGTATATTAATATATGCTCATATAGCATGTACCAAGTATATTAATATATGCTCATATAGCACGCACCAAGTATATTAATATATGCACATATAGCATGCACCAAGTATATTAATATATGCACATATAGCATGCACCAAGTATATTAATATATGCTCATATAGCACGCACCAAGTATATTAATATATGCACATATAGCATGCACCAAGTATATTAATATATGTACATATAGCACGCACCAAGTATATTAATATATGCTCATATAGCACACACCAAGTATATTAATATATGCACATATAGCATGCACCAAGTATATTAATATATGCTCATATAGCACACACCAAGTATATTAATATATGCACATATAGCATGCACCAAGTATATTAATATATGCACATATAGCATGCACCAAGTATATTAATATATGCACATATAGCACGCACCAAGTATATTAATATATGCTCATATAGCACACACCAAGTATATTAATATATGCACATATAGCATGCACCAAGTATATTAATATATGCTCATATAGCACACACCAAGTATATTAATATATGCACATATAGCATGCACCAAGTATATTAATATATGCACATATAGCATGCACCAAGTATATTAATATATGCACATATAGCACGCACCAAGTATATTAATATATGCACATAATTATATGCTTGTCATGTGTAGGACTGTCACATGTGAGAAAGGTTATTGGTGTACCTATCTGAGTACTTCAACCTGCCTCAGCCCAGTGTGGTGTTGGTCCAGTGTGTGTCCTCTTAGAGCTATTGTCAACCTACTTCCAAGCCCTAACCCTAGTCATTGTCCAAGCCCTGACCCTAGACATTGTCCATGCCCTACCTGCCTCAGCCCAGTGTGATGTTGGTGCAGTGTGTGTCCCCATAGAGCTTTGTCAACCTACTTCAACCTGCCTCAACCCAGTGTGATGTTGGTCCAGTGTGTGTCCTCATAGAGCCCTATTTCAACCTGCCTCAGCCCAGTGTTGTTGGCCCAGTGTGTGTCCCCATAGAGCTATTGTTAACCTACTTCAACCTGCCTCAGCCCAGTGTGGTGTTGGTCCAGTGTGTGTCCCCATAGAGCTATTGTTAACCTACTTCAACCTGCCTCAGCCTAGTGTGGTGTTGGTCCAGTGGTGTCCCCACAGATGACAACACGTCTGCGACTCTGCCTTTAGATCTCCATTAATAAGGTTGTTTCCAAACACGTGTCTGATTTGTCATGTCATGACCTTTAACCTAGAAGTTTGAGGGGCACATGGAATTTACCACTCTAAAACAACAGCCTGCACTTCGACACATGCTAGCACAACCTAGCAACACGATGAGTATTGATCGTGTCATGGTCACATGATCATGCCAGGTTCCTAGCCCCAGGGCAATTGAGTTTTGCTATTGATCACAGCATGGTCAACTAGCACCATTGGGGCATCCAGCCATGTTGAACATGGTCGAGTGCCACATCAGAGCGAGGTTAGATTTGGCATGTCCACGAGTGCTTACCACCGACTGCTTCACTCATTACTGCTGACTTGGCCTTCTAGTTTCGGCCTGTATGGCTGAAGTAGTATGAGGTAGTAATTATTCACAACCTCTTGTTAATTACTGTGGTGACTCGGATTCTTCCCAGGCTTTCTCATGCTGGAGTATTGGCTATGTATAGACATTGGTTTACATTCTTGAGTTCAACAATGTTGAACTTAGGTATTTTCCCTAGAGAATATATCTCCCACTCTCTCCTCTCTCTTTTCCCACTAATCTCTTCTCCCCACTCTCTCTTCTCCCCTCTCTCTTTTCCCACTCTCTCTTCTCCCCTCTCTCTTTTCCCACTCTCTCTTCTCCCCTTTCTCTTTTCCCACTCTCCCTTCTCCCCTCTCTTTTTCTACTCTCTCTTCTCCCTCTTTTCCCACTCTCTCTTTCCCCACTCTCTCTTCTCCCTCTCTCTCTTTCCCCACTCTCTCCTCTTCCTCAGCCTTCTAATCTTCTCCTCGATCTTGCTAATTGCTTACTCTTGGTGCCTTTACCACATCCAATGCTAATAATCACTAATGGGAACTGCATCTCAGCCCAAAAAATACTGCTGAATCAGTGTTTTTAATGCTGCTTGCCTCCTCTCCTCCTTGTCCCCTCCCCCCCCTCCCCTTCCTTGCCCTCTCCTCCTCCCCTTCCTTGCCCTCTCCCCTTCCTTTCAGATTTGCACCTCAGCTGTTCCCCGACCCACACATGCCCTCCTCCCTGGCTGCCATAGTTCTCACAAGCTTGATAATGTCTTGTTCTCCTCCCTCCCCTGCCAACACCACCGAGGGACCAGCAGTTGGCGGCAACAGGAAGAAGCCGAGAAGGTACAGTGAAAATCTCCCTGCCACTATACGGGCATGCTTGTGCACACGTGCTAGCGTGTCCGGGACGGTTGATTTCCTCTTGGTCCTTGTCGCGAAGATGCACACATCTGAAAAGTGGCTAATTATCTAATGCGACTCTCGTCGAGCGCATCGACAAAGGCAGAGACGTGTAGGAGTGTCAGGGATGGGCAACAAGAGGATATTGGAATGCTAATAGCATAGGGGGACAGATTATAGCCAGCTGAAACAGGAGTGGAATCCACCCGTCATCCCCATACCCTCTGTACGAGCCTACACCCATAAATGCACATGCATGCATGCACCTACACAGGTCACTTGGAACCCTAGAGGGCATGACCATAGAACACAGTCTTTGATGCTGTGGGAAGATTACTGATTAAAGCAGTCTGGTTGGCAGGGGAGATATAGATACTGCTACCTGTTTCAGCAGTCGAGCAAATTCCTTATTCAAGTACTTGAACCGTGACCCTATGTGGGTGTGGCAAAGGGACGTTGCGGAGATAAACTTGGACCGATCTCTTCGGCTCTGAATGACAATTGCATTAAGTTTCGTTGAGTTTCTCATTCCTTTCTTTTGTTGCAGTGTGAAGGAGTTCTCTGTGGATGCACTCCACTGGGCTCTGGGCCTTGCAGTGATTGGGTACTGCCTCAGCCACGCTTACAAGATGGTGGGCCCAGTCCTCCTGTATCTCCTCATGACCGGCCTCGCTAACAGCACTTACAATTGGAACACTCCTCGTGACCGGCCTCGCTAACAGCACTTACATTAGAATCAAATCACGGTTGTTGTTTATTGGAAGTGCAACACATCATGCATAATAATGTTGGATTTATATCACAATCAAACAGAAGATTAATCAAGCACAGGAGGAGGGGGGGGGGGAGAACCCGTCACAAATAAAAGAGTCCAATGACTGATGCTGCTGCTGGCAAACAAGAAGGAAAAAACCAAAAAAGTGCATGTGATCATGAGAGAGCAGGAGGGAGGAGGGGAGGGAAGGACTCCGCATTAGAGAAAAGCTCTGAGACTAGGGGGGGGGGGGGGAGGAAAGTGCCAGATTTAGATGTTTCATTATTGTACTGTTACTAGTATACATTGAGAAGACGTCTTCTGTGACTGGGGGGGGGGGGGGTGGCAAAGCGTTTGTTTTAGTTGACATATTCACTGAGCCTTCTCCACTCTCCCGATGATCTTTCCTCTGACCACTGGAAGGCAAATGTCTTCTTCTGTGAACTCTTCCAGCAAGGACATGTTGAGATCAGGGTTGAAACTCTCGAAGAAGAATCTGATTTGAAATGGGAAGGGAAGAGAGAGGTGGGAGGAAGAGAATTTCATGTCAATCGTGAATTTTAATCAGCCTCATCACTGATCATGAAGTAAGCCCACACTGGGTTGGTGACATTAGAAATAATGCTAAACTGCTTATTAATTAGCAATGGGTTGCTGTGGTTGTTTTTATTTAGGGAGGGGGAGCGCAGGCCAGCTCCCCTCTCTCCACCCCCCCCCCCCCGAGACAATTCTCACAGGAATCCTAACCAGACTCGAGTTACAGGCACCACTGAAAACCCATCAAGAGAGATCAAGGCATACCTTCCTGAATAGGTAATGGAGCTTGTTACCTGTACAGTGCCGTCTTCCCACCATATCTCGGGGTTAAAGGGAAATCATAGAGGGCTTACTGAAGCCATCTAAACCTCTCTAGCTACAAAGGGAGCTTTGCTTGGGTCTTAACATCATATCACCGAGCCACACCCACCTATAATCGCCTTTCCTGGCAAACACCCGCTCCTTGAAGACCCTCAGGGTGATGGCGATGCCATTGTTCCACTTGGCGTAATATGGGGTTGGGATATCGTCCAAGTGATAGATGACATGCACTGTACCCCCTCCAGCCCCGCTGGTGTGGCTGATGGGGTGTTGGGGAGGAGGTGAGAGCATCATCTCACTTGGCCGAGGGGATTGTGGCGGAGGCTGGATGGGCCTCTGCTGAGGCAGCTGCTGTCGGTGCTGCTCGGAGAGGGGAGAAGGATGCCCGTGCTTCATGTGATTGGAGCGCTTGGGAGTGCTGAGCATGCGACGATATCGGCTGCAAAACAATACGTGAGAGACAAACGAGTGGAATAATTGAGAGCAGATCAAAGAAAGGTAATCGTGCACCTTCTCAAACTTACTTGTTGGCGAAGTGGTGCTGGTCTTCCGAGTCTGTGTAGATGTGTTGGTGTGCTTTCCGTGGGATGAAAAGGTCTGACGTGCTCGACTGACTGGTCATGGTGAACACTGACGAGCTGTCATCGCCGCTGGAGCAATGGCATGCTAGCCCGTGCTGCCGGCTCTGATGGTGATGCGGCTCGACCTCGTGGCTGTGCCCGCCGCGCTGGTGGTGGTGCCTGTGCTGCTGTCGACTCGGGTTGAGAGGAATTATCGGGTTGAGGCTCTCGGGCTGCGGAGAGTTTGAAATAAGAGCAATGGCAGCCGCCTGTGCCTCCCGCTCTCTCGGTTGGAGGCTGGTGGACAGCATGTTCTGGCCATGAAGGTAAGCACGGAGACGATCGTTGGAAGGCGTGGTCAAACCGCTGGTGGCCCAATTGTCTCCTACGCCAGAATCAGAAGTTGCCGAGAGAACAGAATTGCTGCCGCTGCCGTTGCGATGAGAACGCTTCCTGGTAACCTACACCAACCACCCAAAAGAAGAGTCAACACTACGTAACTATTTGGGCTCCACCCAGCTGGAAATTACATTCCAGAGACCAGCACACTCGTGCATTGTAACTGAGCAACATCTGCATTCAACTCTATTCAACGGAGACACACAAGCTATTAGCAGGTGAGAAATTTCAAGTCGAGCATTGAGAAAGAGATTGCATTAGCATGAACGTGGCTTGAACCTACGAATGTGTGCTACGTCTTTCAGGTTTTCTACAGGTTGCCCTAATTCTTACATAAAACACTCACTCACCTGGTTGACTTGAAGGCCTCTCATTGCATCTGTCACCTCCGGCATGCGCTTTCCGGATGACAGCTTGGAGATGCCCATGCTACCGAGGGAGACGGTGCTGCAAGGGGTGAGCTCAGAAGGTGATATGGTGAGTCGAGAAGGTGGGGTCATGTCACCGTTGCAGCTGGTGTCTCTCCGAGGTTCCTGTCCACGAGTGGTAGAACGGGTATTCATCAGGTACTTGCAAGCCTCCGGCAACTCATACCATTCTACGGCCATGATTTCATCGTAGTCGTATCCTTTCTGGCGAGCAAGGTCTCGCACTTTCTGTGTCATGGCTTCCCTGTCTTTGGAGACGGCCAGCAGCCTCTCTCGAATCCGAAGAGCAAAATCCTCCACTGGAACACGATCATTCATGTTGAGGCTGGCCCCGGAAAAGCGGCCAAGCTTTCTTGGCTGTTAGGGAAAAGGTGTGGAGAGGAGAGAGAGAGGCTTCTTAACAATTTGCTCATGTAAACTAGCCAAGCACAGTCTAAACTGGTTGACAATTCTGCCAGAGCAGTGCCCCACCACACACCAAAAAATTACCTGCTAAACTGCAAGTGGTGTATCTAAGATGGTGCAAGTGGTGTGACCCTCAACACTAGGTTGTCTGTTTTTCTTACCCTTGTTTCACTGTCTGACACAGCACATCGGGCAGGCCTGCCACTAGCCATTCCTCTTGATTGGCGACAGTACACAGCACTCCTAGCAGGCCCAGCATCACTGCTGCGGAGGCAAACAAAAATTGGATTTGGGTTTTGAAGATGGATCTATGTATACTACTTACTCTGTGCAGAAACTCGACTTGGAAGCCGAATCCTCCGAGCCCGAGTTCAGTAAGGATCCTCTTCTACACACACCATAGGCAGGGTTGGCCACGCTGGGAGTATACAAGTCCAAATTATTCACTACTCCGTCTGAATACACCGAACAGTCAGCCTGGGAATCAACTTCGATGTCGGACGATTCTGACTCGCGGTCCAAGAGCTGTACCGCTCGCTCTAACGCCAAATCGGAATCGTCCATATTCTCTCTGCTCTTCAGCTCTAACGCCAAATCGGAAACGTCCATACTCTTACTGTTCTTCTTCACGTCAGTGTCGCACAGCGAACCTAGAGTTTCTTTTTTTACCAAACTTCTAGCCAAAATAGTCAACAAACTAAAAAGTAAAAGCGGTCACAGTGACTTTTACCTCACCAGCTACACTGCTCCAAGTGCGCTTGTTTGATCTTGACGTACTCCCCAATGCTAGACTACTTCAAAAGCTACTCCCTACAACTGCAGTTTCCTGGGTCTTTTGAGAACAAAGGCTCGATGCAGACAGGACACGGACACTTTTACGAGGCTGCGGTCACAGCGGTTAACTTCAAAGCATCCCCACGTGCCTTTGAAGCTGCGCAAATGAAACCTTTTGTAAAAGCGCAAACATAACACTCCAGGCTAAGGAGCGCTTGTGATCTAGAACCTTAGGTGCCGGTGTGCCTTCATTGTCCAATCTACACTCACTTGGCCCAAATTTACATCAAAAGACTGTTGGAGAAGTGGTGAGGGCGGGATGCCAGAGTACTGGCTACACAAAGCAATAAAGACTCGTGGGTTGTGCCTCTTCATTACTCAGGGAAGGGTTGGGTTCACCAACAAGAGGGTATTACTGGCTACACAAAGCAATAAAGACTCGTGGGTTGTGCCTCTTCATTACTCAGGGAAGGGTTGGGTTCACCAACAAGAGGGTATCATGTTTTCCTAAGAGCTGGTGGGATTTCTAGGAGTACCTACTGGACAGTATAGACTAACTGAACTGCCATAGCAACACACACACTTCAGGTGCTAATCGATGACACACTCTGTAGTACTTGACCAAAAAAAGCTACCAAGCCATCTTGTCTACAATAATTGTAGGAAGTGCGGGCTTCCTCTGAAGGTCATTCCTTTGCAGCTGTACTCTGTGAGGACTGACAAGAACAAGAGGACATGAAAGAGCATTCACTCTGGTTGATGTTTCAAGACTGGGAGGGGGGAGGCAGTCCATGTCTACCACTTGACATTTACGTGGCTTATTAGTGTTAAATGGTGTAAGTAGGACACCAACCCAAGCCAGTCACCTTTTGGAGAGCATGGCCGGCTTTGTGGCCCGTGCTTTTAATGATATGGCACAATAACACAGGACAGTTGCCTACAACTAACACCCGAGCAAACATTGCTCAATGGCAGTTTGAGTGTGTAAATTAAAGTGTACACATGAATGCGTGTACCATTAACCCTGTATCATCAACAAGACACGGGACACACCTTTCTGTGGTCATACTATTATCATTTACGCTTAGTGGGACGCAGCATAAGGGGGGGGGGGGGGGGGGGGAATGTTGGGGGAAGTGAATTCGTAGATGCAGCAGTGTTAGATAAGAGTGATAGCAAACACTTGCTGTGTATATAAGCTGCCTGCCACTGCAACAAAGGGAATCTCCTACACAATGATCTAAGCAAGGCATGCAAGGATGCACGCACAAAACAGAGACCAGACTGGGCACTCTAAAGAGAAGAGCCACCGAAATTCCTCACAACTCCATCTTCAAATAAACGCTGAGCAGATGTCCGAGTTTTGATTACAGACTTCAAAGTACCTTTGATGAGCATTTGTTGTGTACACTAAGCAAGTGACCTGAGGGTATTGGGCATATGCTTGATACAGTGGAACAATCCATCTTGTGCAGTGGAGCAATCCATCTTATACAGCAATCCATCTTATAGAGTGGAGCAATCCATCTTATAGAGTGGAGCAATCCATCTTATAGAAATCCATCTTATAGAGTGGAGCAATCCATCTTATAGAGTGGAGCAATCCATCTTACAGTGGAGCAATCCATCTTATAGAGTGGAGCAATCCATCTTATAGAGTGGAGCAATCCATCTTACAGTGGAGCAATCCATCTTATAGAGTTGAGCAATCCATCTTATAGAGTGGAGCAATCCATCTTATAGAGTGGAGCAATCCATCTTATAGAGTGGAGCAATCCATCTTATAGAGTGGAGCAATCCATCTTATAGAGTGGAGCAATTCATCTTATAGAGTGGAGCACTCCATCTTATAGAGTGGAGCAATTCATCTTATAGAGTAGAGCAATTCATCTTATAGAGTGGAGCAATTCATCTTATAGAGTGGAGCAATTCATCTTATAGAGTAGAGCAATCCATCTTATAGAGTGGAGCAATTCATCTTATAGAGTGGAGCAATTCATCTTATACAGTGGAGCAATTCATCTTATAGAGTGGAGCAATTCATCTTATAGAGTGGAGCAATTCATCTTATACAGTGGAGCAATTCATCTTATAGAGTGGAGCAATTCATCTTATAGAGTGGAGCACTCCATTGGGGTACAGCACATACACTGGAGGACTCGGTCAAGCAGAACCAGAGTAAAGATTGTCTGCCACATCGAGCCAAAAAGCTCACTTCAATGCATCATATTGAAAGTCCCCCCCCCCCCCGCACGCTCTGAACACCCTCACACCAAAAACCCAATAAAATTTTAGTCCTATAACCCCCCCTCCCTCCTCCCTCCCACCCCGTGGACATTCCCACAAGATCAACTCTTGACATTCAAAATTCTGGGCTATGCAGGGGCTAGAATTAGACGGGCCGAAATGTGGATCTAGCTAGGACTAGGATTAAAGGAGGCAAAGGTTAGATAGATGAGCAATGACTTCCATAGTTGGTCCACGAGTTGCCCCCGGCAACAGCGGCTCTCCCACACGCCCTGTGATCATTCAGCACACATCAAACCAGTCCCCGATGACACACACTCATGAATAGCCACATGTCCTTGTGGGTGCTGGATATTTGCAATCACTCATTTTGCACTAGGCCAGCCGTTACTGAATCTGTTTATAGGAACCCTTTCATGTTGCAGACAACACCGCAATGAGGACACTGCCCAGACCTGACAACCGAGATAAACAGAGCCGGACACCCACCTCCTGCAGCTCGCATAGCAGCGTGACACAACAATGGCCGTGGGAGAGTCACACGGCAAATAAAGTCAGGAAAACAATGAAGAAAGTGAACTATGTGGCTTTAACCTCGGCCCGTCATCAAGTACAACACCAAGGCAAGTGCAAAGGTCAATCCACAGAACACGCCCACCCTTCATAGGCTAACCCATTTTTCATCAAAGCCACCAGACTTGCTAACCTCATCAACATGCATGCACATGTGCTTCCTGTCCGAGTGATCTGATGAAGGTGCATCAACATGCACATGTGCTTCCTGTCCAAGTGATCTGATGAAGGTGCATCAACATGCACATGTGCTTCCTGTCCAAGTGATCTGATGAAGGTGCATCAACATGCACATGTGCTTCCTGTCCAAGTGCTCTGATGAAGGTGCATCAACATGCACATGTGCTTCCTGTCCAAGTGATCTGATGAAGGTGCATCAACATGCACATGTGCAAGTGATCTGATGAAGGTGCATCAACATGCACATGTGCTTCCTGTCCAAGTTATCTGATGAAGGTGCATCAACATGCACATGTGCTTCCTGTCCAAGTGATCTGATGAAGGTGTATCAACATGCACATGTGCAAGTGATCTGATGAAGGTGCATCAACATGCACATGTGCTTCCTGTCCAAGTGCTCTGATGAAGGTGCATCAACATGCACATGTGCTTCCTGTCCAAGTGATCTGATGAAGGTGCATCAACATGCACATGTGCTTCCTGTCCAAGTGATCTGATGAAGGTGCATCAACATGCACATGTGCTTCCTGTCCAAGTGCTCTGATGAAGGTGCATCAACATGCACATGTGCTTCCTGTCCAAGTGCTTTCATGAAGGTGCATCAACATGCACATGTGCTTCCTGTCCAAGTGCTTTCATGAAGGTGCATCAACATGCACATGTGCTTCCTGTCCAAGTGCTCTGATGAAGATGCATCAACATGCACATGTGCTTCCTGTCCAAGTGCTTTCATGAAGGTGCATCAACATGCACATGTGCTTCCTGTCCAAGTGCTTTCATGAAGGTGCATCAACATGCACACGTGCTTCCTGTCCAAGTGCTTTGATGAAGATGCATCAACATGCACATGTGCTTCCTGTCCAAGTGCTTTGATGAAGGTGCATCAACATGCACATGTGCTTCCTGTCCAAGTGCTTTGATGAAGATGCATCAACATGCACATGTGCTTCCTGTCCAAGTGCTTTGATGAAGGTGCATCAACATGCACATGTGCTTCCTGTCCAAGTGCTTTGATGAAGGTGCATCAACATGCACATGTGCTTCCTGTCCAAGTGCTTTGATGAAGGTGCATCAACATGCACATGTGCTTCCTGTCCGAATGCTTTGATGAAGGTGCATCAACATGCACATGTGCTTCCTGTCCGAATGCTTTGATGAAGGTGCATCAACATGCACATGTGCTTCGGAACATTGTCACCCTCCACTGGCTGGCTCAATGGCTGCACAAGACACTAGTGAGCAAGCCCACACATTTGGCTTCTGCAGAGGATTGCAAATGGTGGCATATCACGTGGTCAGATCCCTCAAAGCTCCTCCCACCATTATTCACACACATAAACTCATAAGCACTTGCATGTCTAACAAGGCAACAGGTACATGTACCAGGGCTGCATTTAGAAAAATGTCCAGGGAAGAGCATGATTTTTAAGATGTGACAATACGATTTCCAAGTGAAACTCTCTGCATACCAAGGTATTCACAAACCCTTGCACACACCCTCCTGAAGGAGCACAGCCAGAGCAATTGCGCAAGCATCACACGAGGCTCATGCACTTCCATCCTGTGACTACCTCCAGAGCCCAGGCAGCTGCAACACTAAGCACTCCACAATAACTGCCCTCCAGCCAGAGTCCAGCACTTGACACTCCCTGAGGCTATGTATCACACTAACACTCTCCTACTCAGTACACTCCCACCCAGCCACACCCATGACCAGTCACAAGGAATTATCATAAGTAATTAAAATCTAACCCCTGAGTGAATGAAGTAAATCTGGTGAGGGAGGCGTGGCATATCATTACCAGCGAGCAAGGCAAACCTGCACATGGTGCGAGTGTGTGTGAGAGCGAGGGGGCAAGACCCCATCCTGCTCTCTCAGCCAGAAGTAGTCTAATGAAGAGCATTCCAGCCTGATCCGAGGTTTTATGCAATTACTAGTAATTAGCCGTGCACACGGAGAGTAGGTAGACGCACACACCAACACAAGGAGAGCAAGTGCAAGAATTCCTTACCAGCAATCCATTAAACAGTAACAAAGAGAACACAAGAGCCGAAGAATAGCCATGACTAGGGCGATTCAGAACAGCATGCCACACCCTCCTATACGTGACAACGCACCATGCCTACACAAGCTGAAACATTCTCACCAATAATTCAACATGTTATGCAGTGTAGCGCGATAGACATTCACACAACTCATTTAAGCAAGGAAAAGGACTACACGGTAAAAATGCGAGAACCACAGAGAGCTTCTTCCACTGCCACCTCAATCATCCTGCTTTAGGGTTCAAAGTCCCACGAGTTCAAAGTCTATGCTGAGGCTGCGGCAGGCCAGATACATCGCTGACAGTGCAGATTGTACTCGTCATTAGTTCCATTTTATAGCATTTAAAATTCAATATATCTGAGGGGGGAGGACTGTGACTCAGACCCCCTGGGAGCACTTAAAATTCAATATATCTGAGGGGGGAGGACTGCGTCTCAGACCCCCTGGGAGCACTTAAAATTCGATATATCTGAGGGGGGAGCACCGTGACTCAGACCCCCTGGGAGCACTTAAAATTCAATATATCTGAGGGAAGGACTCAGACCCCCTGGGAGCACTTAAAATTCAATATATCTGAGGGAAGGACTCAGACCCCCTGGGAGCACTTAAAATTCAATATATCTGGGGGGGACCGTGACTCAGACCCAGTTGGTACACAATATACCGTAAGAGTCGGGCTATTTAGTGCCTATTTAGTGCCACTTCTAACACACCACACCCCTTCCCAACTGCAAGAGGTGCGGTTAAACACTCGCTAAATATCACCCGATTCTCTACAACTTATTTTGCATAATTTTTTTCCAGACGCGATGAGCGAAGAAGGGAACTCATCTCAGGAGCTGGAAGGAGATGCCACCTCAAGTGTTTCTTCGAGGCCACCGTATCCACAAATCGATTTGGACACCCTTCATTAGCGAAAGGCTCCGCTTGGAGAAGGATGAAGATAATTCTCAAGATGTAGTCTTCCTCTGCATTTTTATTTTTTTAATGATGGTTAAGACCAGCGCTTCTTAGAGAGGTACCAATGTACGCACGCCCAACAAAGCCAGTTTGTAACTACAGCGACCAGAGTTTAATTAATTCCTTATAGTGCGACAGGCTTAACATCCAAATTTCACAGTATCTGGGGGAGTGTCCAAGACCCCTTGAGAGCATTTAAAATACAATATATCTGGGAGAAAGGACGGCAGGGGCCCAGACTTCTGAGAGCACTTTACCAAAATAGGGAGTTAGACCTAAAATCACTAAGAGGTCAAGTGAACCCATAGAGGGTTAAACGGAACTCACAGGGGAATAAAATCAATGTGCAGGGGGAGGGAGGCAAATTCACAGGGGGCTAAAATGAAAGTACAGGGGGTTAAACAAACTCACAGGGGAATAAAAAGAATGGGGTGTGTGGGTGGTGTGGGGGTTAAAGAGCTGAGAGAGGGAGTTAAACCCCCCCCCCCTCCATTCAGGAAATCAGAAGAGCTAGCTTGCATCATTGTCATTTCAGTAAAGCATATGATGATAGGCGATATTTAAACGTCTGAGAGTGTGGGGACAGGAGAGGAATGCAAGAAAAGGTGAGAAGAGGCCTCAAAATGAGCCCACAGGTTCGGAATGTTATATAGAAAAGTAGAAAAGAGATAAATTAATTCCACACAACTAACCTAGTGGAGTGGAGTGGGCTATTTTTTTAACGATATGACACTAACAAATGGCTGTGTTCTGTTGGGTTCAGTCCTTCTCCGAGTGTCGGGGGGCCTGTCGCTGTTTCTCTAGCTCTGTGGAGAGTTCTCGCACTTTGGAGCTCCAGTACTCGCTGCTCTGCTGAAGCTGAACAGACAGCTGTGGGGAAGAAGTTGTGATATAGAAAGGTGGCGAAGGAAAATGGAGAGAAGGGGGGAGGACAGCAGAAGAAAGGGGAGAAGAGTCAGGAGAGGAGAGGAGGGAAAGAGGAAGGAAAATGAGAGAGAGCTATCAGTTGCAAACAGAATTGTGGCATGTACAAAGTACAGAGTCCACATTCTTTCCCACATCAGAGGCTCCTGTAATATTACACAGAAATGGCTTTAGCAGACACCGGCACCACACACACACACACCAGCACCACACACACAGCACATACACACACCAGCACCACACACAGCTCATACACACAGTACATACACACACCAGCACCACACACACAGCTCATACACACACCAGCACCACACACACAGCACATACACACACCAGCACCACACACACAGCACATACACACACAGCTCATACACACACAGTACATACACACACCAGCACCACACACACCAGCAACACACACACAGCACATACCACATACACACACCAGCACCAAACAGCACATACACACACACAGCACATACACACACCAGCACCACACACACAGCTCATACACACACATACCAGCACCACACACACAGCTCATACCACATACACACACCAGCACCACCACCACATACACACACCAGCAGCACCACATACACACACACAGCACATACACACACCAGCACCACACACACCAGTACCACACACACAGCACATACACACACGCACAAGCATCGAAGTAAAAAGTCACAGTATTGTGAACTTGAAAGGCAGTCTCCATATTCTCAAACTAGTCCGCCCAATCATAGTCAATCATAGTCAAGCACGTACATATGCTATAGACATCACTTGAGGGAGATGCCATGCCCACACACAACTATGGGTGGGCATTAATAAGAATTGCACCGTTGGTTTCTTAATTAGTTGCCCAGCAGCAGATACATGTGTGTTCCGCCAAGAGTTAACAAAGCAAGCAACGTGTATTTAATGTGACGTCCAAGACAAGCAAAACCATCTTCTTCACCAAGTGAAATGTCAGGACAAACACAAGTGCATCAAACATCATACCTCTCCAGCTCGCTGGACCCAGTAATCCTTGTCCAATGTTGCAGCCTCACTCTCTGTCTCGCTCCCTCCAAAATGGATGTCCTCGACCGCAGGAGCCGTCAATCTGCAAAACGCGAAAAATTTAAAAACAACAACAATCACGGAGATGTCTTTAATGGGATGTGGCTCCTGATCATCAGCAGACCAGCGGAGCATACACGGCTCATCTCCATGAACATACAGGTGATATACTATCTGCTCATCTCCATGAACACACAGGTGATATACTATCTGCTCATCTCCATGAACACACAGGTGATATACTATCTGCTCATCTCCATGAACACACAGGTGATATACTATCTGCTCATCTCCATGAACACACAGGTGATATACTATCTGCTCATCTCCATGAACACACAGGTGATATACTATCTGCTCATCTCCATGAACACACAGGTGATATACTATCTGCTCATCTCCATGAACACACAGGCGACATACTATCTGCTCATCTCCATGAACACACAGGTGATATACTATCTGCTCATCTCCATGAACACACAGGCGACATACTATCTGCTCATCTCCATGAACACACAGGTGATATACTATCTGCTCATCTCCATGAACACACAGGTGATATACTATCTGCTCATCTCCATGAACACACAGGTGACATACTATCTGCTCATCTCCATGAACACACAGGTGATATACTATCTGCTCATCTCCATGAACACACAGGTGATATACTATCTGCTCATCTCCATGAACACACAGGCGACATACTATCTGCTCATCTCCATGAACACACAGGCGACATACTATCTGCTCATCTCCATGAACACACAGTTGACATACTATCTGCTCATCTCCATGAACACACAGGCGACATACTATCTTGCAGATGGGGTCACAATTTTCATTCCAAGTTGACTAGCCTCCTTATACACATACACATGTGCTATACATGCATATATGTGTTATATACATACACATGTGTTATATACATGCATACATGTGTTATACACATACACGCGCTATACATGTGTTATATACATACACATGCATTTGCTATATACATGCATACATGTGTTACATGCATACACATGTGCTATATACATGCATACATGTGTTATATATACAGGCATATGTGTTATATATATATACACACATGTGTTATATATATACAGGCATACATGTGTTATATACATACACATGTGCTATACATGCATGTGTTATATACGTACACATGTGCTATATATACAGACATACATGTGTTATATATACATACATGTGATGTGTCCTATATATATATACATGTAAACCAGGATTGGGAATAACTGCAACAAGGACTATCCTTAAGAATATTAACAAAAAAGCAAGTGATTATGTTGAAAGTGTCACATGCATACGCTTGTCATCATCAGCTATTGCTTATGCAGAAGCCCCTTCATTATTCGGAGCTGCACTTATCAAACATTTGCTGGGATGCAATGAGCGTGGGCACAAGAGGTAGCTGATGTACGAAGCAGGAAAGTCCTCCAGCAAGAGCGAGATCTGCTGTGCTAAATAAAAGCAACACTTCAACCCGGCCGGCCGGACGTGCAAGATTGTCGGTTTGTTTATGAATGTTCGGAGCATGCTCATTCATTATCTCTGTGTTACCATAGAAACCCACAAGTGCTTCGTACCCATCTTCAGCAATGTTATATGGTGGCCCATAATTAATAATCTAAAATCCAAAGAGAGATGTCCGGGACTGCCTTAGAAGAGCCCTATCCTTAGAATACCCCTTGCCCCAGAATACCCCATAGCCCTAGAAAACCCCTAGCCCTAGAATACCCTAGTCCTAGAATACCCCCTAGCCCTAGAAAACCCCTAGCCCTAGAATACCCTAGTCCTAGAATACCCCCTAGCCCTAGAATACCCCTAGCCCTAGTCCTAGAATACCCCTAGCCCTAGAATACTGTAGTCCTAGAATACCCCTAGCCCTAGAATACCCCTAGCCCTAGAATACTCCATAGCCCTAGAATACTGTAGTCCTAGAATACCCCATTAGCCCTAGAAAACCCCTAGCCCTAGTCCTAGAATACCCCATAGCCCTAGAAAACCCCTAGCCCTAGAATACTGTAGTCCTAGAATACCCCTAGCCCTAGAATACCCCTAGCCCTAGAATACTGTAGTCCTAGAATACCCCTAGCCCTAGAATACCCCTAGCCCTAGAATACCCCTAGCCCTAGAATACCCCTAGCCCTAGAATACCCCATAGCCCAAGAATACCCCTAGCCCTAGTCCTAGAATACCCCTAGCCCTAGAATACTGTAGCCTTAGAATACCCCTAGCCTTAGAATATCTACTTTCTGACCCTAGAATAACCCCAGCCCCCCGGGAATACTCCTAGCTTTAGATTAGCACCTATCCATAGGCCATTGCTACGTCTACGATGTAGGAACCTCCAGGAGTGTGCGAAGTATTCCCGGAAGGCCTAGGAAAGTTGTGGCACTGGATGGACACTTCATAATGAAGAAAATTGAGAGTTTGTCGAGGAAGATCTACACACCAGCCCACGAGCTAGTCCTCATTGTAGAAGGCAAATCCATATGTAACAATGGATGGCACGGAGCGTAATGCTTCAAGTAAGAGAGAGAGAGAGCAATTCCTGTTTGGGAAGTTTGTTAGCTTAGGAATGCAGACGGCGCCGTGCGATGGAGTCCAGAGTACAAGCATGAGGAATATCTGTGTTTGTTTTCTGTAGAATTCTGTGGCTGCCACAGCTTCATGCAGATGTGTTGATTGCAGGGTGGGACTGTTTTGCAGACATAGTCTGGTGTCACACCTTTCCTAGGACATCCCTGGATTCCAGGGGTACTTGGGACTATCCCGGGATGTGCCTAGTGAGGGTGATAGGACATCTCTGGATTCCAGGGGTACTTGGGACTATCCCGGGATGTGCCTGGTGAGGGTGACTCACTATTCAGCATGGATCCTGGAATCTGTGCAGGACTAGGAATACTCTTTGGCTAGGGCCAGTGTTACTCTAGGACTAGTAGTTTTCTAGGGCTATGATTAGACCTATGGGGTAATCTAGGGCTAGGGCTATGGGGCACTTCAGGGCTAGGGCTAGACCTATGGGACACTACAGGGCTAGACCTATACGGGGTACTCGAGGGCTATGTCTAGATCTATGGGGCACTTAGGGCTAGGTTTAGACCTATGGGGCTAGACCTATATGGGGTACCTACGTCTCTATCTATGGGGTACTATAAAGGTCTAAATCTATGGGGGTAGGTCTAGATTTATGGGGTACCTAAGGCTAAATCTAGACCTATGGGGTACTCTAGGGCTAGGCTTATACGGGGTACTGAGGGCTAGGGCTAGGCTTATACGGAGTACCGAGGGCTAGGCTTATACAGGGTAGGCTTATACAGGGTACCGAGGGCTAGGCTTATACAGGGTAGGCTTATACAGGGTACCGAGGGCTAGGCTTATACAGGGTACCGAGGGCTAGGCTTATACAGGGTACCGAGGGCTAGGCTTATATGGGGTACCGAGGGCTAGGCTTATATGGGGTACCGAGGGATAGGCTTATATGGGGTACCGAGGGCTAGGGCTAGGCCTTGATATAAAGCCCTCAGCTGCTCCATAAATAATAGACCGAATCCCACAAAAAATAATCACATTCCTTACTAAACCCACTGGTACTAATACTGTTCAAAAACCCTATCTTGGGTTTTATAACCAATAGAGCGGTACTTATGGTGTGGGCGCGCCCTCATACACATCTGGAGCCCACATATGAAAGAGGGCTCCACTGATAATTTAAATAATAATGATATGGTCAGATAAAATGTTATCCCCCCCCTGCCCCATGGGGTACCTGGGGCTAGGTCTATTTCTATATGGGGCACCTGGGGCTAGGTCTATATGGGGCACCTGGGGCTAGGTCTATATGGGGCACCTGGGGCTAGGTCTATATGGGGCACCTGGGGCTAGGTCTATATGGGGCACCTGGGGCTGGGTCTATATCTATATGGGGCACCTGGGGCTAGGTCTATATGGGGCACCTGGGGCTAGGTCTATATGGGGTACCTGGGGCTAGGTCTATATCTATATGGGGCACCTGGGGCTAGGTCTATATGGGGCACCTGGGGCTAGGTCTATATGGGGCACCTGGGGCTAGGTCTATATGGGGCACCTGGGGCTAGGTCTATATGGGGCACCTGGGGCTAGGTCTATATGGGGCACCTGGGGCTAGGTCTATATGGGGCACCTGGGGCTAGGTCTATATGGGGTACCTGGGGCTAGGTCTATATGGGGCACCTGGGGCTAGGTCTATATGGGGCACCTGGGGCTAGGTCTATATGGGGCACCTGGGGCTAGGTCTATATGGGGCACCTGGGGCTAGGTCTATATGGGGCACCTGGGGCTAGGTCTATATGGGGTACCTGGGGCTAGGTCTATATGGGGCACCTGGGGCTAGGTCTATATCTATATGGGGCACCTGGGGCTAGGTCTATATGGGGCACCTGGGGCTAGGTCTATATGGGGCACCTGGGGCTAGGTCTATATGGGGCACCTGGGGCTAGGTCTATATCTATATGGGGCACCTGGGGCTAGGTCTATATGGGGCACCTGGGGCTAGGTCTATATGGGGCACCTGGGGCTAGGTCTATATCTATATGGGGCACCTGGGGCTAGGTCTATATCTATATGGGGTACTCTAGGAATAGGTCCAGGCATACGTGGTACTGATGTAGGCAACTTCTAGGGAAGGTTGTGGCCGTACTGAACACACCTTGCATACGACAACTACTCCATCCATGATGCTTGGGCCTACCTGATGCTCCTGCATCATACACACACTATGCAGAGTGAGTCATGTGACCTGCATGTGAAAATCACACTTGGCTTGCCTTGTTTGTCTCACCTTGCCTGTAGCAATTGGTCATGGCTGACCCGTTTGCTTCAGACGGCTACAAATTGGAACCAAAGGATACAACTTCGTGTTTTCCCATGTCGGGCTGTGCTGGAATAGGGCTAGAGCTCAGGTTCTGCGCTCATCAGACTAGGGATGGTGGACAGGGCTATTTTATGTACCCAGGGCAGGGGTATTCTATGGATCCAGGGCTATTCTAAGGCTGTGGGCAAGGTTAGGACTATGGGCTAGGGCTAGTGACAGGGCTATTCTAAGGCTAGGGCTAGTGACAGGGCTATTCTAAGGCTAGGGCTAGTGACAGGGCTATTCTAAGGCTAGGGCTAGTGACAGGGCTATTCTAAGGCTAGGGCTAGTGACAGGGCTATTCTAAGGCTAGGGCTAGTGACAGGGCTATTCTAAGACTAGGGCTAGTGACAGGGCTATTCTAAGACTAGGGCTAGTGACAGGGCTATTCTAAGGCTAGGGCTAGTGACAGGGCTATTCTAAGACTAGGGCTAGTGACAGGGCTATTCTAAGGCCACAGGAATATTCTAAGGCTAGGGCTAGTGACAGAGCTATTCTAAGGCTAGGGCTAGTGACAGGGCTATTCTAAGGCTAGGGCTAGTGACAGGGCTATTCTAAGGCTAGGGCTAGTGACAGGGCTATTCTAAGGCTAGGGCTAGTGACAGGGCTATTCTAAGGCTAGGGCTAGTGACAGGGCTATTCTAAGACTAGGGCTAGTGACAGGGCTATTCTAAGACTAGGGCTAGTGACAGGGCTATTCTAAGGCTAGGGCTAGTGACAGGGCTATTCTAAGGCTAGGGCTAGTGACAGGGCTATTCTAAGGCTAGGGCTAGTGACAGGGCTATTCTAAGGCTAGGGCTAGTGACAGGGCTATTCTAAGGCTAGGGCTAGTGACAGGAATATTCTAAGGCTAGGGCTAGTGACAGGGCTATTCTAAGGCTAGGGCTAGTGACAGGGCTATTCTAAGGCTAGGGCTAGTGACAGGGCTATTCTAAGGCTAGGGCTAGTGACAGGGCTATTCTAAGGCTAGGGCTATTCTAAGGCTAGGGCTAGTGACAGGAATATTCTAAGGCTAGGGCTAGTGACAGGGCTATTCTAAGGCTAGGGCTAGGGCTAGTGACAGGAATATTCTAGGGCTATTCCGAGGCCATGGGCTAGGCAAGTATCCTGGGACAGCCATTACCCATAACACACCACTAATATATCGTTGCATGTGTGCAGCAGCAAATACTGTAGCACGGGCAAGCAAGCATGCTAATACACATATACCAGCCACTTCATTTGAAATTCCGCAAGAATTTTGTTATCGTCTGCCAACACATTTCATGTCGATAATAATTTTTCTTTGACCACAATCTTTAGCTTTAAAAGAACCTCCAGCCTCACTCGACCAGCTATGGCATTATTTACTCTCTGCTTTGACATCACTCCATAGTAACTGGAACCACCCCCCCTCCCCCACCACCCCAACTCCAGTATTCCTCAAATATTCCTCAGAAGTGAGCTTGGAGGAAGTTTACATTGTAGCTTGACAACATCTGAGGTGTTGCAGAAAAATGATATCACTCCCTCACAGCCTTCAAACAATCCCGTTACTACGCCCACTACACCATCAAACAACCACCGCTGCAGACACAGTCCCTCCCGGAGCTTAATTACCCAGTCACTGGCAAAGTCATTGGCTGGACATGGCCACTGGCTTCACAAAGATGGCATTCGTCATTCCTAAATGGTGACCTCGTTTATTAATGTGTTCTAGCCAACGATCATGTGATTTATTTTGTGATGGAGTTGGCGTATGCTCTAGGAGAGAATTTGCTAGTGGTACTGTTGTTGTTAGTGCTAATTATATCAGCTTTGTCTGAAGTTCCAAATGTTAGTCTCACTTATCTCTCTCTCGGCACTCGGAACAAAATCGTACTACTTGCGGCTACTACATGCACTCAGATAACCCAGAGAGAAGGATTCAGAGACATATACCCAGCCTAATCCTAGAATGAAGGATCCAGAGGGTCGGGTGCTTGCTACATGCACTCAGATAACCCAGAGAGAAGGATTCAGAGACATATACCCAGCCTAATCCTAGAATGAAGGATCCAGAGGGTCGGGTGCTTGCTACATGCACTCAGATAACCCAGAGAGAAGGATTCAGAGACATATACCCAGCCTAATCCTAGAATGAAGGATCCAGAGGGTCGGGTGCTTGCTACATGCACTCAGATAACCCAGAGAGAAGGATTCAGAGACATATACCCAGCCTAATCCTAGAATGAAGGATCCAGAGGGTCGGGTGCTTGCTACATGCACTCAGATAACCCAGAGAGAAGGATTCAGAGACATATACCCAGCCTAATCCTAGAATGAAGGATCCAGAGGGTCGGGTGCTTGCTACATGCACTCAGATAACCCAGAGAGAAGGATTCAGAGACATATACCCAGCCTAATCCTAGAATGAAGGATCCAGAGGTGTGGGTGCTTGCTACATGCACTCAGATAACCCAGAGAGAAGGATTCAGAGACATATACCCAGCCTAATCCTAGAATGAAGGATCCAGAGGGTCGGGTGCTTGCTACATGCACTCAGATAACCCAGAGAGAAGGATTCAGAGACATATACCCAGCCTAATCCTAGAATGAAGGATCCAGAGGTGTGGGTGCTTGCTACATGCACTCAGATAACCCAGAGAGAAGGATTCAGAGACATATACCCAGCCTAATCCTAGAATGAAGGATCCAGAGGTGTGGGTGCTTGCTACATGCACTCAGATAACCCAGAGAGAAGGATTCAGAGACATATACCCAGCCTAATCCTAGAATGAAGGATCCAGAGGTGTGGGTGCTTGCTACATGCACTCAGATAACCCAGAGAGAAGGATTCAGAGACATATACCCAGCCTAATCCTAGAATGAAGGATCCAGAGGTGTGGGTGCTTGCTACATGCACTCAGATAACCCAGAGAGAAGGATTCAGAGACATATACCCAGCCTAACTAGAATGAAGGATTCAGAGGGGTGGGTGCTTGCTACATACATAAAACCATACCCTAATCCTGGAGTTAAGGATTGACATTTGCTACTGGGGGGGGGAGCTTACTACGCACATCATTTTACTGGCTACTCCTTAATTTTCTATCGAATTCAGTCTGCTACACACGGAGACAAATCTCGAGGGAGTGAGAGAGAGATTCACTTCCACTTTGGTAATTTGGGGAAACAATCAGGGTTTCATTTACCCCCCCTGGAACTTTTTTGCCCGCCCCCTCCTTGGAAATTATATTATTAAAATTCATTAGAAACTTTGTCACATCTTTAATCATCATGCCCCCCCCCCTTTAAATCCAGATTCCTCCAGTTGCCCCCCCCCCTTGGACAATTTTCTAAATGAAACCCTGACAACACAGCACAATCTACTATATGCCTGTCAGCTCACAAGCTTCTGTTTGCCAAGGTCCTTGTGTGTAATTATGCACTTCACAATAAAGATAGCTAGCACTCTCACTTGGACAACTCCACCCACTTCCCCCCACTTCCCTCCTTCTAACCCACTCAACTCACAAGCATCGCACAGGCACAGTAGTCGACACCACATCCAGTGCGTTGGTGCTGGTGGTGAGGATGGTGGTGGTAGAAGGTGGGAGGTTGCTGATGTCCACATTGACATTGAGAGACAGGCACGACGACTTCACGTCTGGAGAGTCGACAGCGTCGTATTGGGCGCTCAGTAAGTTCTCAAGCTGGGATTTCAGTTCTAAGTTAGCCAGCACCAGCATTTCATTCCTGGCATCCAGGTCCCCGTGGACCACTCCCAAAGTGATGAGCTCTGTCTCCATTTCTCTGTGGGAGAGAACAAAAAGGAAAGGGCCGTAACAGAGAGACGTAACAGAGAGACGTAACAGAGGGCCATAACAGAGAGATGTAACAGAGAGACGTAACAGAGAGACGTAACAGAGGGCCGTAACAGAGAGATGTAACAGAGAGATGTAACAGAGAGATGTAACAGAGGGCCATAACAGAGGGCCGTAACAGAGAGACGTAACAGAGAGACGTAACAGAGAGATGTAACAGAGAGATGTAACAGAGAGACGTAACAGAGGGCCATAACAGAGAGATGTAACAGAGAGACGTAACAGAGAGACGTAACAGAGGGCCATAACAGAGAGATGTAACAGAGAGACGTAACAGAGAGATGTAACAGAGGGCCATAACAGAGGGCCGTAACAGAGAGACGTAACAGAGAGATGTAACAGAGAGATGTAACAGAGAGATGTAACAGAGAGATGTTAACAGAGAGATGTAACAGAGAGATGTAACAGAGAGATGTAACAGAGAGACGTAACAGAGAGATGTAACAGAGAGATGTAACAGAGGGCCATAACAGAGGGCCGTAACAGAGGGCCGTAACAGAGAGATGTAACAGAGAGATGTAACAGAGAGATGTAACAGAGATACGTAACAGAGAGATGTAACAGAGAGATGTAACAGAGAGATGTAACAGAGAGATGTAACAGAGAGATGTAACAGAGATGTAACAGAGAGATGTAACAGAGAGATGTAACAGAGAGACGTAACAGAGAGATGTAACAGAGAGATGTAACAGAGAGATGTAACAGAGAGATGTAACAGAGAGATGTAACAGAGAGATGTAACAGAGAGATGTAACAGAGAGATGTAACAGAGAGATGTAACAGAGAGATGTAACAGAGAGATGTAACAGAGAGATGTAACAGAGAGATGTAACAGAGAGATGTAACAGAGAGATGTAACAGAGAGATGTAACAGAGAGATGTAACAGAGAGATGTAACAGAGAGATGTAACAGAGAGATGTAACAGAGGGCCATAACAGAGGGCTGTAACAGAGAGACGTAACAGAGGGACAAGAGAATGGGAGGAGAATAAATGAGGTGTGGATGAGGGGGTGGAGTCAATCAAGGATTACTATTTGGAGGACTTGGTTTGGATAGATATTCCCACGTACACACACACGGTACATATATGCAAGTCAATGAAACTGCTTCCATAGTCAACCTCTCCAAAAGAGAGCCCTGAGTGGCTAGTGGCAAGTACTAGTAGTTATAATCACCACTGAACGAGATATAGACTTCAATCTCGCCCCCACTCTATTCCTCTGGGGGGACGGGGGGAGGGAGGGGGGGCTGGTACCATCAGCGGGTCAGCTAATTCTTTGGGGGGTGGGGGAATGCCACCACACCCTCCACTCTCACCTCCCTCACTCCCTCCACTCTCACCCACCTCTCCATAACATCACCTGACGTTGGCTTGAGGCAAGGTTGACAATAACTTTAATCTGGTTCAGTGCACTATCTCTATAGTCCGATGAAATGCAATATTCTTGTATACATCCACTTCATGCCTATATTAAGGACTCCAATCCTCTATAGATCTCGCACCTCCATAGGGGGATATGGGTGGACAAAGCCACTTCTTGTGCCGCATATGCCCTTACCAATTTACACCCGCATTGTGCATCTCATTCATATGGTTCTCAATTACTCGGCCACCAGATGAAGGTGTTCCTCCTGGCAACAAGAAATGATGTTCTTCTTGCAGATGCTGAAAAAGCAATACTCCATCCAGTAGTTGTAGGATATCACACTGAGGGGGGGGGGGGGGGGGGGGGGGGTGATGACCACCACTCCTCACACACTTTCTATTCCCACACACTTCTCTAAGCGTCATAGCCATGCTAGTTGGTGTGTAGTCCTACCTGCACTGCCATGCTTGGTGTGTAGTCCTACCTGTACTGCCATGCTAGTTGGTGTGTAGTCCTACCTGTACTGCCATGCTAGTTGGTGTGTAGTCCTACCTGTACTGTCATGCTAGTTGGTGTGTAGTCCTACCTGTACTGCCATGCTAGTTGGTGTGTAGTCCTACCTGTACTGCCATGCTAGTTGGTGTTTAGTCCTACCTGTAATGCCATGCTAGTTGGTGTGTAGTCCTACCTGCACTGCCATGCTAGTTGGTGTGTAGTCCTACCTGTACTGCCATGCTAGTTGGTGTGTAGTCCTACCTGTACTGCCATGCTAGTTGGTGTGTAGTCCTACCTGTACTGTCATGCTAGTTGGTGTGTAGTCCTACCTGTACTGCCATGCTAGTTGGTGTGTAGTCCTACCTGTACTGCCATGCTAGTTGGTGTGTAGTCCTACCTGTACTGCCATGCTAGTTGGTGCATAGTCCTACCTGCACTGCCATGCTAGTTGGTGTGTAGTCCTACCTGTACTGCCATGCTAGTTGGTGTGTAGTCCTACCTGTACTGCCATGCTAGTTGGTGCATAGTCCTACCTGCACTGCCATGCTAGTTGGTGTGTAGTCCTACCTGTACTGCCATGCTAGCTGGTGCGTAGTCCTACCTGTACTGCCATGCTAGTTGGTGCATAGTCCTACCTGCACTGCCATGCTAGTTGGTGTGTAGTCCTACCTGTACTGCCATGCTAGTTGGTGTGTAGTCCTACCTGCACTGCCATGCTAGTTGGTGTGTAGTCCTACCTGCACTGCCATGCTAGTTGGTGTGTAGTCCTACCTGCACTGTCATGCTAGTTGGTGTGTAGTCCTACCTGCACTGTCATGCTAGGTGGTATGTAGACAAGCTGTCACTTTCAAGCCATTTTGGTAGTCAAAATTGCTCTCAGAGATTGCAAAAGGGGGAAACATTCCTGGCCTCCCCCTTCTAGTATTACAATAAAGCATTCTCTGCCAAAAACATTACCCATCTTCCCTGTCCAAACCACAACAGAAAACCATGGTTCATCACAGTCTACCAGACACTGCCAGTACTTCATCTTCTTAGGAAGTCGGAGGTTCAGACAATTAACAGGCTAATTCAAGATTCAAACTCAGCACCATCAGCTGATGAGCATGGATAGGACAGAGGCTTACGTGCAAGCTAGACCTGGCGTAGGGCACCATCAGCTGAAGGATGAGCATGGATAGGACAGAGGGTTACGTGCAAGCTAGACCTGGCGTAGGTCAATCAGCACCATCAGCTGCCGTTTTTCTGTTGTCAATCAGGTATTTTTAGACCCAGAGTACTGGTGATAACTTGCGCACAAGCAAGAGCGAGGCTGCCCCCTCCTGCATGTTGGTGGAGCTCACGTGTCTTTTCATGTTCATGGGTCGCTTACGAGGACTTCCCATGCCTTACTTGGCGGCAAATAATGTCAAGAGAGTAAAGTTGACAGCTACTGTGCATGTGAGGTAGTAACACCCACCACAGAGAGCAATGGCTCCATGCAACTTTGTCGTTCCTGATGGATGAAAGTACACGCTTGATATGTAAAAGTTCCAGGGCAGCCTGACTAGTTTTATCTGACTTTTTGGTGAGGTAGGCTGAAGTAGGCTGACAATAGCTCTATGGGAACACACACTGGACCAACATCCCACTGGGTTGAGGCAGGTTGAAGTAGGTCGACAATAGCTCTATGAGGAAACAGACTGCACTAACATCACACTGGGTTGAGGCAGATTGAAGTAGGTTGACAATAGCTCTATGAGGACACATACTGGACCAACATCACACTGGGTTGAGGTAGGTTGAAGTAGGCTGACAATAGCTCTATGGGGACACACACTGGACCAACACCACACTGGGTTGAGGCAGGTTGGAGTAGGTTGACAATAGCTCTATGGGGACACACACTGGACCAACACCACACTGGGTTGAGGCAGGTTGAAGTAGGTTGACAATAGCTCTATGAGGACACATACTGGACCAACACCACACTGGGTTGAGGCAGGTTGAAGTAGGTTGACAATATCTCTATGGGGACACACACTAGGCCAACATCACACTGGGTTGAGGCAGGTTGAAGTAGGTTGATCTACGGTGACACACACTGGACCAACATCACACTGGGCCGACTAAGGCTGAAGTAGGTTGATAATAGATCTATGTATTTTGTAAAAGTGGATATCAAAATGATGGATGTCCATTGATATGACATCATCTCTACTGAGACCACTGAAAGCTGTCCAAAAGAACAATGCCTCTGGAACAAAGGCCACAGCCTCTCCCTCACTCTCTCCTGGGAAGTGTTGAAAGGTGGTCGCCAGCACCTGCAGGATTTACAGGTTGACAATATCCACATGACTAGAGTTAGGAGATTTCACAAGTGGTAGGGAGTGGCAACACCTTAGATAACAACTTACCAACTAAAGGTCTTCAACTCAAAAGGATGAGGGCTCTGTCAAGTGGTGGGGGCCAATTCAACACCTAATGTGTGCCCCCTTTGCTGGCATTAAACACTTCTGGTCAGGTGACCTGGCAGTGGGCAATTATTGAAAGCTGTTACCAAGATGATTGGTCAGTTGGAACCTGCACAAAAGCAATGCCACACAGGCTGGTCTGACCTCCAACCCCCAACAAAAGGAACAGTGAGATGTGTGTAGAGGGGAGAAGGGAGCACTGAAGGTGTCCAGCCACAGATGAATTGTGAAAACTTGCTGGTCCAGACTAATAAAGAAAGGACACCTTTCAACCTATAAAACTTCAAAGATTTGGACCCAACAAAAAAACTTCAAAGATTTGGACCCAACAACCTTTCTCTTTAGTAACCACCTTAATTATAATGGCATAATAATGACACCACTATAATACATAATGAACCTACCACAGAGAACAAAGCCAACTGAAAAATCATGAACCATAGAACCTCCTTATCCAGGTAGGTTAGGAACCCAGGGGAACAGGGGGTGTCCATGGACCTCCTTATCCAGGTAGCTAGGGACCAGGGGGTATGAACCTCCTTATCTAGACAGCTAGGGACCAGGGGTCCCCATGAACCTCCTTATCCAGGTAGCTAGGGACCAGGGGGTATGAACCTCCTTATCCAGGTAGCTAGAGACCAGGGGGTGTCCATGAACCTCCTTATTCAAACAGCTAGGGACCAGGGTGTGTGAACATCCTTATCCAGGCAGCTAGGGACCAGGGGGTTCCCATGAACCTCCTTATTCAAACAGCTAGGGACCAGGGGGTGCCCATGGACCTCCTTATCCAGCCAGGCAGAAAGGGACCAGAACTAGGGCCTCTTGCTGGGACATCCTAATAATGACTGTCCCTGTCCTCCTGTCCTCCCCCCCCCCCCCCCCCCCCCACCAGCAGCATTCCTAACAACACACAAAAGTTCAGAGGAAGAAAGTACACAAACTTCAGAGGGTTTCAAATGTAAACCTGGCAACCAGTGCACCCAGCCACTGCTATATCATAGCATAGGAATCAAACATGTGCTACCTTAGCCTTTGAAAGTAAGTGTTGTCATCAACGCCATCGTTGGATCTGTGAGAGAAGCACCAGAGATGAAAGATATGATGAAAGATATCATTCTGAGTAGTTTCAATTAGCTATTGGCAATAGCTCAGTTAGCAAGTAGTAACCTTACCCGTCTCCCTCTCCCTTTGAAGTCTGTCTTGTCTCTTCTAGACTGTTGCCCAGAACCAAACACTACAAGTGGAGTATGCCAGAAGAGAAAGAGTTGAAGGAGGTGTGTGTGTAACAGAGGAAGGGAGAATGCTACGAGGGGCAAAGGAGACAAAGGATAAGAGAGGTAGGGGGGAGAGGGTACCTCATCAGCCTTGAAGAGGATTAGCATCAACAAAAAATGGACTGGAGAGAAACTCACTCCCTCCCACCCTCCCACTCACTTGCTCTCGGAGCAAGAGGATTTCCTTCTCCTGTTCCTCTATCACCAGATGCAGTGCCTCCTCCTCCACCTCCTCCTGCTGCTCCTCGGCCCCGAGTCTGTTAAGCTGATGAAGTATGTCCGTGTGGGAGAGTTCCACTGACAGCAACTTATCTCTGATGTTCTCTGTCTACACACACACCATGACACACATGCACCATAACACATCAACACCATCACACACACACAAACACACCACCCCATGCAGACGCAATACACCACTCACTATCACACACACACACTAATGTTTCGTACATAAGGGAGCCACGGAATATACTCCCAAGACCACCCCCACCCACCCCACTTCCCTCCCAAGAATTTGAAAAACGCAATGCTCATTTGTTGCTATGCAGCACCAGTAGATGTTTCCAAAGGATACCTTCTGTAAAAATAACAACACATAAACACAACACACATAACACATTTCTCTTTCAAAATCACAATGCACCACAGCTAGGCATGCCTGGTCCCTACAGTGCACCTGTAGCACCAATCCCACATACTCACACAATGCATGCCACACCCACCTTACCTCAGCCTGCTTCTTAATAAGTTCCAGCTCCAGCTCGTCCACGCGTTCCTGAAGCTCCTTCATCAGGTCCGCCTTCATCCTCAGCTCCTCCACGTCCCGAGACAGGCTATGGATCTCCGATAGCCTCTCCGTGCCAGATAGATCCAGCACAATTCGGCTGTGCTCAGACTGCGACAGCTACACAAGAGGAACACCACAGGACGGGCATCAGCGGTAGATAAAACATGGTTAGAGCACGTGCTTCTAGAACAACGCTGCAGGCTACTAGGTCGCTTGAAACATGTTGCAGCACATCCAGGCTACTAGGTCGCTTGCAACATGTTGCATCAAATCCAGGCTACTAGGTCGCTTGCAACATGTTGCAGCACATCCAGGCTACTAGGTCGCTTGCAACATGTTGCAGCACATCCAGGCTACTAGGTCGCTTACAACATGTTGCAGCACATCCAGGCTACTAGGTCGCTTGCAAGATGTCGCAGCACATCCAGGCTACTAGGTCGCTTGCAACATGTTGCAGCACATCCAGGCTACTAGGTCGCTTGCAACATGTTGCAGCACATCCAGGCTACTAGGTCTCTTACAACATGTTGCAGCACATCCAGGCTACTAGGTCTCTTACAACATGTTGCAGCACATCCAGGCAACTAGGTCGCTTGCAACATGTCGCAGCACATCCTTGCTTGCAAGATGTCGCAGCACATCCTATGTCGCTTGCAACATGTTGCAGCACATCCAGGCTACTAGGTCTCTTACAACATGTTGCAGCACATCCAGGCTACTAGGTTGCTTGCAACATGTCGCAGCACATCCAGGCTACTAGGTCACTTGCAACATGTCGCAGCACATTTACTAGGTCGCTTGCAACATGTTGCAGCACATCCAGGCTACTAGGTCTCTTACAATATGCACAGCACATCCAGGCAACTAGGTCGCTTGCAACATGTTACAAGTTTCCAAATTATGACAAAACTCCCCAACATTGGCAGTCGACAAAACAAATATCGAAAGGATTGGTGGGTATTACATAGAATCCGAGGTACCTGATTTTGCAGGGAATGCTCCGTGTACTTCTGCGAGCGAAGCTCCACTGCCATACCCTCCAGCTTCTCCTCATAATCAGATACCTGCACGAACATAACACAACCTGCAGCTCAACAGACTTGGCAAGCACAAGGACCTAATCTAGTTGAGTTGCCAATAGAGATGTCTAATTAAAATAATGGACCCAGCAAAGTGTGTAGACATTACATAATGCAGTGAACTCCTTGCACCCAAAGTACCCAGAGATACGTCAAGAGGAGTGTGGTCCATTATTATAATGCCAGGTCTTGTTAAGTTCATAGTGGGTTGGTTATGATCAGCAAGGAAGCCCATAGATATTTGGAATGCTGTCCCTTCACCTCACATTGCCTGGTAAATCTAGACGAGTCTGAAGAGAACTACTTCACCATGCTGTCCAAGGTCATCTGCTATCCACTTGAGCTAGCTCGAGTAAGCTACACTAGAAGACCTGTCAAGGGGATTGTCAGGTTCTGAAGCAGTTCTGGCTACCTCACCAATAAGGGAAATAGGGGCTAGGATTAGAAATAAGGGCTAGGATTAGAAATAGGGTCTAGGATTAGAAATAAGGGCTAGGATTAGAAATAAGGGCTAGGATTAGAAATAAGGACTAGGATTAGAAACAAGGGCTAGGATTAGAAACAAGGGCTAGGATTAGAAATAAGGACTAGGATTAGAAATAAGGGCTAGGATTATAAATAAGGGCTAGGATTGAAAATAAGGGCTAGGATTGAAAATAAGGACTAGGATTAGAAACAAGGGCGAGGATTAGAAACAAGGGCTAGGATTGAAAATAAGGACTAGGATTAGAAATAAGGACTAGGATTAGAAACAAGGGCGAGGATTAGAAACAAGGGCTAGGATTAGAAACAAGGGCTAGGATTAGAAATAAGGACTAGGATTAGAAATAAGGGCTAGGATTAGAAATAAGGGCTAGGATTGAAAATAAGGGCTAGGATTGAAAATAGGACTAGGATTAGAAACAAGGGCGAGGATTAGAAATAAGGGCTAGGATAAGACTAGGATTAGAAATAGGGGCTAGGATTAGAAACAAGGGCTAGGATTAGAAATAAGGGCTAGGATTAGAAATAAGGGCTAGGATAAGAAATAAGGACTAGGAGTAGAAATAGGGGCTAGGATTAGAAATAAGGGCTAGGATTGAAAATAAGGACTAGGATTAGAAATAAGGGCTAGGATTAGAAACAAGGGCTAGGATTAGAAATAAAGGCTAGGATAAGAAATAAGGACTAGGATTAGAAATAAGGGCTAGGATTAGAAATTAGAAATAAGGGCTAGGATTAGAAATTAGAAATAAGGGCTAGGATTAGACGGGTAAGATTAGAAATAAGATTAGAAATAAGATTAGAAATAAGAGCCATGGCTAGGATTAGAAGTAAGGATTAGAAATAAGGGCCATGGCTAGGATTAGAGATAAGGGCTAGGATTAGAAACAAGGCCCGCGGCTAGAAAAGTGAGTCTAGAAATAAAGGTTAGAGCTAGAAATGCAGAAATAAGGGTTAGCATTTTGGTGATCTCAGAGGAAGTAGACAACACCAGCAACACAGGACTATCTACCCCATCACTGCACCATCTCACAGCAACACAGGACTATCTATCCCATCGCTGCACCATCTCACAGCAACACAGGACTATCTACCCCATCACTGCACCATCTCACAGCAACACAGGACTATCTACCCCATCACTGCACCATCTCACAGCAACACAGGACTATCTACCCCATCACTGCCCCATCTCACAGCAACACAGGACTATCTACCCCATCGCTGCACCATCTCACAGCAACACAGGACTATCTACCCCATCGCTGCACCATCGGCTCCACTGCCTCTCACTGGATTTTGCTAGGCTCTTGATAGGTTAGGTGGTTCACAATATGACACTCAGCCACCCACCCTATTGTATCTCTCTATTGTGACCAGCAACAATATGATGATGTTTACAATAGCACGATACAATGGAATAAAATCTAGTTCTACCAGCACCAAGCGTTATCGGACCAATCAGAATGCTGGAATTTAGCACGTGCTAGTAGATGAGCAACCATATGGCATGTGCGGACAAGAACAAGCTCATTGGAGCAGTGAAGATCTCTTGTAGCTTATGGGCGGGTATCTGCTAAAACGTAGCACATGCCTGCTGACTGATCAACCACGTCATTAAAAAATTCTATTGATAATGTGTGGGCGGAGTTATTTTCAAGTGACCGCCTGGTTCAGTGTGAGAGAGAAAAAAGCTCCTGAAGCTTGGACTAGAGGTTGAAGAGCTTCGATGCCCTAAGGCAAAGCAGTGTCTTGGCTTCCAGATTATGAAAACTATCTCATCCGCCACGCTTTAGTGGCCATTTGGAGTTCGTGCTTCTCGATCATGAAGACTATCTTCGACGTAGGCAATGTTTAGCTAGCGATCGACTTTTCTGGCACTCCTGCTCTTATAGAAACATGTGGAGATGGCATGTAGAAGCTTTAGCTGAGCTTAAGGAAGCTCCTGGAGGGTGGATGATGCCAAGCGCTAGCAATGAAGGTAGGATAAAGCCATGGGGCTCAGGCATGCTAGTAAGGAATTCTGTAAGCAGCTCCCACTTTTCTAGAAGTGCAATACTGTCACACACGTGCCATTAAAGCAGACTATCCTTCATATTGACACCAATTGCCTGCAATCACCTGACAAAGCCTGCATGAGGAATGAGGGTGTGGCACCAATTGGTAGCTATCACATTTAACAGGTGTTGTGTCAAGTTGAAAGTGTTATTTATAGTTATCTAGCTGACATAGCCAGCTAGGTGGCTTTGCAACAGATCTAACGATAGCACTGCAGTGGCTAGTGAGTTGCATGACTGACCAGCTTGTAGCTAGCTAATGAGTAGCAGTGTAACTGGTTAGTGCCGAGCTTGCCAGCTATAGCAATAACTTCTCCACAACCGCCACATTGTGGAGTTCAGGTGGATCTGGAGTCGCTGCTGCCCTTCCATTGACAGTGGAGTGGAGGTCAAAGTTCAAGATTGCTTCAGCATCATTACATCATTATATTGTGAGCCATGCACAATATTAGGATTGGCTGGCCGGGAGTGTCACATTGGGAACCCTGCTCTAGACAGCTTCCATTGGGGGGGGGGAGGGAGGAAGTAGTTGACTACAATAACTACATACTGCAGCTCCATTACCTTTTGTGGCCACATGCCAAGTGCAAGGTGCACCTGCAGGGACAACAGTGCTAACTTGGTGGGGTATGCACACACAACACACACACCAGCAAACATGACCTCTAGGTCCAATTAGTCAAAATGCAGCTATGTATTCCTGTCAGCTCAGCTCTGAATCATTAGCAAAAAGGCTCACAAATGTCAAGAGAGGGTTATTGCAAAAGTCTACAGCCACAGAAAAATCTGAGTTACAGCAAAACAATCTTACAATAACCTTATGTTCAAACAGGAGTTGCAAATGAAAGAAACTGAGCTAATTGAATACAACAGATAGCAATGTTCTACAGGGGTACCTGGTAGAATAGTTCGGGCAGGCCAAGCAGAATTGAAGCTGTATAAACCACTTAGAAGGCAGGAGAAGAGAGTGCGCTGTACAAGATCAAATGCCAGGGTTGCCAGGGGGCAACTGTAAAGGCTGGCGTGGGCAGGCAACTGTAAAGGCAGCTGTAAAGGCTGGCGCTGGCTGGCAACTGTAGGGGGCAACTGTAGGCTGGCGGCAACTGTAAAGACTGGGGCCCAAGGAAGCCCAATATATAGGGGCCCAGTTCACACTTGCCACGCTAGCACCACAATGCAGCCATGTGCTAAAAACAAACTGTAAGAAGAAGGCTGGGCTAGCACCACACGGCTGGCCTACACAGCAGCTCAGCTGGCAAGAGGTGGAGTCCTAATTTTTTCATTCTACTATCAGCTAAGTGCTATGCACTTGAAGTCTTGATGGATCTTGCAACAAACATGACGGGGGAAGTATTAGCACTCTATTTTAGTGTTTATTTTAAGATTCAATATAGGCTTCTCCAGGGCCTGTGCTTTATTTAGCAAAGGTCAAGCAAGAGCTTATTCAGAGGCTTCTCCAAGGCCTCACTTTATTTTGCAAAGGTCAAGCAAGAGCTTGTTCAGTATAAGCTTCTCCAGGGCCTGTGCTTTATTTAGCAAAGGTCAAGAGCTTATTGTCAGGTAAGTATAGGCTTCTCCAGTGCCTTTAGCAAAGGTCAAGAGCTGAGGCCATCACAATCGCCATGGCAAAGCAATGCTTCCTCACTGTACAGACCACCAAGAGAACTACAACCCAAAGCCATGTTGGCTATGACTGACCAGATATCTTCTTGTCTCCTGTCACATCTCATTCAAGCAAGTATTTCTTTCTTCTCCAAACTGACTCCAGTGACCCTGAGCCAGTGTGGTCTGACTCCAGTGACCCTGAGGCAGTGTGGACTGACTTCAGTGACCCTGAGCCAGTGTGGACTGACTCCAGTGACCCTGAGGCAGTGTGGACTGACTTCAGTGACCCTGAGCCAGTGTGGTCTGACTCCAGTGACCCTGAGCCAGTGTGGTCTGACTCCAGTGACCCTGAGCCAGTGTGGACTGACTCCAGTGACCCTGATTGTGTGGACTGACTCCAGTGACCCTGAGCCAGTGTGGACTGACTCTAGTGACCCTGAGCCAGTGTGGACTGACTCCGTGACCCTGAGCCAGTGTGGACTGACTCCAGTGACCCTGAGCCAGTGTGGACTGACTCCAGTGACCCCGAGCCAGTGTGGACTGACTCCAGTGACCCCGAGCCAGTGTGGACTGACTCCAGTGACCCTGAGCCAGTGTGGACTGACTCCAGTGACCCTGAGCCAGTGTGTGGACTGACTCCAGTGACCCTGAGCCAGTGTGGTCTGACTCCAGTGACCACTGAGCCAGTGTGGACTGACTCCAGTGACCCTGAGCCAGTGTGGACTGACTCCAGTGACCCTGAGCCAGTGTGGACTGACTCCAGTGACCCTGAGCCAGTGTGTTCTGACTCCAGTGACCCTGAGCCAGTCTGGACTGACTCCAGTGACCCTGAGCCAGTGTGGTCTGACTCCAGTGACCACTGAGCCAGTGTGGACTGACTCCAGTGACCCTGAGCCAGTGTGGACTGACTCCAGTGTGGACTGACTCCAGTGACCCTGAGCCAGTGTGGACTGACTCCAGTGACCCTGAGCCAGTGTGGACTGACTCCGTGACCCTGAGCCAGTGTGGATTGACTCCAGTGACCCTGAGCCAGTGTGGACTGACTCCAGTGACCCTGAGCCAGTGTGGACTGACTCCAGTGACCCTGAGCCAGAGTGGACTGACTCCAGTGACCCTGAGCCAGTGTGGACTGACTCCAGTGACCCTGAGCCAGTCTGAACTGACTCCAGTGACCCTGAGCCAGTGTGTTCTGACTCCAGTGACCCTGAGCCAGTGTGTTCTGTGGTCTGACTCCAGTGACCCAGAGCCAGTGTGGTCTGACTCCAGTGACCCAGAGCCAGTGTGGTCTGACTCCAGTGACCCTGAGCCAGTGTGGACTGACTCCAGTGACCCTGAGCCAGTGTGGACTGACTCCAGTGACCCTGAGCCAGTGTGGTCTGACTCCAGTGACCCTGAGCCAGTGTGGACTGACTCCAGTGACCACTGAGCCAGTGTGGACTGACTCTCCAAGGCCTCACTTTATTTTGCAAAGGTCAAGCAAGAGCTTGTTCAGTATAAGCTTCTCCAGGGCCTGTGCTTTATTTAGCAAAGGTCAAGAGCTTATTGTCAGGTAAGTATAGGCTTCTCCAGTGCCTTTAGCAAAGGTCAAGAGCTGAGGCCCTCACAATCGCCAAGGCAAAGCAATGCTTCTTCACTGTACAGACCATCAAGAGAACTACAACCCAAAGCCATGTTGGCTATGACTGACCAGATATCTTCTTGTCTCCTGTCACATCTCATTCAAGCAAGTATTTCTTTCTTCTCCAAACTGACTCCAGTGACCCTGAGCCAGTGTGGTCTGACTCCAGTGACCCTGAGCCAGTGTGGACTGACTCCAGTGACCCTGAGCCAGTGTGGACCGACTCCAGTGACCCTGAGCCAGTGTGGTCTGACTCTAGTGACCACTGAGCCAGTGTGGACTGACTCCAGTGACCCGTGGACTGACTCCAGTGACCCTGAGCCAGTGTGGTCTGACTCTAGTGACCACTGAGCCAGTGTGGACTGACTCCAGTGACCCGTGGACTGACTCCAGTGACCCTGAGCCAGTGTGGACTGACTCTAGTGACCACTGAGCCAGTGTGGACTGACTCCAGTGACCCTGAGCCAGTGTGTTCTGACTCCAGTGACCCTGAGCCAGTCTGGACTGACTCCAGTGACCCTGAGCCAGTGTGTTCTGTGGTCTGACTCCAGTGACCCTGAGCCAGTGTGGACTGACTCCAGTGACCCTGAGCCAGTGTGGACTGACTCCAGTGACCCTGAGCCAGTGTGGACTGACTCCAGTGACCCTGATTGTGTGGACTGACTCCAGTGACCCTGAGCCAGTGTGGACTGACTCCAGTGACCCTGAGCCAGTGTGGACTGACTCCAGTGACCCTGAGCCAGTGTGGACTGACTCCAGTGACCCTGAGCCAGTGTGGACTGACTCCAGTGACCCTGAGCCAGTGTGGACTGACTCCAGTGACCCTGAGCCAGTGTGTTCTGACTCCAGTGACCCTGAGCCAGTCTGGACTGACTCCAGTGACCCTGAGCCAGTGTGTTCTGTGGTCTGACTCCAGTGACCCTGAGCCAGTGTGGACTGACTCCAGTGACCCTGAGCCAGTGTGGTCTGACTCCAGTGACCACTGAGCCAGTGTGGACTGACTCCAGTGACCCTGAGCCAGTGTGGACTGACTCTGAGCCAGTGTGGACTGACTCCAGTGACCCTGAGCCAGTGTGGACCGACTCCAGTGACCCTGAGCCAGTGTGGACTGACTCCAGAGATCCTGAGCCAGTGTGGACTGACTCCAGTGACCCTGAGCCAGTGTGGACTGACTCCAGTGACCCTGAGCCAGTGTGGACTGACTCCAGTGACCCTGAGCCAGTGTGGACTGACTCCAGTGACCCTGAGCCAGTGTGGACCGACTCCAGTGACCCTGAGCCAGTGTGTTCTGACCCTGAGCCAGTGTGGTCTGACTCTAGTGACCACTGAGCCAGTGTGGACTGACTCCAGTGACCCTGAGCCAGTGTGGACTGACTCCAGTGACCCTGAGCCAGTGTGGACTGACTCCAGTGACCCTGAGCCAGTGTGGACTGACTCCAGTGACCCTGAGCCAGTGTGGACTGACTCCAGTGACCCTGAGCCAGTGTGGACTGACTCCAGTGACCCTGAGCCAGTGTGGACTGACTCCGTGACCCTGAGCTCCAGTGTGGACTGACTCCAGTGACCCTGAGCCAGTGTGGACTGACTCCAGTGACCCTGAGCCAGTGTGGACTGACTCCAGTGACCCTGAGCCAGTGTGGACTGACTCCAGTGACCCTGAGCCAGTGTGTCTGACTCCAGTGACCCTGAGCCAGTCTGGACTGACTCCAGTGACCCTGAGCCAGTGTGGTCTGACTCCAGTGACCCTGAGCCAGTGTGGTCTGACTCCAGTGACCCTGAGCCAGTGTGGACTGACTCCAGTGACCCTGAGCCAGTGTGGATTGACTCCGTGACCCTGAGCCCCAGTGTGGACTGACTCCAGTGACCCTGAGCCAGTCTGGACTGACTCCAGTGACCCTGAGCCAGTGTGGTCTGACTCCAGTGACCCTGAGCCAGTGTGGACTGACTCCAGTGACCCTGAGCCAGTGTGGATTGACTCCGTGACCCTGAGCCTCAGTGTGGACTGACTCCAGTGACCCTGAGCCAGTGTGGACTGACTCCAGTGACCCTGAGCCAGTGTGGACTGACTCCAGTGACCCTGAGCCAGTGTGGACTGACTCCAGTGACCCTGAGCCAGTGTGGTCTGACTCCAGTGACCACTGAGCCAGTGTGGACTGACTCCAGTGACCCTGAGCCAGTGTGGACTGACTCTGAGCCAGTGTGGACTGACTCCAGTGACCCTGAGCCAGTGTGGACTGACTCCAGTGACCCTGAGCCAGTGTGGACTGACTCCAGAGACCCTGAGCCAGTGTGGACTGACTCCAGTGACCCTGAGCCAGTGTGGACTGACTCCAGTGACCCTGAGCCAGTGTGGACTGACTCCAGTGACCCTGAGCCAGTGTGGACTGACTCCAGTGACCCTGAGCCAGTGTGGACTGACTCCAGTGACCCTGAGCCAGTGTGGACTGACTCCAGTGACCCTGAGCCAGTGTGGACTGACTCCAGTGAGTCTAAGTCACTGATTCTAGTGACTCAACATAACCACTCCCTTGCAAGTAACACATTCCAATAGTAATGAAGTGGCAAACGAATGTCATTGTCATGGTGAAAACATCAGGGTTAAAGGTGAATGATGAAAAGAGCAGGGTTAAAAACATCAGGGTTAAAGGTGAAGTGAACGACACACAATAAATGACTACGTGTATTTCAAAAGATGTGGACAGACCACATTAGGAGGAGCCACAACAAGGCAGTCCACAACCTCCGCTGTTTTCAGCCACATGTACATTCATTAGTGGCCCAAAGAGGTCAGACAGACAAAGGGCATTTAGGAATTCCAGGCACCGCCTCTAGGACATAGCCCTGTCCCTTAGGCCCAACCGTAGAATACAGGCAGTCCTAGACTAACCCTTATGCCATTAAAAGTAGCGCCAGCTCCGAATCTAGCATCCGTGTAGAGTCGGCCACCCTCCTCAAATAACGACATCCCAGAATAGTTCCCAAGTATCTGCAGAACTCTAGTAATCTTAGGAAGGGTTATGGCAGTACTGGTCCATTCCTATGTGTGTTGCATCAAGATGGCTGCCATGAGCACGTGCTTTCTCTCAGACATCTCCTTGCTCCACTCGGCCTATGAAATGAGCTGCCACTGAGCTCCATAACAACACCGTGTATAGCTTGAAGTCCGCAAAATACTAGCAGGTGGACGTGTACGTAGATCACCCACGCATTCCCCTTTCTGTTTATCCGGATCATCACATTATTAATGTTATTATTATTGTTGTTGTTATTATTATAATTATTGTTATTATAATCATTATTATTGCATTATTAATCACAATCTGACATCATCGCTAAACAATTAACGAACACTAATACTGCTTTCATGTGCTTATTAATCACGCTGTTTTTACGAATGTGTAAGTGGCGATAAATGGATGTCTGCCAACACACCAACGCCAGCTTGCAGAAACAGCTTTTCAAAAGACTACAGGATGTGTAGGAGTCACAAGGTGCTTCACCAGATGACAAGATCTAAGGGAAGAGTCCATTTGATACTGAAAGCAACAAATTAGCTTCCAGGCCTCACCATATATGTGCATGTAGTGTTCATTATTATTTTTAAATTTTATTATTATTATTTTAACATTTCTTTTTGGGGGGGAGGAGGGGTGTTAATATCCACTAATGCTTAGCATCTGATTTCTTTTGTTCAGAATGGACTCAATTAAGAGTTGATTCAGGTTCCATTCTGTAGGTAATTTTGTGTTCCTTGACCTGATGTTAGTCAACACAACTATCTCCTCGCACCTTATCACATACGCTGCGCGGAAACATGCCACAAACAAACCACACATCACCTGACGTCGTACAGATTTATTGCTGCCCAGCACTGCTACGGATTGTCTCCGGAGTCTCTCTCTCTCCTAGTGCAAGAGCTATGAGAGGTCGGGCTCATTAGCTTGCCGGAAACATCCAACAAGGGCAATTCCCCCACACAGCTCTCCAATCTTACCTTAGTGAAACAACGATACATTGACCAATGGCCTGATGCAGGCTTGAATGAGGTGTGCTGAATCACCTGTCAAACACCACAGAATCCAAGCCCATTCGTGCTCTTGTAATGACATTTGATGAATGAGGTACTACAATGTGGGGGGGGGGGGGGGGCTGTAGTGGGGGGACACACCCTTCCCTTCCAGTAGCATAGGGTTCAATGTAGGTTGCAAGTATAGGTCTGCCTGAATATCACTGTGAAGTAATATGTAGCAAAGGAATATAACCACACCCACACACAGACACTCCCACTCTGTGATTTGGAATGTTGTGTAAGTGACACCGTGGGAGTCGCTCGGGACAAAGGAATGTCTTACCACATCTTTTCATAGAACATCCCCAAGATTCCCGGGAAACTTGGGACTCTCCCGGGATTCTTGGGACTATCCCGGGATGTCCCCAGTGAGGGTGACTCACTATTCAGCATGGATCCTGGAATACTTACGTCCAGGGGTACTTGGGACTATCCCGGGATGTCCCTAGTGAGGGTGACTCACTATTCAGCATGGATCCTGCGTCCAGGGGTACTTGTGACTATCCCGGGATGTCCCTAGTGAGGGTGACTCACTATTCAGCATGGATCCTGGAATACTTACGTCCAGGGGTACTTGCGGGATGTCCCTAGTAAGGGTGACTCACTATTCAGCATAGATCCTGGAATTTGCATCCCCATATAGTGAAGTCATGCAGGATTCCAGCACTAGTTCAAGGACCATTGGCATGTGTGTCTACTACAGGATGTGTCTAGTATACCACAGGATGTGTCTAGTATACTACAGGATGTGCCTAGTATACTACAGGAAGTGCTGTAATGAGCTTCATGAGTAATAACCCTGGACTAATGTAAATGACTGCAGCTACTCACAGAGTATGCTATTGCCTTTGAGACTGGCTACACCAAGAGTTCGCTGATGGGCGTGGAGTGCAGCTTTCTATTGGTGCAGCGATGAGAGCTTATGGAGATCAAGCGGCAGCTCCAATTAGCCAACTTTGTTGCAAGTCTAGGGCGGAGTCAACGAGCAGGAAAGGAAACCTCGCGATGGCCAACATAGAATGGTACAGTCGGTAAGGTCGGTAAAGGTCACTTGATTCTTGACAACTACTCTTAACAAGTCTATGGCCAGTGTATGCGACAGCTCTTTCACACTATCCTATGCACCGGCAATGCCACATCAAGCTACTCGACTCCTTCATGCTAGGCCATGCACCGGTACTAGCAATGCCACATCATGCTACTCAACTCCTTCATGCTAGGCCATGCACCAGTACTAGCAATGCCACATCATGCTACTCGACTCCTTCATTAGCAATGCCACATCATGCTACTCGACTCCTTCATGCTAGGCCATGCACCAGTACTAGCAATGCCACATCATGCTACTCGACTCCTTCATGCTAGGCCATGCACCAGTACTAGCAATGCCACATCATGCTACTCGACTCCTTCATGCTAGGCCACGCACCAATACTAGCAATGCCACATCATGCTACTCGACTCCTTCATGCTAGGCTATGCACCAGTACTAGCAATGCCACATCATGCTACTCGACTCCTTCATGCTAGGCCATGCACCGGTACTAGCAATGCCACATCATGCTACTCGACTCCTTCATGCTAGGCCATGCACCAGTACTAGCAATGCCACATCATGCTACTCGACTCCTTCATGCTAGGCCACGCACCAGTACTAGCAATGCCACATCATGCTACTCGACTCCTTCATGCTAGGCTATGCACCAGTACTAGCAATGCCACATCATGTTACTCGACTCCTTCATGCTAGGCCATGCACCAGTACTAGCAATGCCACATCATGCTACTCGACTCCTTCATGCTAGGCCATGCACCAGTACTAGCAATGCCACATCATGCTACTCGACTCCTTCATGCTAGGCCATGCAATGCCACATCATGCTACTCGACTCCTTCATGCTAGGCCATGCACCAGTACTAGCAATGCCACATCATGCTACTCGATTCCTTCATGCTAGGCCATGCACCAGTACTAGCAATGCCACATCATGCTACTCGATTCCTTCATGCTAGGCCATGCACCAGTACTAGCAATGCCACATCATGCTACTCGACTCCTTCATGCTAGGCCACGCACCAGTACTAGCAATGCCACATCATGCTACTCGACTCCTTCATGCTAGGCCATGCACCAGTACTAGCAATGCCACATCATGCTACTCGACTCCTTCATGCTAGGCTATGCACCAGTACTAGCAATGCCACATCATGCTACTCGACTCCTTCATGCTAGGCTATGCACCAGTACTAGCAATGCCACATCATGTTACTCGACTCCTTCATGCTAGGCCATGCACCGGTACTAGCATCATGCTACTCGATTCCTTCATGCTAGGCCACGCACCAATACTAGCAATGCCACATCATGCTACTCGACTCCTTCATGCTAGGCCATGCACCAGTACTAGCAATGCCACATCATGCTACTCGACAAAAGTCATCGATCTGCTAAGTTTGGGGGAAGGGGGAGCTGTCAACAATTGTGGTGACAGGATGGTCGGGTGCTGCTGCCGTGGACAACCCTGGGGGATATCTAAGGAAGTCCATAGTTCAAAGTATTTTGTCGCTCACCTAACCCTACCCAGTACTAGGAGGGCACGAACTCTAACCTTCGGACATCTGTAGATAGCCCACGGCAGCACTGGACATATGAGCTGAGCTCCATCCCCCTATCTCCACCCCACACACACACAACCGCCGAGTCCTCAAGTGCAAGTGGGAGTGTGATGGGTGTATGTCCATCGCCAGGTGCTGGTCACCCTTTGACAGCCTCTGTGCCTGGTTGTTGCAGCAAGTTTTCTGATGCTAGGAAGTTCTGTCACTATGTCAACACGAAATGTGTATTGTCAGCACTTGGACTAGGGCTAGGCCAGGAATAACACCATTAGGCTAGGGCATGGGCAGGACTAGGTCTATCGCTAGGGCTACAGATAGAGCCAGTGCTAGCCCTAGTAGGCTTTCATAGAGGACTTTTTGTTTTGGGTTAGGGGGGGGGGGGGGGGGGGGACATGGAGTCCTCAGGTGCATATGCCGAGATATTTCCAGAAATCTTCAAACTGCTCAACACTTGGATTGCTCTACATGTTGGAGTGGCTACTGCTGAGCACTCCTTCAGTCAAATGAACCTTACAAAAAAAAATTGTCTTCGGTCTAGACTTAGTGACATTAACCTTGGCAGACTAATGTATATTGCTATCCAAGGACCTCAAACAGCTGACTTCAATCAAATTCTAGACTTACACAACCAGCTAACCCACAGAATAACTTGATAATCAATCCTTTGTTAGACACATTATAATCTTTTGAAATTTCTGGGGAGGATCCCAGGGCATTCCTGATCACCCATACTCTGTACAAAAACTAGCCATCCTTACTTGATGGTGACCAAATAATGGCTGAACATCTGAACATCAAAACGTCCCAAATCGTCGTGCCAATACTATACATACCGTACAAAACTATGCTACTTCTGTGTGGTTGATCTTACTGTGCAGTACGGTTCAGTTCAGCAGGCGAGGCATGTTGGAATGGTCACACCACGTAGCGAACAATATATTCTTGATCAGAGTGCGGATTTCTGTAGTTCTAAGTACATTTTTTCTAGTTTTTCTAGGGAGCATTGACTTTTTGCTGCAGCAGATTTACACAAAACTAAGCTTCTATATAATGCCCCTAGATGACCACCATTAATTATAGCTGAGGAGGACAAGCCTAATTACTAGTACTCCTCGGTAGGTAACCTTATTATTCATTATTTCTCCAAAGCCTCCCAGAATTGCTCCTAATTAGCACTGCAACTCCACTAACTAGTTCTTGACATAACCTACATTACTTAATTAGATGTAATTACAGCAACAGCCCCCCCCCCCCCCCCCTTCACTCTCCCCAGCTACAAAGCCAATTAGCGGGTAAATAAGTTCCAAGCAACTACTTGTAGCTGGTAATGGGTTATTACAGCTATTTACAGCTATACATGTAGGGATGCTAAGTATTTAGCTGCAGCTGGAGTACAACAGCTGTCAATTCCAGTCAGGTAACCCCAGGTCCCTAGCAGCAGCCAGGTAGGTTCTAAGTATCACTATAGTCCCACCACTCACACTATCTTAACAATCAATCCACTGTCTCCACCAATAGATCAACATCCTCCCTGCCCACACCTCCACCTACTTCTCCCACCCCACAGAAAGTAATAGAAGACAACTCTGTTCCCCCAAAGTAGCAAGGCACAACTTTCACATAGTCATGAACATCTTGATAACATTGTCATCTTGGAATATGGCTGCAGGAACTCCATAAACTTGGAAATGGGAAGCTAGCAACTGCATCTTCTTTGTCAAAATAAATATCAACTAATAATAATTAATATAAAATTAAAATAATAAATATTAAATATTAAATAAATCTAAAATAATAATAAGTCAAATTATTAAGTCAATAATAATAATAATGTTGTTATTACCAATTATAACACATTATAATAATATTAACAACAATAACTAGTGATAATAATGATAATAATAGTAGTAGTAATAGTAATAATAACAACAATATTAAAAATAGCAATAATATTATATATAGTAATAATAATAATAATAGTAGTAGTAGTAGTAGTAGTAGTAGTAGTAGTAGTAGTAGTAGTAGTAGTAGTAGTAGTAGTATTAATAGTAGTAATAGTACTAATAATAATAATAACAATAGTAATAGTAATAATGATGATGATGGTGATAATAATAATAATAATAATAATAATAATAATAATAATAATAATAATAATAATAATAATAATAATAATAATAATAATAATAATAATAATAATAATAATAATAATAATAATAATAATAATAATAATAATAATAATAATAATAATAAATGGACAATTTGTGAGTGAGCAAAATGTTGCCGAGCTATATGAACCAACCTCCCTATTTAAGGTTCACTCACCGAAATGGGAAGCTAGCAACTGCATCTTCTTTGTCAAAATAAATATGAACTTATAATTAATATAAAATTAAAATAATAAATATTAAATATTAAATAAATCTAAAATAATAATAAGTCAGTCAATAATAATAATAATGTTGTTATTACCAATTATAACACATTATAATAATATTAACAACAATAACTAGTGATAATGATAATAATAGTAGTAGTAATAGTAATAATAACAACAATATTAAAAATAGCAATAATATTATATATAGTAATAATAATAATAATAGTAGTAGTAGTAGTAGTAGTAGTAGTAGTAGTAGTAGTAGTAGTATTAATAGTAGTAATAGTACTAATAATAATAATAACAATAGTAATAGTAATAATGATGATGATAATAATAATAATAATAATAATAATAATAATAATAATAATAATAATAATAATAATAATAATAATAATAATAATAATAATAATAATAATAATAATAATAATAATAATAATAATAATAATAATAATAATAATAATAATAAATGGACAATTTGTGAGTGAGCAAAATGTTGCCGAGCTAACCTCCCTATTTAAGGTTCACTCACCGCCAGGTGGAGACCATCACAGTGTCCCTTGGACGATGCCAAGTCGTCCTGCAGAGATTCCACAAGCTTCTGCCCATTCTCCATCTGAGAGAGGATGGCAGGGGGAAGAAGAGAGTGAGAAAAGGTGGGAGAGAAAATGACGCAAGAAGAGAGGGAGGACAGATAAATGGACAAAGAGGAAGGAAGGAGAAAGATGGAGATGTTGGAGAGAGATTAACCGTGGATCTTAGCTGTAGCAGAGGTGGGTGTTGACGACTCCAAGAGTAAATAACGAGCACACACGCTTCCTTCCCTTACCTCCTGTTTGGTGTATCTGTGCACTTTGTCCAGGTATCCTGTCTCATCTTGGAGCTGCTGGATTACCTTCTCTCTCTCCTCCAGGAGCTGCTGAAGTTTCTTGTAGTTCACTTGCCCGTCCTCCAGCTCGTCCTCGAGATTATGAATCTGAAGCACAATAGCACACAATAGCAAAGTTCAAGGTACATTCCGCATGTTCGGTGCACATGTTATAAAACACATCTCTACCCCCAATTAATGCCCATCACAATTAATCACCATTGGTGGGTATGAAAGTTTTGATTGAATTTATGTTGTCCTTTTTAATAATACAGCCGAACTGTTGATAAGCTGTTGTGTTAGTTGGAGGAGAAAATGGCTATATAGAGCATGCAGCTGGGGGAGGCGGAACTGGAGATGTATTGGACCACCCTGAGAGTCCAGTCGTCCGAGGCTGCTGAGGCAATGTTGAGGGCAGGCATGTCAAGGAAGAGCCGGTCCAGCAAGAGGAAATGGGGGAACTGGAGGAGCAGTTGGCACTGGAGAAGCTGAGCAGAGAAGACGAAGCAGATAGGCATTTGAAGCGTATTAGTGCAATGAGGGAAGACCTGTATGTCATGCTAGTTGGTGTGTAGTCTACCTGTACTGCCATGCTAGTTGGTGTGTAGTCCTACCTGTACTGCCATGCTAGTTGGTGTATAGTCCTACCTGTACTGCCATGCTAGTTGGTGTTTAGTCCTACCTGTACTGCCATGCTAGTTGGTGTGTAGTCCTACCTGTACTGCCATGCTAGTTGTGTGTAGTCCTACCTGTACTGCCATGCTAGTTGGTGTGTAGTCCTACCTGTACTGTCATGCTAGTTGGTGTGTAGTCCTACCTGTACTGCCATGCTAGTTGGTGTGTAGTCCTACCTGTACTGCCATGCTAGTTGGTGTGTAGTCCTACCTGTACTGTCATGCTAGTTGGTGTGTAGTCCTACCTGTACTGCCATGCTAGTTGGTGTGTAGTCCTACCTGTACTGTCATGCTAGTTGGTGTGTAGTCCTACCTGTACTGTCATGCTAGTTGGTGTGTAGTCCTACCTGTACTGCCATGCTAGTTGGTGTGTAGTCCTACCTGTACGGTCATGCTAGTTGGTGTGTAGTCCTACCTGTACTGCCATGCTAGTTGGTGTGTAGTCCTACCTGTACTGCCATGCTAGTTGGTGTGTAGTCCTACCTGTACTGCCATGCTAGTTGGTGTGTAGTCCTACCTGTACTGCCATGCTAGTTGGTGTGTAGTCCTACCTGTACTGCCATGCTAGTTGGTGTGTAGTCCTACCTGTACTGCCATGCTAGTTGGTGTGTAGTCCTACCTGCACTGCCATGCTAGTTGGTGTGTAGTCCTACCTGTACTGCCATGCTAGTTGGTGTGTAGTCCTACCTGTACCGCCATGCTAGTTGGTGTGTAGTCCTACCTGTACTGCCATGCTAGTTGGTGTGTAGTCCTACCTATACTGTCATGCTAGTTGGTGTGTAGTCCTACCTGTACTGCCATGCTAGTTGGTGTGTAGTCGTACCTGTACTGTCATGCTAGTTGGTGTGTAGTCCTACCTGTACTGCCATGCTAGTTGGTGTGTAGTCCTGCCATGCTAGTTGGTGTGTAGTCCTACCTGTGTACTGCCATGCTAGCTGGTGTGTAGTCCTACCTGTACTGTCATGCTAGTTGGTGTGTAGTCCTACTACCTGTACTGCCATGCTAGTTGGTGTGTAGTCCTACCTGTACTGCCATGCTAGTTGGTGTGTAGTCCTACCTGTACTGCCATGCTAGTTGGTGTGTAGTCCTACCTGTACTGCCATGCTAGTTGGTGTGTAGTCCTACCTGTACTGCCATGCTAGCTGGTGTGTAGTCCTACCTGTACTGCCATGCTAGTTGGTGTGTAGTCCTACCTGTACTGCCATGCTAGTTGGTGTGTAGTCCTACCTGTACTGCCATGCTAGTTGGTGTGTAGTCCTACCTGTACTGCCATGCTAGTTGGTGTGTAGTCCTACCTGTACTGTCATGCTAGTTGGTGTGTAGTCCTACCTGTACTGCCATGCTAGTTGGTGTGTAGTCCTACCTATACTGTCATGCTAGTTGGTGTGTAGTCCTACCTGTACTGCCATGCTAGTTGGTGTGTAGTCGTACCTGTACTGTCATGCTAGTTGGTGTGTAGTCCTACCTGTACTGCCATGCTAGTTGGTGTGTAGTCCTGCCATGCTAGTTGGTGTGTAGTCCTACCTGTGTACTGCCATGCTAGCTGGTGTGTAGTCCTACCTGTACTGTCATGCTAGTTGGTGTGTAGTCCTACTACCTGTACTGCCATGCTAGTTGGTGTGTAGTCCTACCTGTACTGCCATGCTAGTTGGTGTGTAGTCCTACCTGTACTGCCATGCTAGTTGGTGTGTAGTCCTACCTGTACTGCCATGCTAGTTGGTGTGTAGTCCTACCTGTACTGCCATGCTAGCTGGTGTGTAGTCCTACCTGTACTGCCATGCTAGTTGGTGTGTAGTCCTACCTGTACTGTCATGCTAGTTGGTGTGTAGTCCTGCCATGCTAGTTGGTGTGTAGTCCTACCTGTACTGCCATGCTAGCTGGTGTGTAGTCCTACCTGTACTGTCATGCTAGTTGGTGTGTAGTCCTACCTGTACTGTCATGCTAGTTGGTGTGTAGTCCTGCCATGCTAGTTGGTGTGTAATCCTACCTGTACTGCCATGCTAGCTGGTGTGTAGTCCTACCTGTACTGTCATGCTAGTTGGCGTGTAGTCCTACCTGTACTGCCATGCTAGTTGGTGTGTAGTCCTACCTGTACTGCCATGCTAGTTGGTGTGTAGTCCTACCTGTACTGCCATGCTAGTTGGTGTGTAGTCCTACCTGTACCATGCTAGTTGGTGTAGACCAGTCTTGACCTTGACAGTAGCACTATATGGGACACACACTGGACCAACACAACACATCCAAAACTACTTTGATACAACTTTCACTTCTACCTAAACCCCCCAAAGTGGCATCCATGTATTCAAGTACTGTTTTCCAGAACATTAAATTTCAACCCCTTGTGAAAAACTACTGGGCAAACTTCAAATTGAAGCCACACCCACCTCAGCAACAAGCAGCTCCTGCTGGTCTTGAAGTGATGTCATCAAACCTAGCTGGTCCTTCACCCATGAAGCCTTTTCACATGCCACCTTGCACTTCCACTGTGTCTCTTCCAGCTCTTGCTGGAGCCCATCTACCTGTTGCACATAATCATCCACTGTCCCCTCCAGCTTATCTTGGCCGAGCCCCATCTGCAACAACAACAGCATGAGTAACAGCAACAGTAGCATGAGTAACAGCAACAGTGGCATGAGTAACAACAACAGTAGCAGCGACAAAAAAAACATCAGTGGCACCGCCACAACAACAGCAACACACAAACAAAGTGGCAACAGAACAGCAGCAACAGCAGCAGTAGCAACAACAGCAGCAGCAACAATAGCAGCAGTAGCAACAATAGTAGCAGTAACAATAGCAGCAACAGCAGTAGTAGCAACAACAGCAGCAGCAGCAACAACAGCAGTAACAATAGCAGCAGCAGCAACAACAACAATGGCAACAACATCAACAACAACAGTAAAAACAACAGTGGCAACAGAACAGCAGCAACGACAGAACAGCAGCAACGACAGCAACAACAACAACAACAAAGTAACAAAACCAACACAACAGATAATAGAAGTACTTCAAGAGAAGTGTGTGTGTGTGCGTGTGGTCTGTGTTGGGTGTGTCCTCACCTCCTGGAGACACGCCTCTAAGTGATGCACATGCTCGGTTCTCTTGCGCAGGCCTTCCTCCAGTTGTTCCTTGGCATCAGTGAGGCTCGTCACATGGGCGGAGTCGCTGGCAATAACTGATGTCAAAGCCTCCCACTGCTTGCAGTGAGCACGTACTTCACTCTCCACCTCCTCCACTGCCAATTCATACACAGACAACTACACACACACACACACACAAGACATGTGACAATCATGTGACATCATGTATGTATCGACCACACCTACCTCTTTACTCACGGTCCAGGATGATCTCAGATTGCCTTCCTTTTTGTGCAGCGCCGCAATCTAAGTGACATTACAAGCATGATTAGCCACATGACAAGCAGCATCAATCACATGACCAGCATCATCAGCCACATGACAAGCATGATTAGCCACATGACAAGCATCATCAGTCATATGACAAGCATGCATTAGCCACATGACAAGCACCATCAGTCACATGATAAGCATCATCAGTCACATGACAAGCATCATCAGCCACATGACAAGCATGATTAGCCACATGACAAGCATCATCAATCACATGACCAGCATCATCAGCCACATGACAAGCATCATTTAGCCACATGACAGCATGCATTAGCCACATGACAAGCATCATCAGTCTAAGCATGTATTAGTCACATGACAAGCATCATCAGTCACATGACATGCATTAGCACAAACTACTGCCCAACTTTACCTCAGCAGCCGTCACTTCCAGAGTGGTTAGCATGCGAGCAAGGTCCGTTTCCTTGGAGATGAGCTCCGACCTCATAAGACCCGCCTCCTCATGGCAATTGGAGTGAAGTAGGCGGACATCGTCTAGGTTGGTCTTGTACTGTTGTGCCAACTTCACCTGACACTCCAGCTCTACAATCATGTCCTCACACTGTGCAGCACAGAGAATGTCAGAAAATACATATCATTGTTAGGGCTACGGCTAGGGCTAGGACTGGGGCTAGGGCTAGGATTAAGGTGGGGTTTGCTTTGTGCTTAAAATATAAAATAAATCCGTGTCATTATGTTTTCCTCCCATTGAACAAGAGGTCATAGTCCAAAAACTATTTCTTGCAGTCGAACTATGGGATAGCTTTCTCAACCTGACAGGTGTAGATCACCTCCAAGCCAAACTACTCAAGCTAATATTAGGTTACTAGACGAGGCCATCAGTTCACTTCTCATGGCTCTTCATAGCTAGCTTCTCTCCTCTGCAAAGCCATCAGTTCCTTCCTCATAGCTAACTTCTCTCCTCTGCAAAGCCATCAGTTGACTCCTCATAACTAACTTCTGTTCCCTGCAAAGCCATCAGTTGACTCCTCATAACTAGCTTCTCTTCCCTGCAAAGCCATCAGTTGACTCCTCATAGCTAGCTTCTCTTCCCTGCAAAGCCATCAGTTGACTCCTCATAACTAGCTTCTCTTCCCTGCAAAGCCATCAGTTGACTCCTCATAACTAGCTTCTGTTCCCTGCAAAGCCATCAGTTGACTCCTCAAAACTAGCTTCTCTTCCCTGCAAAGCCATCAGTTGACTCCTCATAACTAGCTTCTCTTCCCTGCAAAGCCATCAGTTGACTCCTCATAACTAGCTTCTGTTCCCTGCAAAGCCATCAGTTGACTCCTCATAACTAGCTTCTGTTCCCTGCAAAGCCATCAGTTGACTCCTCATAGCTAGCTTCTCTTCCCTGCAAAGCCATCAGTTGACTCCTCATAACTAGCTTCTCTTCCCTGCAAAGCCATCAGTTGACTCCTCATAACTAGCTTCTGTTCCCTGCAAAGCCATCAGTTGACTCCTCAAAACTAGCTTCTCTTCCCTGCAAAGCCATCAGTTGACTCCTCATAACTAGCTTCTCTTCCCTGCAAAGCCATCAGTTGACTCCTCATAACTAGCTTCTGTTCCCTGCAAAGCCATCAGTTGACTCCTCATAACTAGCTTCTGTTCCCTGCAAAGCCATCAGTTGACTCCTCATAACTAGCTTCTGTTCCCTGCAAAGCCATCAGTTGACTCCTCAAAACTAGCTTCTCTTCCCTGCAAAGCCATCAGTTGACTCCTCATAACTAGCTTCTCTTCCCTGCAAAGCCATCAGTTGACTCCTCATAACTAGCTTCTGTTCCCTGCAAAGCCATCAGTTGACTCCTCATAACTAGCTTCTGTTCCCTGCAAAGCCATCAGTTGACTCCTCAAAACTAGCTTCTGTTCCCTGCAAAGCCATCAGTTGACTCCTCATAACTAGCTTCTGTTCCCTGCAAAGCCATCAGTTGACTCCTCATAACTAGCTTCTGTTCCCTGCAAAGCCATCAGTTGACTCCTCATAACTAGCTTCTGTTCCCTGCTAAGCCATCAGTTGACTCCTCATAGCTAGCTTCTGTTCCCTGCAAAGCCATCAGTTGACTCCTCATAACTAGCTTCTGTTCCCTGCAAAGCCATCAGTTGACTCCTCATAACTAGCTTCTGTTCCCTGCAAAGCCATCAGTTGACTCCTCAAAACTAGCTTCTCTTCCCTGCAAAGCCATCAGTTGACTCCTCATAACTAGCTTCTCTTCCCTGCAAAGCCATCAGTTGACTCCTCATAACTAGCTTCTGTTCCCTGCAAAGCCATCAGTTGACTCCTCATAACTAGCTTCTGTTCCCTGCAAAGCCATCAGTTGACTCCTCAAAACTAGCTTCTGTTCCCTGCAAAGCCATCAGTTGACTCCTCATAACTAGCTTCTGTTCCCTGCAAAGCCATCAGTTGACTCCTCATAACTAGCTTCTGTTCCCTGCAAAGCCATCAGTTGACTCCTCATAACTAGCTTCTGTTCCCTGCTAAGCCATCAGTTGACTCCTCATAGCTAGCTTCTGTTCCCTGCAAAGCCATCAGTTGACTCCTCATAGCTAGCTTCTGTTCCCTGCACATTGAGTAATATTCTCACATGTTCCATTGTTGTATCTGTTTTATTTTGGTTGTTTGTTTTCGTGGGTTAGTGGAGATCAGGACAACTGATGAACAGCGAGGAAGACTTCCAGAAAAAGCTCAGCAGGTGTCATTTCCTTCTCTCTTAGTTGCCAGAATGCCTCAGCTCAAGACAGCATCTCAAGCGTGCAGATCCGAGGGAGAGAGACATGCGCTTATATAGGGACAGAGCCATGTGCTTATATAGGGCATGCGCTTATATAGGGACAGAGTTTAGCCTTGAACTAGAATAAGAAGCTGTGGGTGATAGCAAAGGTAAGGGAGTCCACACACATAAGCAACAATGGAGATCATGCAGGCCAGCAGGTCCTGAGCTAACATTTACACACATGCAGCTGCGAGGGGTTAGCGATAAGATTCTCGTTACTTGGATGGGAAAATCCTTCAGCCAATATTGAAGCAGCTGGTTTTACACCCTGAGGCTATTTCATACCCTGGAGCTAGCCCGTGCAGTTAACCATAACTTGTACCGGTGCAAATATCTTGATGCAATGGTGGGCATCAAATTGGATGCAATGGTGGGCATCAAATTGGCACCGTCACTTTCAAAAATGAATGGCATCACTATCGCTACTCCCATGGCCACATATGTCACGTTGTCATGACCTCATAAGGAGCACAGTGATGGTGCATGCAGTTCTGGCTGCTTCTTGTTCGGTATATAGAGTTGCTGAATTTGGTGGCACTAAGACAGCTTCAAGAATGATATTTCAAATTAGAATACATTCCATTGCAAAACAACCACACAAAAATAGTGGCATGTCCACTTAGTTCAAAGTTAGTTGGGTGACTGTGATGATTCAGTGCAGTGTGGAGGCTACACCTTACCAGATTTGTCCCATATGGTAATGGTTTCCTCAGGTGAAGGTCCCCTGGACAAAGTCATGTTCTTCAGTTCCAATCTGTACTATTCAAAGCGACTTGGTTTTATGGGTGTGGCTTATATTCAATTGATCGCTGGCTGGAATAAATGGTTGCCGTGGTTGCACTGGTTGGGTGTGCAATGAAACAAACGAGAAGTTTCACCCAATGAAAGTTTGCCACTGTTTGGGTCCTTAGGGTACAATCAGCCACACCCTCCATGGGGAAATCCAAACATGCACAATGTTTGAAATGGGTTCTATACTCTATACAACAACCACATCCGATTGGCTGTGACCAACATTTCAAACGTGCACTGTCTTGTCTACATAACACCCCCCCCAAAACCACACCACACCCACTTAGTGGCTGCATGATTTACATCTACATATAGTAATCTAGCGGACATGTTCAGGAAATGGCCTCACTCAATGGCTAGGTTACAGACTCTTGAAGATGCATGGATCATATATGCAAGGATCTTACACAGGCACCAATGGACCACCCTGAAGCTGCCAAGTATCAACATACCTTTCTCTGCAGCTGGTTCTTCTCGACAGTTGTCGCCTCAAGCTCCCGACTGTTTCGTCTTTTCTCGTCCTTCAGACTCCTATCCAGCTGCTTGGACTCATCCTGCGCGGTCCTCTCGGCCCTCTCTAGCCGCTCCACCAGGACCTGGGACTCCATGACGCTCTGCTCCATCTCCCGCTGCTTCTCCTCCAGCTCCTTCAGCTCGGACTTGGCCAGCTGCACCTCCTGATCCTTCAGGTCCAGCTGCTCCTGCGTGAGCTCCTGCACGTGCTGCAGCGACTGGGAGGCTGAGGAGAGGGAGTCCTCCAGAGACTGCTCCTTGTGTTTCATTGCCTCCAGCTGCTCTTCCAAGCCTCGCAGGTGCTGCTCCAACGAGGCAGTGTGCTCCGTCTGCTTGGACAGCTACAGCAATAGAGGATTAATCATCCAAATATGGTCGAGTGGGAGCCAGAACTTCTTTGCCATAGACACACTTTGTACTGCTCCTCCTCCTACTACTATTACTGCTACTACTATTACTGCTACTACTATTACTGCTACTACTATTACTGCTACTACTAGTACCACTACTACTCTACTATTGCTACTAGTACTCTACTATTCCTACTACTACTACTACTACTACTACTATTACTACTACTACTATAACCACTACTACTCAACTATTACTACTAACTACTGCTCTACTACTACTCTACTATTACTATTACTACTACTTCTACTCTACTACTACTACTACTACTACTACTCTACTATTACTACTACTACTCCTCTACTATTACTACTACTACTACTACTACTCTACTACTGTACTACTACTACTACTGTACTACTACTACTGTACTACTACTACTACTACTACTGTACTACTACTACTGTACTACTAAGCTCTCCATTATGTGTCATGGGGAAAATAATTAACATGGTTATACTCCCCCCTGAAAATCTGATGATAAATAATTTTGGGCAAACCCTGATTATGCACCCCTCCCTCCTCCCTCCCCCCCTAAGCGACTCTGATTGTGCCCCTCCCCCCCTCCTAAGCAACCCTGATTATGCCCTCCCCTATAGAGACCCTGATAATGCCCCCCTCCCTCCCCCCCTCCCCCCTAAGCAACCCTGATCCCCCCTCCTAAGCGACCTTGATTGTGCCATGTATGTAACGAAAAACAAGAACAAAGACATTCTATTTCAAGCAACAGCAATATACATAGGACCATGTCAGCCTGACCCCAGGTAGACCACACGCTAGATGACCCTTTACCAATTCAAATTACATCAATACTAAGTCTGTATAATTATTGTGTGCATCCTCTATAGGTGTCAGCCATTTTAACACATGTGCCAAGCCCATAGAGGGAGCGCCAGCACACTCCCTGACAAGGGGATTGTCAGGTTCTGAAGCAGTTCTGGCCACCTCAACTATTCTCTACCCGTTGAGTCGATGTACACGGGAGCCTCTAACAATCCATGGAGAGGAGAGTTCCAGTAGCAACAGCCATCTTTCTGGGGGCGGAGGCTAGCGCCCACGCATAAATAGCAATTACAGACATCAACAACGAGGCATCATTAAGGTATAGAAATTATGCATTTTAACGCATAATTAGAATGACGCATAAAAGGAACTTCTACAGTTTGCTGCTACTTCTACTTCTACTACTGTTGCTACTACTATAAATAAGCTACAGGTGCACTGTAAGCATAGGACCAGGCATGCACTACTTCAATGGTGCCTGTCGTGTAGAGAGACTAGATGTTGGTTATGGCAGTGCCAATGTCAGGCATTGCATACCCTGGCAGCAGAATCAGCTCTGCTTGCTCTTAGTGTTGTAGCAACCAGAAGGAGAAGAGCTATAGCTTGACTCCATGGTGATTTTGAAGAGAGATACATTTAAGAAAGTTCTTTAAAATGTATTATTTATTACTATTTATTACATTATTTATTACTTTATTTATTACTCTTTATACATACTTTATTATATTATCTTTATTATATTATTATCTTTTTATTATATTATCTTTTTTATTATATTATTGGATAATAATAATAATAATAATAATAATAATAATAATAATAATAATAATAATAATAATAATAATAAAATAATAATAATAATAATAATAATAATAATAATAATAATAATAATAATAATAATAATAATAATAATAATAATAATAATAATAATAATAATAATAATAATAATAGCAATAGCAATAACAATAACAATAACAATAACAATTATTATTATTATTATTATTATTATTATTATTATTATTATTATTATTATTATTATTATAAATTAATGACAGTCTGTTTGTGGTTCATGTCTGAGGAGCTTCTCAGCAACTTCCATGGGGGGAACTCACGAGTTCATAGCCATTGGAGAAATCGGTGCCAAGGCTCTGGCTTTCTAAGACCTGCTCCAACTGCCTCACCTCAAACATCCTTGCTGCCCTCGAATACTTAATTAACCATGTGGTCCAGATGTACCTCAACTATGTGGTCCGGAAACATCCTTGCTGCCCTCGAATACTTAATTAACCATGTGGTCCAGATGTACCTCAACTATGTAGTCCGGATGGTACCTTAACCATGTGGTCCAGAACCTTTACCATGTGGTCCGGATGGTACCTTAACCATGTGGTTCAGATGATACCTTAACCATGTGGTCCGGATGGTACCTTAACCATGTGGTCCAGATGATACCTTAACCATGTGGTCCGGATGGTACCTTAACCATGTGGTCCAGATGGTACCTTAACCATGTGGTTCAGATGATACCTTAACCATGTGGTCCAGAACCTTAACCATGTGGTCAGGATGGTACCTTAACCATGTGGTTCAGATGATACCTTAACCATGTAGTCCGGATGGTCCCTTAACCATGTGGTCCAGATGATACCTTAACCATGTGGTCCGGATGGTACCTTAACCATGTGGTCCAGATGGTACCTTAACCATGTGGTTCAGATGAAACCTTAACCATGTGGTCCGGATGGTACCTTAACCATGTGGTCCGGATGGTACCAGCTCAGCTACAGCCTCTTCCCAAGGCTCTGACTGCATGCATGCAGGGGTTTATGTCATCACTGAAACTGAAAAGAATTCTCTAGAGAGCAGTCCAGGTTGGATCTGACTGTTCCTTCAGGATGGTGTTGGCAGTTAGTTCCAACTCTACAGCTTCTTTCACCTCTGTGCTCGCTGTTTAATTAAGGGTACCCTTGGGGTGGTAAAGGGTACCGCAGGTCTCTAAGCTATTAACAACGCCTGAGGAAAGCAGCTGCCCCGCCTCCTCTGGGACACTCCAGATCAAAGAGAGTTCACACACACACACACACACACACACCTTGGACCCCTTGAAATCCCTTAGCCAAAAGGAGATTTCTGGGGAGCAGTTCGTTAGCCGGTCTGAAGACACTCGAGCCAATTTTTTCATGATGACACTTTCTCTGCTCTCAAGAAGCACTCCTCGCTACATCCTGACTCATCAATTCCAACACCCATTGATGCTAAGATGTGGTCACAGCACCTCAGGCATACGATCAACTCTAGAGATGCAGGGCCTCTACTACTAGTCAGCCAGAGCCAAGATGGATACTCCCTGGTACCACTGGACCAGCCACCAGTCAGCTAGAACCAAGGTGGATGCTCCCTGGTACCACTGGACCAGCCACCAGTCAGCTAGAACCAAGGTGGATGCTCCCTGGTACCACTGGACCAGCCACCAGTCAGTCAGAGCCAAGGTGGATGCTCCCTGGACTGTGCACAGTTCCACTGGACCAGCCACCAGTCAGCTAGAGTCACTCCCTGGATTGTGGGCTTACTCCTAATGATAAATGTAGTGCCCAATACAAAACTACCCACTAGCCAATTAGAGTAACCATGTAGACCTCAATTAGTCCATTAGCTCTATTTTTGAAAGCAGTTTGTGGGTACTTGAAGGCCAGCAGCTGCAATGTGGTCCAAAATCTGATCATGAGCACCACAACTTACCTGGTAATTACAACTTTTAAATGTCCTCCAAGCAAAGCATTGCATCACCATGATGACATCATCAGCATAAATAGATACTGTACTTTGTTAGATTCCATTGCCCTAGCCCTATCCACTTCCCTGCTATCCACTTCCCTGCCCAACCTTAGTCATTGCCCTAGCCCTATCCACTTCCATGCCCAACCTCAGTCATTGCCCTAGCCCTATCCACTTCCTTGCCGAACCCTAGTCATTGCCCTAGCCCTATCCACTTCCCTGGCCAACCTCAGTCATTGCCCTAGCCCTATCCACTTCCCTGCCCAACCTCAGTCATTGCCCTAGCCCTACCCACTTCCCTGCCCAACCTTAGTCATTGCCCTAGCCCTATCCACTTCCCTGCCCAACCTCAGTCATTGCCCTAGCCCTATCCACTTCCCTGGCCAACCTCAGTCATTGCCCTAGCCCTATCCACTTCCCTGCCCAACCTCAGTCATTGCCCTAGCCCTACCCACTTCCCTGGCCAACCTTAGTCATTGCCCTAGCCCTATCCACTTCCCTGCCCAACCTTAGTCATTGCCCTAGCCCTATCCACTTCCTTGCCCAACCTCAGTCATTGCCCTAGCCCTATCCACTTCCTTGCCCAACCCTAGTCATTGCCCTAGCCCTATCCACTTCCCTGGCCAACCTCAGTCATTGCCCTAGCCCTATCCACTTCCCTGCCCAAACTCAGTCATTGCCCTAGCCCTACCCACTTCCCTGCCCAACCTTAGTCATTGCCCTAGCCCTATCCACTTCCCTGCCCAACCTCAGTCATTGCCCTAGCCCTATCCACTTCCCTGGCCAACCTCAGTCATTGCCCTAGCCCTATCCACTTCCCTGCCCAACCTCAGCCATTGGCCTAGCCCTGCCCACTTCCCTGGCCAACCTCAGTCATTGCCCTAGCCCTATCTACTTCCCTGGCCAACCTTAGTCATTGCCCTAGCCCTATCCACTTCCCTGGCCAACCTTAGTCATTGCCCTAGCCCTATCCACTTCCCTGCCCAACCTCAGCCATTGGCCTAGCCCTGCCCACTTCCCTGGCCAACCTCAGTCATTGCCCTAGCCCTATCTACTTCCCTGGCCAACCTTAGTCATTGCCCTAGCCCTATCCACTTCCCTGGCCAACCTTAGTCATTGCCCTGCCCTATCCACTTCCCTGCCCAACCTTAGTCATTGCCCTAGCCCTACCCACTTCCCTGCCCAACCTTAGTCATTGCCCTAGCCCTATCCACTTCCCTGCCCAACCTCAGTCTCAGTCATTGCCCTAGCCCTAACCACTTCCTTGCCCAACCTCAGTCATTGCCCTAGCCCTATCCACTTCGCTTAGTCATTGCCCTAGCCCTACCCACTTCCCTCAGTCATTGCCCCAGCCCTATCCACTTCCCTGCCCAACCTCAGTCATTGCCCTAGCCCTAACCACTTCCTTGCCCAACCTCAGTCATTTCCCTAGCCCTATCCACTTCCCTGCCCAACCTCAGTCATTGCCCTAGCCCTATCCACTTCACTGCCCAACCTTAGTCATTGCCCTAGCCCTAACCACTTCCTTGCCCAACCTCAGTCATTGCCCTAGCCCTATCCACTTCCCTTAGTCATTGCCCTAGCCCTATCCACTTCCCTGCCCAACCTCAGTCATTGCCCTAGCCCTAACCACTTCCTTGCCCAACCTCAGTCATTGCCCTAGCCCTATCCACTTCCCTGCCCAACCTCAGTCATTGCCCTAGCCCTATCCACTTCCCTGCCCAACCTTAGTCATTGCCCTAGCCCTATCCACTTCCCTGCCCAACCTCAGTCATTGCCCTAGCCCTATCCACTTCCCTGCCCAACCTTAGTCATTGCCCTAGCCCTATCCACTTCCCTGCCCAACCTCAGTCATTGCCCTAGCCCTATCCACTTCCTTGCCCAACCTTAGTCATTGTCCTAGCCCTAGCCACTTCCCTGGCCTACCTTAGTCATTGTCCTAGCCCTATCCACTTTCCTGTCATTGCCCTAGCCCTATCCACTTCCTTGCCCAACCTTAGTCATTGTCCTAGCCCTAGCCACTTCCCTGGCCAACCTTAGTCATTGCCCTAGCCCTATCTACTTCCCTGCCCAACCTCAGTCATTGCCCTAGCCCTATCCACTTCCCTGGCCAACCTCAGTCATTGCCCTAGCCCTATCCACTTCCCTGGCCAACCTTAGTCATTGCCCTAGCCCTATCCACTTCCCTGCCCAACCTCAGTCATTACCCTAGCCCTATCCACTTCCCTGGCCAACCTCAGTCATTGCCCTAGCCCTATCCACTTCCCTGGCCAACCTTAGTCATTGCCCTAGCCCTATCCACTTCCCTGCCCAACCTTAGTCATTGCCCTAGCCCTATCCACTTCCCTGGCCAACCTTAGTCATTGCCCTAGCCCTATCCACTTCCCTGCCCAACCTCAGTCATTGCCCTAGCCCTATCCACTTCCCTGCCCAACCTTAGTCATTGCCCTAGCCCTATCCACTTCCCTGCCCAACCTCAGTCATTGCCCTAGCCCTATCCACTTCCCTGCCCAACCTTAGTCATTGCCCTAGCCCTATCCACTTCCCTGCCCAACCTCAGTCATTGCCCTAGCCCTATCCACTTCCCTGGCCAACCTTAGTCATTGCCCTAGCCCTATCCACTTCCCTGGCCAACCTTAGTCATTGCCCTAGCCCTGCCCACTTCCCTGGCCAACCTCAGTCATTGCCCTAGCCCTATCCACTTCCCTGGCCAACCTTAGTCATTGCCCTAGCCCTATCCACTTCCCTGGCCAACCTCAGTCATTGCCCTAGCCCTATCCACTTCCCTGCCCAACCTTAGTCATTGCCCTAGCCCTATCCACTTCCCTGCCCAACCTCAGTCATTGCCCTAGCCCTATCCACTTCCCTGCCCAACCTTAGTCATTGCCCTAGCCCTATCCACTTCCCTGCCCAACCTCAGTCATTGCCCTAGCCCTATCCACTTCCCTGGCCAACCTTAGTCATTGCCCTAGCCCTATCCACTTCCCTGGCCAACCTCAGTCATTGCCCTAGCCCTATCCACTTCCCTGCCCAACCTTAGTCATTGCCCTAGCCCTATCCACTTCCCTGCCCAACCTCAGTCATTGCCCTAGCCCTATCCACTTCCCTGGCCAACCTTAGTCATTGCCCTAGCCCTATCCACTTCCCTGGCCAACCTTAGTCATTGCCCTAGCCCTGCCCACTTCCCTGGCCAACCTCAGTCATTGCCCTAGCCCTATCCACTTCCCTGGCCAACCTTAGTCATTGCCCTAGCCCGAGCTGAAGACAGACCCAACTGATGTCATCATGATGTGTGTGTGTGTGTGTGTGGTGTGTGTGTGCATTGAGAGGGTGAGCATCTATGCTCGTGTGTAGAAGACAGGCAGACATGACTAAAAATGAAGGAGACACGATTTTCACCCCAAGCATAGTAATTGGTAAAGGGTCTCCACCTTCCTTTCCCCCTTGCTGCTCCTATTACGTACCTCTCCTTGAAAGAATTTTTGCTCCTGGCTCATCTTCTGGAACATTGTCTGACTCTTGCCCAACTTCTTGAGTGTCTTCCCGTGCTCTTCCTTCAGCAAAGCGAGGCTTTGGCTCGCAGCCTTCAGCTGTTTCGTCCGCTCCACAATCTCCGCCCTGGCCTGCTCCAGGTCTTCCTTGTACCTCTCCAGCAGGGGGACACATGTGCAAGGTCCCAGGGGGAGGTCCTTGAGGGGGAAGGCAGGTGCCTGAGTGCCGAGCCGCAACTGCGACAACTAGGAAGAAGGAAGAAGGATTGACTTTTCCCCCCATTTCCATAACTTAACAACAGTCCAAGTCCACAAACACACATATGCTGGACTACACTGCTTCCTGTAGTCGATCAGTCGAGTTAATAAATAATAATCATCAATAATTGTATCATCAATAATTGTACCAATTATAGTATTATTTAAAAACCAACTATATTAATTTAAAAAAACATTGGTTGGCTGTACTCATGTTGAGTTAGATGACCCTTTACCATATAAACTTTACATTGTCATGTGGTAAAGGGTCATCTACCTAACTGGTTGTAGTCTACATGGGTACAGCCTTGTCACACAAAAAAATTGTTCTTGTTCACCTAGTTGGCCTAGTTGGTTGTTTGTTTGTTGTTTGCTGAGCAGTGGAGGACTGCACTGGATCAGAGTTCTACAAAATCCATTACACATTTCAGCACATGCCATGTCTTTTTGCTATTGTTGGCTGGTGGGCCACTGGCTCCTTCTTACACGAGAGAACTCCACCAACCAAATGGATGGCTGAGAAACAGCTACAGCCTCCTTTGGACCTGGTTCCAGGTTCCGAGGAGCGAGAACTTCACCCAACCAAACAGCAGCAACAGAGCACGGGTCATTCGTTCTGCTTACAATATAGCACATGCACTAGATTAATTGTACCATCAATGAAATTAATAACTTGATGATCCTTACCAGACAAATCACTCTGCAATTGAGATGGCATGGATATGCACTAATTGGAATCTTCTGGTACTTTTTTATATAGTAATTATGAATGGGGATAATCAGAGTGGCAAAACAGAGAGATAGACATCCATGAAGATGATTTTTTTTCCATCTTTTTTTCTATGGTATGCTGGTTCACTACTTAGCGATGGATGCAAGGAGTCTTTTTGGAGTTAATAGCGGCAAAAAAAACCCATCAGCAACTAAAAAGATACCAGTGTGACTTTGACCTGAGATACGAGATTGGGTTGGTGTATTTGTTTGGGTGGGAAAGGGGTTGGCATCTCACATCAATACAGGAAGTGTAACCATAGTCCCTGATAATAAGGGGTGTGGTGGGGAGGAGCAGGAGGAGGGAAAATAAATAAACAGACAAATAATAAAAAATAAATTCTTTTCTACTCAGCATTTTTATCAGGGGGGGAAAGCAGCCATCCTCAACAGGAACACTCTCTCTGTGTCCAAGGAGGGTTCACATGCAAGTCATCATCATTGAGCACGTTGACAATAGCTCTAGGGGGACACACACTGGACCAACATCACACTGGGTTGAGGCAGGTTGAAGTAGGCAGACACTAGCTCTATGGGGGCACACACTGGACCAACACCACACTGGGCTGAGGCAGGTTGACAATAGCTCTATGGGGACACACACTGGACCAACACCACACTGGGTTGAGGCAGGTTGAAGTAGGTTGACAATAGGACACACACTGGACCAACATCACACTGGGTTGAGGCAGGTTGAAGTAGGTTGACAATAGCTCTATGGGGGCACACACTGGACCAACACCACACTGGGTTGAGGCAGGTTGAAGTAGGCAGACACTAGCTCTATGGGGACACCCATTGGACCACACCCACACCAGACCACACCCACACTGTTGTTAAGGGAGGAACAGACTTTAATAAAAAAATTTGAACACCATAACTTTTTATGCTTCATCCATTTTCAGCAATTTTGGTCTTAAAATTCATTCCTGTGCTTTCCAGCGACACTTGCACAATGTTGCCATCTTCATCACTTGCAACAAGCTCATTAAAAACAAAAATAAAAAAGTCTCTAGTGAGGGTGATTAATTATACAGTATGGATTCAAAATCCATGCTAGGGCTAGAGATATTCTAGGGCTAGGGGTACTCTAGCTTAGGTAATTGTGTTTCTACAGTCAAGGCTATTCTAGTGCTAGGGACATCCTGGGATAGTCCCGAGTATCCCAGGGTCCCGGTATGCTAGACCCATACATGGGCACTTTCCTAGGAGTATCCCGGGGTCCTGGCATGCTAGGAGGGGAGTGGCTACTGGACACACACATGGGCACTTCCCTAGGAGTATCCCGGGGTCCTGGCATGCTAGGAGGGGAGTGGCAATACTGGACACATACATGGGCACTTTCCTAGGAGTATCCCGTGCTAGGAGGGGAGTGGCAATACTGGACACATACATGGGCACTTTCCTAGGAGTATCCCGGGGTCCTGGCATGCTAGGAGGGGAGTGGCAATACTGGACACAGACATGGGCACTTTCCTAGGGTAATCAGCTGCGTGAGTGGATCCTGAGGGGCAGGAACCAAGGCTCACTTCATCACGTCATTATTCACGTGATCTAGCCAGTCATCGTGTGGTCGCAGTGAAGCTAAGAGAATTTGACATTGTTTGCTTAGTTGTCTCTTTAGTGCCTCTGCTTTAGCTAGTGCCTCGATCCTCGGCTTCACTACTAACATCCACGTTGTCTGACAGCTGCTTCCCCCAAGTCTCTGTTCTTCCTACTGGCTTTCTCTTCCACTTTGTTCAGCACAAAACTGATTGAAGGATTCGGATGGAGTAAGCAAAATAAATAAATATATAAACACACAAATAAATGAACATATAATTAATTAGTTAGCTAATTCATATAATGATAAATTAATTAATTTAAAAAATAAATAATATATATTTATAAATAAATAAATAATAAATTAATTAATTAATAAACAAACAAAAACATACTAACAATATTAAATTTAAAAAAATTAAATAATAATAAATAAATAAATAATTAACCAATATATTTAATGATAACAATAATATTAAATATATAAACAAATAAAAGGTATTCCAAGACTAGTAGGGAGTTGTAGCAGCAGCAGCAACAACAACAACAACAACAACAACAAACAATTAATCAATTTAAAAAAAATGAAGCGCACCTTCAAGAGCCCGGTCTCCACCCCTTGCTCCAGGAGTGTGAGGATGCGGCCGAGGTCTTCGTCCACCAGTCTGCCCAGCATGCTGTCCTTGTTCAGACTGTTGACCTGGTCACTGAACAGACCAAGCTCCACCTCCCTCATCCCTCTCTCTCTCCGCAACCCATTCACTTCCTTCAGCAGGAAGTGGTTCTGGGAATCAGCCATGGCCAATAATTTCTGGTGCTCGGCCAGTTCCGATTCCAACTTCCTGATATTTTGCTGCAGTTCAAGAAAGGCCAAATAATAATAATAATAATTAATAATAGTAATGGTGATGATGATGATGATGATGATGATGATGATGATGATGATGATGATGATGATGATGATGATGATAATAATATTAAATAATAATAATATTAAATAATAATAATAATAATAATAATAATAATAATAATAATAATAATAATAATAATAATAATAATAATAATAATAATAATAATAATAATAATAATAATAATAATAATAATAATAATAATAATAATATGATGATGATGATGATGATGATGATGATGATGATGATGATGATGATAATATGATGATGATGATGATGACGACGACGACGACGACGACGACGACGACGACGACGACGACGACGACGACGACGACGACGACGACGACGACAATAATAATAATAATAATAATAATAATAATAATAATGGCAACATGATATTAAGCAACATGATATTAAATATTAAAAGAAAGATCAATACAAACAAAAAATAACAACAACAACAACAACAACAACAACAGCAACTGCACAGGATAATACCACTTACCTTAGATTGCGTAGAGACATCCCGTAAACCTTTCGTCTCCTTGATGAGCTCCTCCTTCTCCACCACCATCTCCAACTTGAGCTTCCTGAGTTCACTGACCAGCCGGTCATAGCTCTCCTTCCACTCGTTCACGTTCTTCTGGAGCTTCTGTACCTTCAGCTGCAAAGTCACATGGAGAGGGTGTGTGAGACATGGTCACGTGTTGGAGAGGGTGTGTGAGACATGGTCACATGTTGGAGAGGGCGTGCGAGACATCGTCACATGTTGGAGAGGGCGTGCGAGACATCGTCACATGTTGGAGAGGGTGTGCAAGACATGGTCACGTGTTGGAGAGGGTGTGCGAGACATGGTCATGTGTTGGAGAGGGTGTGCAAGACATGGTCACGTGTTGGAGAGGGTGTGTGAGACATGGTCACGTGTTGGAGAGGGTGTGTGAGACATGGTCACATGTTGGAGAGGGCGTGCGAGACATCGTCACATGTTGGAGAGGGTGTGCAAGACATGGTCACGTGTTGGAGAGGGTGTGCGAGACATGGTCATGTGTTGGAGAGGGTGTGCAAGACATGGTCACGTGTTGGAGAGGGTGTGCGAGACATGGTCATGTGTTGGAGAGGGTGTGCGAGACATGGCAAAACAAAGACAATATTGGATAATATTGCTGGCACAAAGAAGAGACCACAGAGGTCGCCATGATTGGGACCGTTTGTAGGGCTTGTCCTACAATACTTTGAGCCCATACAATGCATAGGTCATTCTGGGGGAAACATTCATTATGCAAAAAAAAAAAAAATTTTTTTTAGTGCGCTAGTATAGTGTAAGACCAAGCAGCACACACCTAACAAGAAGCATGCGTCTAACAAGTGCCTAACAAGAAGCACGCGCCTAACAAGAAGCATGTGCCTAACAAGAAGCACGTGCCTAACAAGAAGCACGTGCCCAACAAGAAGCACACGCCTAACAAGAAGCACGCACCTAATAAGAAGCACGTGCCTAACAAGAAGCACGCACCTAACAAGAAGCACCCACCTAACAAGAAGCACGCGCCTAACAAGAAGCACGCGCCTAACAAGAAGCACGCGCCTAACAAGAAGCACGCACCTAACAAGAAGCACGCACCTAACAAGAAGCACGCGCCTAACAAGAAGCACGCACCTAACAAGAAGCACGCGCCTAACAAGAAGCACGCGCCTAACAAGAAGCATGCACCTAACAAGAAGTAACAAGAAGCAAGCGCCTAACAAGAAGCACGTGCCTAACAAGAAGCACGCACCTAACAAGAAGCATGCGCCTAACAAAAAGCACGTGCCTAACAAGAAGCACGTGCCTAACAAACACGCACCTAACAAGAAGCACGCGCCTAACAAGAAGTATGTGCCTAACAAGAAGCAAGCGCCTAACAAGAAGCACGCACCTAACAAGAAGCACGCGCCTAACAAGAAGCACGTGCCTAACAAGAAGCATGCACCTAACAAGAAGCACGCACCTAACAAGAAGCCGCACCTAACAAGAAGCACGCGCCTAACAAGAAGCATGCACCTAACAAGAAGCACGCGCCTAACAAGAAGCATGTGCCTAACAAGAAGCACGCTCCTAACAAGAAGCACGCGCCTAACAAGAAGCACGCGCCTAACAAGAAGCATGTGCCTAACAAGAAGCACGCTCCTAACAAGAAGCATGCGCCTAACAAATTTCTCATACCTATGAAGACATGAGCAGTGCATGCAAAACCAACCACACTTGCTTAGCGACTGAAAGGTTCGTAGTGCTAGCAACAGGCTCTCAAACCATAGCAATTTTAACGGATTATGATCTGGAAAGTGTTGCTCGAGGCCATCATGCTTCAAGGCGGTCTGGAAGCCCTTCAACGGAGAAAAACTAGGTGTAGCGTAAGCCAGAGGAAACATTTTTGATAGACATGTTGCTGGCATCTTGCTCGAGACAGTGGCATTGCCATTTCAGAACTTTATCCTCCTGGCCTACCAAACAGCTTGCTCCTGTGTTCCTCACCAGATCTGTGTTTGCAGGGTCTCGCAATATGCTCCTATTAATGGGTATTGGAAGCAATACTGCGGGGTCCCGCATATGCTCCTATTTTTCTAATTGAGCGCGGCGGTGTGTTTCCTTGTGTGGTCTGGTTCACAACATGGCACAACAGAACACTCCAGGAGGGAGGAGTGTTGTTGGGGGGGGGGGGGGGAGGGAGGAGTGTTGTTGGGGGGGGAGGGGGGAGTGTTGTTGGGGGGGAGGGAGGAGTGTTGTTGGGGGGGAGGGAGGAGTGGTGTGGGGGGGGGGGGATTTTTGTATGGGGAGGAAGGGAAGAGCGTTGTTTTAGGAGGAAGGGGGGAGTGGTGTTTTGGGGAGGGAGGGAGGAGTGTTGTTTGGGGGAGGAAGTGCTCTCTTGCCTGCCCTGAAGGGCTGGGTGGAGGTGTGAAATAATATTCTCTGGGAGGGAGAAAGGCTAGTGTCTCAGGGCAAACCTTCCCATCTATTTCTCCCTCCCTCCCTCCCTAATCTCCCTTTCTCTCTCTCCCTCTCTGGCATTGTTGACTAATGACCTCCCAAAACAACCACCTCTCTCTCTCTCTGCTTTCAACAGCTTTGGAGTGAATGATGAGAACACACTCACAAAAACATGACAATTACTAATGGGCAATCTCTACAGGAATAAAAAATTCAAATTTGAGTGGTTTAGTTATTTAGTTACAGCTCACATTCAAAAGGGGGGAACATAAATATAAACATTAGTGCCCCCCCCCCCCCCCGGGAGGAGTCTATCAGTTGTATTAAACTATGCATTTAACTCATCCTAAGATGAGTTCTAGTTGTCATAACCTCTGCACCTTATTCCCGCATATCCCCATACCTCGATAACCATAGCATGTGTGTGGGTGGAGCCCTGGCCTCGGGCCCCTCCCCCTCACTACAGCATGCGTAATGACTGAGTTACCTGCAACCATTCAGGGTCCCCCAAATTTGAAGCATTGAAACTCTCCGAGCTCACGCTGACCATAAGTGACGAGTTGACACTCCGATACAGCTCCCTACATAGATGACAAACAAAAGGTCATTAGAAAACAGTATGTAATTAGAACACTATGTGTAATTAGAACACAGTATGTAATTAGAACACAATGTTTAATTAGAACACAATGTGTAATTAGAACATGTATATAGTTGACAAACAAACATTACTAGAGCATTAGCAGAGATCAGCTTAAAGGAGATAATGGATGCTATCACAAGGTATAATCACCACAAGTGCCTACAGGCACAAACTTGGATCGTGTTCACAAAATGAACTGATCACTGGCTCAACACACGATTTTTTTAAAGTGCACGTGCCCAGTAGATTGCTCTATCAACATAACATAGTCGTGAAATGTTCAAGGAACTCCCAGCTGGCGTCGTAGCATATATTGACTCTCCCAATAACTTACAAGTTCTCTGCTTCCCTTTTGAGGGAGTGAACAAGGACGAGGGGGCATGTTGAAAGGCTGACAATCGCAACTGCTCTTACGAACGATCTCTTCCTAGCTTCTAGTGCCGTTTCTGGAAGCCGCCCCTTCGGTGGAGAGCTGCACAGGTATCCATGCTTACCTGGAAGCACTCGGAATCCCTTTGTTCTTGGGGAAGCATTTGCTCCTGCTGGTGAATCTTCTTTGCAGTGAATTTTGTTGTCGACATACAAAGCAACGAAGCCATGCGTGGTTTTAGGTTGCATGGCTCAATGGCCGACTGCAGCTGATTATTATATTTGCGTTCTAGTGATAGAAACAGTTCGAAAAATTTATAAGCTGACAAAAAAATTATAGCTATGAATAATTAACTGCTATAACATTGGCAGTCCAGCAGCTAAACTCAAGTGACCTGCGTCAGATAGGGCTGATTTGTACCTACCGCTTGATGTTGGCGACACGCAGTTTCCTGCTTGCTCCTCCCTAGCAGGGATTCAAAGAGAGGGGGGGGAGAGGGGGGATTGTTTGGTGTGCCAAAATTACTTGATCCTCCCACTTTTACAAAGTCAACCCTGTGCATAAAAAAGGAGGAAGAGGAACTCTCTTCGAAGAAATCTTGGACATGTTACGTGCTAATAATCCAGTCTTGGAGGAGAAGGAGGGCATTTCTGCTAGAGGGGAGGGCGGAACTATCACCACCCACCCCCCCCCCTTCCCCACCACCTTTTACTGGTCCCCTGCCATTTCATACACTGCTCGACTTGCAGTGAAGTGGCAGCTGCTGCTGATCACCACAAGCTCCCATCCCTGCACCGACAAAAAGCTGCACCACTCTCACCAGCACGCTCCCATGGTGGTCACCACTCTCACCAGCAAACTCCCATGGTAGCCACCACTCTCACCAGCACACTCCCATGGCCACCACTCTCACCAGCACACTCCCATGGTGGTCTGGTGGTCACCACTCTCACCAGCACACTCCCATGGTGGTCTGGTGGTCACCACTCTCACCAGCACACTCCCATGGTGACCACCACTCTCACCAGCACACTCCCATGGTGACCACCACTCCCACCAGCACACTCCCATGGTGACCACTCTCACCAGCACACTCCCATGGTGGTCACCACTCTCACCAGCACACTCCCATGGTGACCACTCTCACCAGCACACTCCCATGGCCACCACTCTCACCAGCACACTCCCATGGCCACCACTCTCACCAGCACACTCCCATGGTGACCACCACTCTCACCAGCACACTCCATGGTGGTCAGCACTCTCACCAGCACACTCCATGGTGGTCAGCACTCTCACCAGCACACTCCATGGTGGTCACCACTCTCACCAGCACACTCCATGGTGGTCAGCACTCTCACCAGCACACTCCCATGGTGACCACCACTCTCACCAGCACACTCCCATGGCCACCACTCTCACCAGCACACTCCCATGGCCACCACTCTCACCAGCACACTCCCATGGTGACCACCACTCTCACCAGCACACTCCCATGGTGGTCACCACTCCCACCAGCACACTCCCATGGCCACCACTCTCACCAGCACACTCCCATGGCCACCACTCTCACCAGCACACTCCCATGGTCACCACTCTCACCAGCACATTCCATGGTGACCACCACTCTCACCAGCACACTCCCACGGTGGCCACCACTCTCACCAGCACACTCCCATGGTGACCACTCTCACCAGCACACTCCCATGGCCACCACTCTCACCAGCACACTCCCATGGTCACCACTCTCACCAGCACATTCCATGGTGACCACCACTCTCACCAGCACACTCCCACGGTGGCCACCACTCTCACCAGCACACTCCCATGGCCACCACTCTCACCAGCACACTCCCATGGTCACCACTCTCACCAGCACACTCCCATGGCCCCCACTCTCACCAGCACACTCCCATGGCCACCACTCCCACCAGCACACTCCCATGGTCACCACTCTCACCAGCACACTCCCATGGCCACCACTCTCACCAGCACACTCCCATGGCCACCACTCTCACCAGCACACTCCCATGGCCACCACTCTCACCAGCACACTCCCATGGTCACCACTCTCACCAGCACACTCCCACGGCCACCACTCTCACCAGCACATTCCCATGGCCCCCACTCTCACCAGCACACTCCCATGGCCACCACTCTCACCATCACACTCCCATGGTCACCACTCTCACCAGCACACTCCCATGGCCACCACTCTCACCAGCACACTCCCATGGCCACCACTCTCACCAGCACACTCCCATGATGGCCACCACTCTCACCAGCACATTGCCATGGTGGCCCGTGTCAAAAGCAAGAGGAATTCTGTACTTGCACAAGTTTGTAGTTTTCCTATTTGCTTTGAAGCGGCCACCATGGAGTGTGCTGGTGGGAGTGGAGTGTAGCTCTCTGTCGGTGCAGAGAGATGGGAGCTCATGGTGATCAAGCAGCAGCTGCAAGTGAGCCTATCTTGCTTTCAGTCTGAGGGATGTCCCTAGTAAACTGGCCCGACCTTTCCCAGGATTCCCAAGATATCTCAGGATTCCCAGGGCGTCCCAGGATTCCCAGGCAGGGTTTCATTTAGGGGGGGGGGGGGGGCATCTGCCCCTCCTTGGAACCTTTTTGCCCCCCCCCCCCCCCCACCCTTGATATCCAGATTTCTCCAGTTGCCCCCCCTTGGACAATTTTCTAAATGAAACCCTGCCCAGGGCGTCTCAGGATTCCCAGGGCATCTCAGGATTCCCAGGGCGTCTCAGGATTCCCAGGATTCCAAGGGCATCTCTGGATTCCCAGGTCGTCTCAGATTCCCAGGGCGTCTCAGGATTCCCAGGGTGCCTCAGGATTCCCAGGGTGCCTCAGGATTCCCGGGACACTTGGCACTATCCTTGGATGTCACTATAGCATAATCCTAGCCCTAGAATACCCCAGCCCTAGCCTTAGAATACCCCAGCCCTAGCCTTAGAATACCCCAGCCCTAGTCCTAGAATACCCCAGCCCTAGTCCTGGCCTAAGCTTAGCGATGCATTCTAGAATACCCCTACAGTACAAGCAGAAAAAACATGGCGGTTGGTTGGTTGTGTTGAGTACATTAAAAACACATACCGTAACGCAAATAAACGCACACCGTAAACGCTAACCAACGCAATGGAAACTAACGGTAGCACCACTTAGCGGTGCTGAAGCACATGTGCTTCGCAATTAAGTGTCAGTGCGCTAGTACGCCTCAGTTGTGTAGCAAGTGTTTTTCAAGTCTTCTCTTTGTTCCAGAGCCTTCACTCTTCCCACTTGAAGCATTGCAGTCTAGTCTAGGCCTCCTGTTCCGTACTGCAGTCGAGAGTCCGTCCCATCAAGAAGAAGTGCAGTCAAGCGTCCGTCTCCTACCTGAAGCGCTTTCGTTCCACAGTTGAGCGTAGGTCTCTGCAACCTTCTTCCTTGCAGATAGCAAGCTAGAGGTGCGGAGACCTACGCTCGATAGTAGAACGAAAGAGCTTCAGGTAGAAGACAGATGCTTGACTGCACAACTCGCCGAGACTGACGCTCAATATGAGTACGGAACAGGGGACTTGTAATACTCATGGTGGGAAGAATGAAGGTTCTGGAACTAAGGAAAGACAATCCTAGCCCTCCTGTGTGAGGGAAGAATGAAGGTTCTGGAACTAAGGAAAGACAATCCTAGCCCTCCTGTGTGAAATGGTACAGATGAGGCTTTTTTCTTTTTTTTAACATTTTTTTACATTAATTTTTTTATTTAATTATAAGATTTAATTATAATTATAAGTATCTAATTGCTGCTCTCTTTACTCCATTCTCCACCTGTAATGTTCAATTATTTGATTATAAAATGTCATTTCAATTCAATTGTGTTCTTTGTTGTACAAAAAAATTCCTTGAATTGAGGAAATTGTTCAGAATTTTTTTTAATTTTTTTTATGGTAATAGTCCCACTTTTGAGTGACCACCTTCAAATCAACGGTCTGAAAGAAGGTGGCCTGGCACTAAGGTAAGTGGGGCAATGGGAGGCCAACTTCATTGAACCTTGAAGACAAACTGGAGAAGTACCAGAGCCAACCTGTTCTCCATAAGTTGCACACGGTGGGTAAGCTCCCTCTGGTTCTTGAACATTCTATTACATATGCCAAGGAAATACACAACCACATTGTCCAATAACATTAATCATTTTGTATGCATAACCACTTTTTAAATTTTTTATCATCTCCAAATAAGGACGTGTCAACAGATTGGTGGAATGTGGCTCGACAGCTGGAAAGACTTGGGCACATGTTGGCGGAGATCTTGGAAGGGTTAATTGGTGAACTAGGAATCACCACCAAAATCCTACCTACACCAAAATCCTACCTACTTTTTATTTGCTGCCAATCAGCATGTTCAAATAACCTTACGGAAAGGAGTACAGTAGAACCGGAACTCACTTATCCGGATGTTTCGGTATAGCGAACGCAACCGCGGACCGGTGCTTAAAGTAATTACTCGCACGAGTCACACGCGTGCAGTCATCGCTCGCGTACACATGACTCCGTGTGTCCGGTAGCCTAGGATTGTAGCAGCTAACTTCTTTGAGATGTCTGCCAAGCGGAAAAACTTGACGTTGAAGCCGGAGGAAAAGGTGGTGGAAATTCGTGGAAAGGGCTATTCTTTTGCTAGAGTAGCTACCGAATTTGGTATTGGTAAGTCTACTGTTTTTGATATAGTGAAGCAGAAGGACAAGCTTCAAACTTGCATCGCAGAGCGTGAGACTGACGATGGTTCTGCAAGGAAGAAGATGAGAGTAGCTGATGCCGACCATCTAGATAGATCTGTGTATCCATGGTTCACACAAGAAAGAGCTAAAGGCTCTCCAATAAGTGGACCTCTTATAATGGAGAAGGTAAGGATGCTGCATTCAGTCATCCACCCTGATGATGGTGAAGAGTCTTTTAAGGCTAGCCATGGCTGGCTCCACAGATTCAAGCAAAGACATGGCATAAGGGAGTTAAGACTTCGAGGCAAGTCTTTGTCAGCTGATAGCATTGCTGTTGGACCCTGTAGAGAGAAATTGCTTGAGCTAATTGAAGAGCAGCAGCTAACCCTAAATCAGGTGTTAACATGTGATGAAACGGGTCTGTACTGGCGTATTTTTGCCCCATTGCAGGAAGCCATGAAAAAACAGCTAAGAGTTTTAAAAAACCTAAAGATAAGAGTTAGTGTTATAGCTACAGCTAATGCATCAGGAAAGTTTAGGCTACCCCTGCTTTTAATTGGTACAACAGCAAAGAATCCAAGAATATAAATAAAAGTGCTTTGCCTGTTATCTATGCTAGCCAAAAGCCAAAAGAAGGCATGGATGGATTCTATGATTTTTAAATCCTGGTTTTTTTATCATTTTGTTCCCAGTGTTTCTAGGTATCTAAGGGATCAAGGCTTGGCTAGAAAAGCAGTTTTAGTTTTAGACAACGCTTCTAGCCATCCTAAGTCCAGCATTTTGCAGACCCCTGATGGTGGCCATTACATGTTGTTTCCTTCCGCCCTACACTACAAGCCTATGGATGAAGGTGTGTTAGAAAACCTCAAGAGACGATACAAGCATGCTCTCCTACAAAAGTTGCTGCTATCTCTTGAAGAGGGTACACCACAGAAATTTGTCAAAGATTTAAATATAAAGGAATGCATTTACATGTGTGCAGAGGCTTGGGATGACATTAGGGCAGAGTCACTTTCACGTGCTTGGAATAAGCTTCTTAGTGCTAGCAGCAGTAATTGCAGTACATCTACCAACCCAGCTGGCACTGACAAGTCAGGGGCTTCAGCAGGCACTGACAATTCAAGGGCTCCCGGTGACGCTGGTGATGCATGTGCTATTTTTGAAATGAGCACTGAATTATCAGTGTCATCTAGCGAGCGAAGTACAGGAATGGCTAGATAGTGACAAGAATTTGGGAGAAGAACGTACAGATGAAGAAATTGTTCATCTTGCTTCAGAATCCAACCAGAATGAGTCTTCCGATGATGAATCTGAAGAACAAGGACCCAGTCACAAAGAAGCCGCAGATGCCTTTGATGTGTGCATACCTTGAGCAACAGCCAAACACTAGCAGTGTCTAGTTAATGCTACTGAACAAGCTACGATCCTCTGCTGTGTTCGCGAGTTTAAATGCCAAGAAGCAAACTTGCATAACCGATTATTTCAACCCCCACCATTAAACATGTCTTCTCAATAATGATTGCATGTATAAATTTATGTTTATTACAGCAGTTGTTGTTTGCATTGGACATAGCAATGACCAGATGGTCTGTGAGGGTAATTTGCCAGGAAACCATCAAGCCACTGAACAGCATCTGGTGCCCATAGGAGAGAAAACAGTGTACTCAACACAATATGAATTATGTCATCATTACCTTCAGTATAACGAACATTTCACTATATAATGAACACCTTCTGGTCCTGAAGTGAGGTTCTACTGTATCTACTTCTTGCCTCTCCCACTAATTTCCTCTTGTATAAAAATCTAACTAGACAAAACAAACTCTATGCTGCCAGTTAGAGAATGCTGATGCAGACTATCCACTAGTCAAGATAAAGGACACTTTATACATTGTGAGAGAGCCACAGTACATAGCTAAAGGCTTGCACACAAAGGCTATCGAAGTTTTGCTATGACTTACAAACCTGTGAAATCCCAGCTACTAGCTAAAAAGAAGTATTGACTTATATCACAATCGTACACAGAATCTACTCACTGTTTTTCACCGTGGGCTTCAGAATATCTTCTCAACAACTTATGTTAGTAGAACCAGAGCTGTCAAACATCTATCCTTTCAAAAGCTCGAAGCAAAGACGAGTCCCAGCAGCTAAAAAATAACTTGACATATGGTACATATCTTGTGTGCTTTGGTGACCTTAGGAAGGCTGTGCACGGACACGCTGACCTTTTAGTTCAGCATCGCTGCGGCCAAAAGTCATGCAAACATTAACCATTTATTTGCATTTATTAGCGTTGGTTGTTAATTTTAGTAACGGTTGGATAAGCGTCTACGTGCGTTCAAAATAAACGCAACCGGCATATTTTTTTGACCTCTACTGTAGCTCTATAATCCACTCAGCCCTAGCCACTGAGCATTCTGGACCCAGACCTATAAAACGCTTAGCCCTTGCCATAGAATGGCACCAACCCTGGCTTGCCCTTAAAGATCACAACACCAACACCATAGTAGCTCTTGCTAGAATAGCTTTAAAATCCTAAGCATGTATTCCAAGGATCCATACTGAATAGTCGGTCACCCTCACTAGGGACATCCCGGGATAGTCCCAAGTACCCCTGGATGCAAGTATTCCAGGATCCATGCTGAATAATCAGTCACCCTCACTAGGGACATCCCAGGATAGTTGCAAGTACTCTGGCATGCAAGTATTCCAGGATCCATTGCGCCACCCTCACTAAGGTCATCCTGGACATGTACTCCTCATTCACTCACAGAAGCAAAATACTAGAGGCTGGGAACCACAAGAGGCTGTTTACCTCCCACGGTCCGGGCCCAGGTACAGCTAAAGCTGTCATCTAATGTAAGAGTGAGTGACCCGCACTAGGCTCCCCTCCCCACAGCTGCTGGAGTCATGCTGGTGATGGTTCTCCATTAATACCCCATGCCTCATACATCTCATATCCCATGCCTCATACATCTCATACCCCATGCCTCATACATATCGTACCCCATGCCTCATACATCTCATGCCCCATGCCTCATACCCCATGCCTCATACATCTCGTACCCCATGTCTCATACATCTCATACCCCATGCCTCATACATCTCATACCCCATGCCTCATACATCTCATACCCCATGCCTCATAAATCTCATACCCCATGCCTCATACATCTCATACCCCATGCCTCATACATCTCATACCCCATGCCTCATACATCTCATACCCCATGCCTCATACATCTCATACCCCATGCTTCATGAGCATGTCTACCTCAAGTACTCAGAGCTAGGATTTCCTCTACTTAGAGCAACTCTTCTTTACAGACATAAGCCTGTGGGAGGAGCTGCTTAAATGACTGATCAGCTACTGGGATGGTGCCAGTGCAGACAAAAATGTTTTATTTAGACTTGACAGCTATAAATTATTGCATTAAAACCTGCTTAAAAATGGAAGGAAAAAAGAAGAAGAAAGGAATAAGACTGTGCCCATGTCATATCACAACCAGTTAGATGACCCCTTACCATTTAAAATCATATCCACCAATCATTTAAAAGCAGTACGTTATTTATAAATGGTAAAGGGTCATCTAGCTGTGGTTTACATGGGCACAGTCTTGTTCCCTTTCTTCCTTTTTTTTTAACAGTCAATCTGAAGACCAGTCAATCTGAAGACATCTTTGCTTGGAGTAGTTTTTTGTTTGTTTTGTGGTTGCCATTATGTTACAGTTGGGCGATGGAGGACTACATCGTGTCAGAGCTTCAGGGCTTTTAAAACTCTTTCCAACTTTCAACAAACTCTCAACTGGCAGAAGAATAAATAATTCTAAAAAAAATATTTACTGATTAATGCCAAGAAACGGAAAAAAATTAAGTTCATCGTTCATCAGTTCATCTTTCATCATTAAAAAAAAATTAGTTAATCACCGAGATGAGTTGATCACTGAGAGTCTTTTTTTAATATTATTTTTTTTTTTTTTAATCTCCCACTTATTTGCTGTTGGAACTGCACACACCACCACATGGCATGTCTTGTTGCTATTGGTGTCTGCTACTGCCTTCTTCAAAAACACACAGATGTCCTGTGTTTGGACAACCAAGTTACAAAGGAAATCCATGCTTCATCCGCAGATGTGCACATACGCCCCATGCCTTCTCTGTCCTCTGTCAGAGTGTCTGCAGATGACCAAGTTGTGAACATCTGTGATGATCTGTGGTTATCCTTAGAACTCGATCATCCATGGATAATCTGACAGAGGGGGCATGGGGTGCATGTGGACATCTGTGGTTGACTTGTGTATATCCCTAGTAACTTGGTCACCTGCGGATGACCCAACACCGGAAAGTTTGAAGTATTCAAATTGCTTAGAGGCATTTTGAAGCTAACAATGGGGTCGGCTGAAATCATCATGAGCTTCTTTTTTGTCTTGGGGGGGTTTCCGTATGCCATTTTGTAATAGGGCTGAAACCAATATAGGGAGTGATGCCACACCCCTGGATGACCACACCCCTGGATGAACATGTCCAATACACTTTTTGTTGCGAGATAGATCCCCTAACAGGGAAAACTTCAATGATTCCCTTCCCTTGATCAGACAAACACACACATGTAAGTATATACCAATGGTCAACTCAAACCCTTTACCCAACTTCACACGTTCATGACACAAGGACACGTGCGTGACACAAGGTAATTAGCGCAGATAGCACCTGCCACACTATGTCCAGATCTTTACGTTAATCCGAAAGTAGTAACCAAGGTTACTCAATTCGCCGAGGGGGCAGAAGAGGACATAATTTCCAGCCAAGCAACGAGGATCTTTCAAGTGGGGGAAGCCAGAGTTTAGGGGGGAACAAGTACCCCCACCTGCCCCCTCCCCCATAAAAAATACAACCATGGTAGCTAAGAGCAGAGCACCAGGCTTGGAGTAGTCTTGCAAAGGTAACCCTTTGCCTCCTGTATGGGCAGAGAAGGGTCTGGGGAACACCTGGTATATTTGTTCTGCCGGCACTGCATTGGTTGCAGCTAGTCGCTAGTCTGCAGTCGCGCACACGCCGCTATGGGGCGATTTGCATCCTTGTAAGTCCATCAGCCATCTTGTTTTATCTCCATGATGGCAGATGTTACATCAATTTCTTCGCGTCTCACGTCGAGGCAATTACACCTAAGGTAATTGCATTCTGGCAGAACAAATTTAGTACACTCGGTCCCCAGACTCTTCGCTGGAAAGAAGGGATCAGAAACGCCATACTAAAGAGTGGGCTTGGGGATGGGATGGGAGGATGGGTTAATATTACTGAGTAGTACTGTTCTTTTACTATTTTCTATTAGACCATGATCAGAAACTTACCTCAGCTCTTCTAGAAGTTTCACGTCGTCTTCCTCCCACTCTTCATCCTGTTCGTTAACCGGATCCTTTGGGACCTCCTCTCTCTTACCCCCTTCCTCATCCTGTGGCTCGTTGTAACATTCCTTGGCCCTGGGAGCCTCAGGACTAGGCGACGAGTCCCGGGCAGAAGGTTCGTCGACTGGTAGCTGATCAAGGCGATTCGTGTTAGTGCTATTGCTCTCACTCAGGCCTACCGAGCTTCTCGAACGTGACATCTATCACCTGTTGGGTTTCACAACACTACTGCACTGTCAACCTCACGAATGTCGATAGAACCTAGGAAGCCAACCACGCTGAGCTGAGCGTTAAAAAAAATTATTCTTAACTGAACCTTTCACATGCTGGACCCTTTACCGTGACGGAAGAGAGTTGACGGCGTCGGGCGTCCTGTATGCTGTTAACTGTGTGTGCCAACATGTAATTATAATAATGGTGGCAGAGGAGGCAGAGGAAGAATTAACCTACCCTTCCCGTGTCAGACCCTTTACCCTGAAGGAAGAGTTTCCGGCGTCCATAATTACTGTTTGCTGAAGTTTGTTCATAGAACTGTTGCCATCAATATGTGTAAATTCAACAGTCTCCTCCCCCCATCCCTTCCCCCTCTTACTACTAAGATGTTTAGTCGGAGTTTAGATTGGTTGGTCCAATGCCTCCCTCCCACTTCCTCCCATCAATAAAGAAACAGTGCAGCACATCTATGATAACACTAACTCCTATTCATTGTCTTGTTCCTTTTTGTTACCTGCATGTTCATACCTAAAGCAGTGCTTATGTTTACTGTCTGATGGACTCGGGTTTTTTATTGATATATCTTCATGTAAAGATTGCAGTGGACAAAATGTGTATTGCCAGCATAAGGGGGGGGGGGGACCTTTTTTTTTACAGGGTTAAAAAAAACTGTGCTTATGGCTCCATAAATTCTGCACACTTTATTCTATGAATACTTAAAAACTTAGTGCTCTCTGTGTGCTCTATTTTGGTACTAACTACAGGCCCATCTCGCTTCTAAGTTCCATCTCCCTTATCTTTGAGAGACTAATATATAATGTCTCTGTGAGAAACACATCTCCTTGTCGCAATTTGGATTTTTGAAAGGTCGCTAGCAACTATTTAAATGTACATGTACAATCGCTCACTAAATGAAAAAATCTTAATTAAGTTGATGTTATTTATCTCGATTTCTGTGTAAAGCCTTCAATAAGGTACCTCATAATGAGCTTCTCTGTAAGTTATAGTGCTTTGGCATCACTGGTAATTTATGACACGCCACTGGTTTAAGGCCTACCTTTCTTCCAGGTCTCAAGAAGTGTTCCTAGATGGCCAATCCTCTCCGCCCCTACCTGTAATCTCTGGTGTCCCTCAAGGAAGTATTCTTGATCCCCGTCTGTTCTTGATCTACATTAATGATATTCACCTCAACCTCATTTATGCTTCTCTACGCTGATGATACTAAGTGTTTTAAGTCAATAAAATTTCCATCCGATATAACTTCTTTACAAATTGATTTAAATTCTCTCTCCAAGTGGTCGAAAGATGGCACCTCCCCTTCAATAATCAAAAGTGCCATCTTATGAGATTCTGTACCAATTCACCATTGTACAACATTGATTACCTTATGGAAGAAACAATTGTTACCAGAAAGAGTTTCACCAAAGACTTAGGGGTTTTGATTTCATCTGACCTATCATGGAGTCTCCATGTATCATACATAATTGATAAATCCTACAAGTCCCTGGGGTTTCTTAGACGGACTTTCTATCATTGCAACACAGTGAGTGCAAAGAAACAACTTTACCTCATTCTAGTGAAGTCTCTACTCATGTATGCCTCTCCAATCTGATGCCCTCATCTCAAGAAAGACTTTGTCCCATTGGAAAAGATCCAAAGAAGTTGATCCTCGGAGATTTTTTATCAGACTACACAAATACCGCCTTATGTTTAAAAATTCTTCCCTTGATGATGACTCTGGAACTAAATGATATCTTATTTGTTGTAAAATCTCTATTAAAAAATTTAAAAACACCCCATCTGAACATTTAAATATTCTTAATTACATTTCTATGTACACTATAGCTGCCAGATATACTAATCATCTAAAATTCAAACGTGTTCATGCTCGTAATGTAAAGAACTTCCACTCATTTTTCACTCGCACTCCTTGTCTTTGGAATTTACTCCCTAGTATAGACTTGAATCTTCTTTATAAAATATCAACTATTTCTTAATCACTTCATTTCAAACTTTGATCCAAATACTTATCATTTTCTATGTCCATGTAACAAATGCACTAATATACCACCACCCCCCCCCCCTAACTTCCACCACTTAAATATGGCTACTTGATTTTGACTTGTAGACCATCAGTACTCTTTCTCCCTAATCATGGTCACCACTCATGTTTTTATATATATGTATATACTGTAAAGTGATAATAATAATAAAGTGATAATAATAATAATAATAATAATAATAATAATAGTAGTAGTAGTAGTAGTAGTAGTAGTAGTAGTAGTAGTAGTAGTAGTAGTAGTAGTAGTAGTAGTAGTAGTAGTAGTAGTAGTAATAATAATAATAATAATAATAATAATAATAATAATAATAATAATAATAATAATAATAATAATAATAATAATAATAATAATAATAATAATAATAATAATAATAATAATAATAATAATAATAATAATAATAATAATAATAATAATAATAATAATAATAATAATAATAATAATAATAATAATAATAATAATAATAATAATAATAATAATAATAATAATAATAATAATAATAATAATAATAATAATAATAATAATAATAATAATAATAATAATAATAATAATAATAATAATAATAATAATAATAATAATAATAATAATAAACTAAAAATTGTTGCATAGGTATATAACCATGCCTAAGTTACAGGCAGTCAAAGTTGGGGACCTCAAACCTGCATGCCCATAAGCTGCAGCAGTTTTAGCTCCTATGAAATTAGTTCCAGTGGCTAAAACGTGTGGTCGTGCTCGTGGGTTGAAAATCAATTTCATTTTTTCTACCCGCGCGCTTGCCTACGCATTTACCAATGTAAACACTCATTAGTACTAGCGACTAGTACTAATTAGCACTTTCTAATTAGGAGCCTGCCACAGCTAGGGGCATCACCCAACTTTGACTGCCTGTAACTTTGGCATGGTGATACCAATGCAACAATTTTAGAGCCCATAGAGAGCTCATTTGAATGAAGATGGAACTGTTTTCCTCTCTTGTCCTAGGATGGTTTTTAATTGGCTATTATATAGCACAGCTGTAACATCTTTGTGCGTAGACCACATTAAAAAATACAGCAATCATGTGTAATTTCAATGCTGATCCAGTTTGTCTCCACGGCAACTATATACACACCACAGCCCAACTATGAAATTTGAATGGAAGTGAGGCTGAGATGATTTTTTTATCATAACCCAAAATGCAGACTTTCTCGCACATCCATAGCTTAGTAAAATGCCGCAAAATCATTTTAACTTACGGAGATTGAACATTACAAGTGTAATTTGGAGCCATAATTTCCACATCGTTCATTGATATTAAAAAGCTCTGTCTGTGTGCTTCCTTTCAGCACCATAATTGTGGGTATAACAGGCACCCAAGAAGTTGGCATAAATCTCGCACGTTTGCAAAATCACGAGATTCTGACCACACTAACTGGTCACAAGGTGCGGGACTTGAAGAAACTTTGTGTGCTTTGTGTTGCCTTGAGCTTCATGAATGGAGGGAGGGAGGGGGGACAAGGAGGTGAATTTTTTTTTTTAATGGAAGTGTTAATTTCAAACCCCAATCTCAATTTGTTCTCACTTCATTGAGCAGGTATTAATCATTCGCAGTGAGGTTCATAGTGACACAAAGCCACATCAAATTGCCCGTGACTACTTCATGACCTCTAGGACAGCCACAAATACGAGACTTCGCAATTTATGAGACTTAGGTCTTGACTTTGGGTATGTGTATTGTCAGCATAGCCATATATATGGTACCAAAATTAAGCACACAGGTAAAGCTTCTTTTTTGTTATTTCCCTTTTGACGTGGAGTTCCCCTTCTCCCCTGGGTGGGTGGAGTCTGCTCACTTATCAGTGTTTCCAGTTGTGCTGTACTTGGTTGTGTGCTATGGTGTGACATGGTGGTGATAGGTGTTTTGAATTTTTAAAAATTAAAATTGCCTGCCAATCAGACAACAAAGAAAGCCTTTGAATTGCTGCAGAGTAAAGGGAAGCACTCCACCCATGGAACAAAAATTGTCATACTACACGTGTTAAAATATATATATATTAGCACGGTTGATCTCTCCCCTCTCAGGAATGAATGTTTTAATTCAGATGCTATAGTCAGTTTGGATGTATCCTCTCTTGTCACTAGTGTAGTATGGATGGAGCAGTTGAGGTGATACATGGCATGTTGAATCGAGGATAAAAATTACCATCCACCATGAACTCTGTTGTGGATTGCAAGACAATGGACAAAAAATAACACAGAGCTGAAGAAGAACGAGGATGTCTCCTATTGCCATACGACATCTAGCATAGAACCACCACACCCAATCTTGTGGGAGGATGCTATGTGTCTTCGGTGATAGATGAGAGCCAGCATTTGTGAAGGTGGTGCTGTATCATATCATCTCACACTTGAGGATCATGCTTGAATAAGTGTAGGGCTAGAGCAACCTAGTTCAGGTCTCAACTCTCAAGACTGCATGAGTGTACATGCAACTACACCCATCATCATCATTACCTTGTTTTTTACATTGCACTGATCAGACAAATACATCATGGATCATGTGCACCTCATGTGACTTCCTTTTGACATGTGTCAACTGAATGTTGACACATGTCATTTTTATATTACCTTGAAAAAGACCAAAGCAGCGGATCAAAATATTGGGCTTTAAACTTGAAGCTGTGTACATATTTCTTGTAGCTGATAGTTACCATCATTCGAGCTTGACATTAAGAGTTTTAAATAGCATCTCACTGCGTGGGTTAAGGCTGGGTAAAGTAGTTTTGATTACATTGCTGATGGACTTTCGAGTTTCATTCAATTCTTAGCAAAGATCCTCAGCAGATTTTCATTTCGCATATATACAGCCATATATGCTTCCAAGACAATGCCAAATAACTATTCAAAGTGCCCAGGACTGAAGCATCCCCCAAAAGTGAACATGTAACCATTCAAAGTGCTCACGAAAAGCATATCATTCCAAAGTGCCATGCAGAAGCATTTAAAGTGCCAACCAGAATAAGTTACCAAACACTAATGACAGCTTTCCTGAATAGCAATTAGCTAAGTACATGCATGTAGACCGAGTTCACAAACACCTTCTTCTATTCTGTTAGGATCATGCACTTGTCTGAGAATGACAAGAGTGGATGTAGATTTATACTGTATTACACCAAAATCATGTCAGTCTATCATCCACAACATTTTTATTATTATTACTATATGTTCCTCTTACCTGCCTCAACCCAGTGCTACACTGATGTCATTCAATGTGGTGGCTTGTTTTCTATCTTGCTACACTCACAAAAATATCCTGTCAAAGAAATAGTACCCCCTTTCCTTCTTCCATATACAATCTATTTTTAGACAGGTCTAGCCACTTTATGGAATTCTTTTTGATGTGTTAATGTCACAATTTTACTGCTTGGCTACTACTACTCATTCTGCGTGTGAGTCCCCTCAATTATGATCCTCTGAGTGAAGCTGCCCTTGAGTTTTGTGGTAAGCATGAAATAGCTAGTGTGTCCCAAGACAGGTCACATGCCACACAAGTGATTTGCCTTAGGAGTATTCCATAGGGCTGAAGTGACACCATCTGGGTGCTTTACATCACTTCTATCAAAACCAGATGGCTCAAGAATTGTTGGTAATTGATGATCACTGAACAATTGTGAACTTCAGCATAGCAATGTTGACAGGTGTGGTTACAAATAGGAATCCCCCAGATGCAGAGCAGTGGAAGTTATAGTGATGTCATCAATTCTGAGAGACTGACAGAGGAGATAGGAAGAGCCTATAACCAGCTGGACTCCTGACTCCTCGGTTAAAACAGTGCCCACAATTTTGAGTTAGCTGCAATGTGAAGTAGAGAATATCATATGTGTCCTGCAATGAGGAATCATTCCAAGCTCTCTGTTCATTCCTTTACCCGTGTTGTGAAGCAGTATAAAGTCAAAGTGCTGTTCTTCATTTACTAGCTGAGATCCAGCACTCTGTTGCAGAAGTCGAGCTGGTTTGGCCTCTAAGCACATAATCTACAATCAGATGTAGCTGGTTAATGAAAAAAACTTGATTGGTTGAGCTGTACCACGGAATATCCCGATGTTGGTTGAAAAAAGTACCCCTGTGAAGCCTGCTTCCTTGGTTCTGTAATGAGAACTCTGTATCTACTGCTCTCAAGGCGAAGCTATGGGCAGCAGGATTGGGCAGCAGGATTGAGTATTTCACGACACTTGATGCACATCTACTTCTCCGGACTCTTTGTTACCGATAAGCTTCTTTACCTGTTACGAACCTCTCCCTGTTTTTCCTCTCTCATCATTACTTCCAATGATGAGTTCCTTAAGTCCATTGCGAGAAGCATTACTGGCTAATGATCCAATTGGACCCAAGCCACTCTGCCTGTCAAGTATGGTGGTCAAGGAATCCATCCTACCTGGCAGTTCGCTCTCTCTCAGCCTCTTTGGCCTGCTGCCATGTTGGAGCTCATCCAGCTCATTCTGCCACCTCGCTCTGCCACCTCACTTCCAGTTACTCCCATTTCCTAATCAGCTGTCCTATCTATGTAGTCTCAAGGCCACGACCATCCTCCTATACAGTAGACATGGGATGCTGGAGAATTCTGCTGGTGACTTGGCCCATGCTCTGTATCTGCCAAATAATCTCATTATCTGGTACATGGCTTCATGCTCTCCCATCATGCTCTCCCAATTTCCTCTGTGGTATATAAATGGATAACACCTTCCATATTGTGTTTGGCCTTTGTCTGGGATCAACTGTGTGTCGCTCCCACTCCTGCCAACATTGTGGAGTTGAAGTTGACCACCTAGCCTCATGGCCTCTGCTGCAGGAAGGGTGAGGGCCGCCATAATCACCATGCGGCTATAAATGACATCCTGCACTAAATAATAAGAAGTGACCCTGGTTGATCTTCTCAGCGGTTGTGGGGTTAGGGTGAGTGGGGACAGGATAGGGTCCTTGACTGGTGTGGAGTCTGGTGTGGGTTGGGTGGGACTTGCTTACATGTCTCTCCTGGTCGGGTGCGTGGGAGGAGTGACCTTCCTTAGTGTATGGAGGGATGTGAAGTGGATTGGTGGGTGATGTGGTAGTGTCATGTGGTAGTGTCATCAGGTAGTGTCATCAGGAGGTGAGGCTGGGGAGAGATGGGAGGTGTCCTCTAGGATGGATATTCTTCTGGCTGGTTGGTATACTGAGATGTATTTTTGTAGGGATTTTCTGTTCATGAGTGTATGTCTGCCTGATCCATCTATCCTTATGAGGTATTGGTGAAATTGGCGTACTTCTATGACAAAGCCGATTTGATCCCGTCCCATATTTTGGGATGATGGCCAGTTTGGTTTTGTATCCTCTCTTTGTGGCCTGTGTGTAGTGGTGTTAGGGTTTTGGTGTCACTCCATTGGTCTTGGTGGATCATGTGACGGTGTCTTAATGCCTCTTCTCTTAGGTTGAGGGATTCCTTCCAAGTCTGATGTGGGTGGTAAATCCGTGGTTGGTCTTCCAAAGACACACATGGCTGGGGGAAGTTTTCCTGTATTGAAGGATGGCTTTCTGGAATGCTATTGCACCATCTTTCCCGATGTTGCCATGATCAACCTCTTGATGGTTTTGACACCTATCTCAGTTGCTGTGGGTGAATGCCACTGAGCTAAGGTGGTTTTGCTGTGGGTGAATGCCACTGAGCTAAGGTGGTGGTGATACCCCAATTGTGCAGGAAACTGCCTGGTGGTGTGGGCTACAAACTCGGGGCCTCTGTCTGATGAGCGTTCGTCTGGTATGCTATAGGTGGCAAAGGTATGTCTTGGGACATTGACTAGTCCTTGGGCTCCATCTTTAGCTCTCTCCACTATAAGCCAGTTTGAGTATCTATCAATGATGACGAGGTAATTGCAGCCGTGGTAGTGGAAGTATTCTGCACAGATGCACTGGAATGGGTACTCTGACAGAGTGGGAGGTTTGGGTGGTAGTGCTGCCTGGGATGAGACCGTCCTGTTGCAGTGTGGGCAATTGGCTCTGGTGGCCTGGATGTCAGTTGAAGGCCAGAAAATTGATGCGTCCACCTTGATGATGTCATAGCAAATGTCCCCTGGTGAGCTACATGTAAGGCAGATGGGCTAGACAGTCGTTGGGAAGGTGGAATGACAATTCTATCCTTGTAAATTCTATCCTTGTAAATTAGGACACCATCACTGCTGTACGGGTGTTTTCTAAATTGGTGGTATTCTCTGATGGATGGTGGTAGTTGGTGTTTGAATTCTGGGATGTCATCTTCAATAATAGAGAGGAGGAGGAGCATGTTGTCATCAGATGATGTCGCTGTTTGTACTTGCTCCCAATTAATGGTATGTGTTGAATGTAATGAGGAAATAATTGGCTCCTGTAGTTGGTGTTCCGTTTGGATAGAGTGTAGTTGGTCATCTACATGTATGCAGCTGCCAGCTATGAGTTGAGTCGGGATGTCAAGAGGTGGGATGACAGTGCCATCTAGGATGCTGTGTATGTCATCTTGGAGGGTCATTTTGTGTGGGTGGGGATCACCTGTGGGATGTCTTGAGAGGGTATCCGGAGCCCTGTGTTAGACTCCAGGAATGTGAGCCATTCTGAAATGGTATCTTAGGGTTTTTTAAAAAGATTTCTCAGTCTGGTGTTGCAGATGTGATCGATGGTATCTTAGGGTTTAAAAAAAAGATTTCTCAGTCTGGTGTTGCAGATGTGATCGAGAGATCTGTCACTAAATATCTTTAGGAGTGGTCTGTGGTCTAGTGCAATAATCAGGTTTGTGCATCCCAGGACAAAATGTCTTGCTTTGTCCAGGGTGTCTGCCACCGCCAGTGCTTCACCTTCAATTGGAGCATATCTGGATTCAGCAGCATGTGTGAATCTGCTGCCCACCAGGTTTATATTCCAGCCTTGTTTGCAGCAAAAGAGGTTGCTGGAGAGGTAGGAGCAGTGCTTCTGGAACAGCCAGTATCTATGCCATGTTTTGACCAATCAGTAGCCAGGCATCTGGGTTTGGTTTTGTCAAATATTCTGACTCCATTATGGATTTCTTCTGTGATGATTAGCTATGACTTTTCAAATGCTTCTTGTAGTGCATCGTCCCAGTGGAACTTGTTGCTGGGCTCGAGTAGTTACCAGAAGGGCAGCATAACGTCGGCCATGCTAAATGCATATGACACCTGGTTCACCAAACCAAACCATGATTTTACATGTTAGGTTCTGTGGGGTGGGGAAATCGGAGATGACCCTGATGTATTTCTTGCATAGTCTCACATTGTCATGGTCTCACATTGTCTTTGGTGATTTCAAAACTATGTCATCTTATGAATCTGAACTTCTCAGGATTGAGGGTGATTCCATGTCTGCCACAGATGTCCAACCAGTTAAATGCTTGGAAGAAGCTTTCTTCTATTGTGTCAGACCCATAGTTAGGCGTCGTCCACACATATGGTTTTGTTTGGGATAGATGAGGTGATCTCGTCATATCTCCTGGTGTATCCATCGCCTGAGGCAAAGTAACCTTGTAGGGCAATGCGGTATCTGTAGTGGCCCCAGGGAGTAATAAAAGTAGCATAGTGTCTGTCTTCAGATGAAGGGTTAAGCTGTGGTAACCATTCCATGCGTCGAAGACAGTCTTCTTCTTCCCTTGAGGGACCGATCTTGCCTGATGGAAAGGTGACTGGGTATGATGTGTTTCCTGGTGGTGTGGGTGTTGAGGGTTTGGAAATCTATTGTCCTTCTGGGTTTGCCATTCTTCTTGGTGCAAATGACCCTGCTATGACACCATGTCACTGGTTCTCCAATTGGTACAGGTTCAAGTACTCCCAGTCTCACATCTCTGTCTAGGCTCTAGGCCAGCTTTGACATCTTCTTGCCAGTGGAGGGGTAATGGAATGGGTGAGTGGTAAGAGGTGGGGGTTGCTTGTGGGTCAATCATCAGTCTCATTGGTTGGCCTTCCCATGAGTGGGAGGGATTGATGTTCACAGATGTTGAAGGTGCTGGAGTTGTAGTAGTCCAGAAGGTACTGCTGGAGTTTCTCCCTGTTGGCTTCTGTGGCTGGGTATGGCAAGGAGATAGGGGTTGGTGGTGGCTTGGTCCTTTTGGGGCAGTGACATCCCTGTTGTGGTGGGGAGATGGTGGTGGCACCAATGGAGTTGTCAGGATCAATCTCCTCCACTTTGTCCATCATAGGGAACTTGCTTGGTATGGCCACTAGGTCCACGCATGCTTCCCTGCTGAGGAATAGCTTGTCAGTATACTGTTAGTCACATAGACCATTTGCCTGGTGGACTTTTCTTCTCCCTTGCTGTTTTTCTCTGATAACCTCAATATGACGGCACCCAGGATGTGTATGTCGCGGTTGTCTTCTGCATGCATCTTGAGGTTGACTGGGATGAGGTCGATGGTGGATAGGCCAAGTTTCTTCACGATTTTGAAACCTGCTAAGCAAGGTTGACAACCTGTGTCAGCCATAGGACCGCTTTTGTGGTACCCTGATGGAAAACCTAAAGTGGTTGTAGTCCTCCTGCTGGATGCTCATACATAGCTGATGTATGGTTGAGGTTTAGATCGTCTTCTTGACCATTCCTTTGTGGATTGATTGAAGACATGGTGGTCCAGGGTGATCCTCTTGGTGCTGTCCACTGACGTAATCCCACATAGTGTGTCAAATATCGCGTTTTTGTGTTCAGTGTTTCCTGTCGACCGTATGCTATCTCTGCTCCTGCACATCTTCTCGAAGTGGTGGTCTCTATTGCAATGATCGCAGTTGGCACCGAAGGCTAGACATTCAGTTCTTCTGATCTTTGTTGGAGGGTTTCTTCCATGCCCTCTAGTCCAACAGTACGTGCAGACATCTTGATCCTTTGGTGGTGGGCCTCTGGCTGACGGTTTCTTCTGCTTCCTATATGAGCTGCCAGTCACTGCTGCATCCATTGCTTGTGGCATTACCAGGCAGGATGCTGACCTTTTGCCTGCCTCCTTTGCTTCGACAAACTTAAGAACCTGTTCCGACGTCATGTCCTGTTCTTGTCTCCCAACAAGTCCATCTGTATCTCAGCATCTTCCAAACCTCTGCAGAGCACGTCTCCGAGTATGGTTTCCATGTCGTCTACATCAGCCCCACACCTCGCACACTCCTGCATGAACTTGCAGACACTTACTCGTCCTCTCAATCTGTCTCCGTAGGTGTGTATCGGTTCATCCCAATCTTGCCTTGGTAGGGTCACCCTTGCTACCATGGTATTTTCTTCCCTTACAGCTAATCTTCTCATGGCTGCGAATATATCATCCTTGGTCATTTCAGTAAGAGTGCCTCCAGTATTTCTGGTGAGGTCCTTGTGAGGATCACAGCATTCTAACAGTTGGGTGATCCTGTCCCTTCCAATCTGGTCGCTTTTACATAGTCCATCCATCTTGACTTGAAGTACTGCCAGTCTTCTGTTGTGCCAGCCGATGATCTACTTGGTCTCTTTATCCGTTCGATGTTTGCCGTTCGTGCCGATCATTGGGTGTCCTGTGACTGGTTGCGTGATCAGGTGTCTGGTACTCACCGCGGCATCGAACTGCTGGCGTCTCTAGACCGTGTGGTAGTGGTCCTTAATTGGAAGATCTTCTTGCTATCGTTCTTTGCGACAATCAAGGTGACCGTTCCTTTGTGTCTCAGGGAGTTGCGCCTATCACAAATAATAAGGAGTAACCTAGTTTGCTCATGAATTTGAAACTCAATCGAAATAGTGATCCAATGATAGGTGGAGCTAAATAAATGAGGTAAGGATCATCGTTTACGTACTGTACACTGTGCTGGGGTTTTATTATTATTATTATTAATGCTTTACAGTGAATATTTGAACAGCAAAGTGAAACAAATAGCTCAAGGATGACACGAATAAACATAGACAAACATAAACACTGAAGGTCAATCAGTCCAGAACTGATTGCCATGTTTTGATTAAAAAGAATAAACTAATAACAAAATGCATATAATATATTGTAGAGAACAAAAGAACAAGAAAACACATCAACTACGAAAACAAAGGTGGATGTGGATTTTGAGAACACTTAGCACAGGGACATAAATAATGGAAAGTACAAGAGTTGGTAGACACAAATGTTTCAGTAAAATGTTCGAGCATAAACTTTATCAAGTTAGATTTAATTACATGTATATAGTGGTTTCTCTAAGTCTACAGGAGGTAATGAGTTCCACAATCTGGGTAGCTGCTTGAAGTACGAGTTTGATGAGGTTCTGTTTGCAGCACGGCTGTGGCCCATCCTTAAGTTGGATCCTGATCTGGTCGCATTACTGCTAAAGGAGATGTATTCTTTTATGTTAAAGTGATATATAAGATGGAGAGTTTAGTGATCAGATGCAGAAAAGTAGATCACTGATTTCGAACTGATACATCAAAGGCAGAATGTTTAGATATACCAGTCTCGATTTATAGTCCATTGAATAGTCCTTTAAAATAAACTTTGTTGCCCTTCTTTGTATCCTTTCCACCTTGACAATGTCTTTAATCATAAGAGGCCTCCACAGTTGGGAGCAGTATATGAGCTGGGAACGCACTAGGGATATATACAAGAGCTTTCTTTTGTAAATTGCGTCTGTATTTCCAAAATTCCGACGCAGTAGACCGATGATCTTGTAAGCTCTTGAAGCTAGTGTGTCATGGTGTGAGCTCCAAGATAAGTCTGGAGACATAACTATTCCCAAGTCTCTGTGTTGACATCCTTCCTCTATAGGGAGACCGTTGATGTAGTACGTAGAATTGAACTGAGACACACTTCTGCAGAACCTTAGTAGGGAACACTTCGATACTTTAAATTTGAGCTTCCACTCTTGGCTCCATTCACAAAGGAAATCAAGGTCTTTCTGAAGGTTTAAAGAATCCCTTTGTTCAGTAATAGCTTTGGAACACTTGATATCAACGGCAAATAGAAGCATTTGTGAGTTCACGGTGGTGACTGTGATGTCATTGAGTTATATAAGGAACATTAGTGGCCCCAGAATACTCCCCTGTGGGACTCCTGAGACAACTGGCAGCAACATGGAGTGGCAAGAACCTATGCTGACACATTGTTGCCTGCTCTGCAAATATCCCCTAAACCAATGCCACAAATCATTTGACACACCTACTGATCTAAGCTCTAACAATAATTCATTGTGGGGGATGCTGTCAAAAGCCTTTTGCAAAATCAAGATATATGACATCACACTGGGAGCTTGAACAGATGTTTTCATAAATTTTGTTAACAAAGACCAGGAGCTGTTGTACAGTTGAGCGTTTTCTTAGAAACCCATATTGAGAAGATGAAAAGATTGGTTCCAGGAAATCAATGCACTGATTATATACAAGGCGTTCAAGAACATTCGATGTAGAACTTGGGAGTGAGATTGGCCTATAATTTTCTACACACGTATGATTACCAGATTTGTGTATGGGTGAAATCAAGTGTATTTTCCACTATGTAGGAACCTTGTGCTGTGATAGACTGACATTGAAAAGATGTTGTAATTGTTCACATAAAGGTGCAGCACAGTGCTTGAAAACATTAGGCCCAATGCCATCAAGACCCATTGCTTTAGAGGCATTTAGGGTAGACAAAACTTCATAGACCTCAGATGCTGATATATCAATGAATGTTATAGTGGAGTCAGGAATTGGCATTTCATTTTCAGGTGGAAGGTTGTAATCACTGAGTAAAACTGAATAAAAATAGTCATTGAAGAGGTTTGCTTTATCCTCATCAGAGGTGACACTCTTAGAGTCGTAATACACTGAGGCTGGAACATTACCACTGCTCTTTAGGAAAGATATATATTTATAGATAGAATTATTAGAGGTAGCAAATGTAGTTATTAAATTGTTTTCGTAGTTAGCTTTGGAAGCATTACAAGCAACTTTAAACAACTCTTCCTGTACTTGCAGTTTTGATAATTTTGTCAGACTCGGAGTTCTAGTACACCATTTACGAAGGGACCTTAGGCACTTGCGTTGGTGTCTAAGTTCAGGAGTGAACCATGCAGGTAGTTGGTATTTTCTCAACTTGACCTTGGGAATGAACAAAGCCATGACAGATGTGATTATCATTTTTATGATAGCCCATATAAGTTCAACATCATCCAGTTCGAAACAGTAACTAAAATCACAATCCAAGAGATAATTACAAAGACCAGCCCAATCAGCTTTTGGATAGTCAAACACCAATATAGGATGCATGTGATTTCCAATTTTACTCCCATGGCCTACAATGATCCTACACTAGAATGTGACCAAATAGTGGTCAGTTGCAATAGAAATTGGATTTTCCACAGGTTTGTGTACCATGGTACTGACTATGAAATCTTCATCATTGCTTAAAATAAGATCAAGTATGCCACCCTTAACGTGGGTAGGGGAAATTGAGTTAAGTTGTTGTCAAAGACAAAGTCACAGATTAGAAAAGAGGCTTGTGTGGAACCCGTAAGAGATAACCAGTTAATATCTGGATGATTAAAGTCACCCACTAAAGCCAATTTGGTTGAGAATGAAGACAAGGATTCAACATAGTTGATTAAGTGTAGAACCACGTGGTCTCCACAAATCAGATGGCAAAAGACTGGATGGTGTGACCATATCTTGGAAGCAGGCAAGCCCTTAAGCATGGGATGCAACATGTCCGACTACTTGGCACCATCATATCTTGGTTTGGCTACTAGTAATGCAGGTGAAGTAGCTGCTGCAGAGAAAGAAAGCTGGCAAGTTTGAACCATAGCCACTCCTTCACCCGAGTTGCCATAAGAGACATTGGAGACATTGGGGTTATTGACATTATTCATCATCAAAGACCTTCGCCCTAGCCCTAGCCTGGTAACTGGTGAAGTGAAATCCCCCGCTTACCTTGTACACCAACCAGTGCAGAGAGGAAACTCTATTTCTGTTATGTGGTCCATTAGTGTGTAGTGTTACCATAGTTACTTTGTTAAATTTTTTATTTCTTATTATTGTTGTTATTACTATTATATTGTTATAAATGTTTTTGTTGTTATTATGGTGTTGTTATTATGTTGTTATTATGGTGTTGTTATTATGGTGTTGTTGTTATTATTATGGTAATAAATATATAGTAGTAGTGGTAGTAGTAGTAGTGATGGCAATGATAACAGGGGTTGAGGTTGTTGTTTTGGGGCGAGGGGAATGGGTGCTTCCATATCGAACTGGAGACCTTTAGTACCAAAGAGAACAGACAAATGGACGAACTCAGAGAATTCCCCCCTTATGTAGTAGGATCATTTTGCTGAGGAGTGCTTTCAAGTTGTGTGGTATCCAGTGGCCCCTAAACACACACACAGCCACACATCACAATCCATTATAGCTAATGGTTGTCGCCTTTATTTAGGGGGAGGGGGAAGTAGTGAAGAAATCTTTTGTATCCAGGATTGAACCCTCAGGGGACCTTGAGTGCCAGCAAACAAACACACAAAATTTCGAATCGTAGAAGTGCTCAATTAATTAATATTATTTTCAAAAGAAACCAGCCAGGGTAAGGTAAAGTCTTATTCAAAAGCGCTTAGACGTTAACATACTAAACTTTTTGGATACGACGATCCCTTACCTACCTTAGATCGAGCCCTCTTATTGGGTGTCTTTTGAGGGTATTTCTCCATTCTACTACCCACCCTTCAATGCCTTCACACCCTTCAATGCCTTCACACCCTTCAATGCCTTCAGCCATATATCCATAATCTTTCTCGATCACCAGCAAACTCCCCACAGTAGGTACAACAAGAAATGCATGCTCACATATACCATCCCGACATACCAAACCTCACCTTGTCACCCAAGAGTCCTGCTGATCATCCTTACTGTTACTTAATCCTATTACATATCTTTCTTGTCAAAACTCTTCCTTAGCCACTTGAGGCTGGATTTCCCTCCTACTTCTTCTTGAGCCTACTAGCTCCAATGCTCCCCCCCCCCCCCCCCCCAAACTTCCTTTTCAGCTCACAAAACTCTGCCCACCAACCTGGACAATTACTTAAACAGTCCACAACTTTTTTCACTCGCCTATCTTCATTCATTTCTCTGCAACCTCCATCCAAATAACACTTTCTTATCTTCTTCTCTGCTCCAGCCTCCTCCAGCCAAGGTCCCCTCTTACTGCCACCACTGTAACTGTATTACTCCTCAACCAGTTTCCTCCAAAAGCTCTCTTGAATTATTTCCAAATTCTTGCAGGCTGTCTTCCCTCCTGTCCACCCTACTACTTCAGATGCATGCTCTAGACATGGCCTAGCTAGCAACTCCTATATTAGTCTACCTCTGCCAATCTCCATTTCTCCATTTACCCTGCTTATATAACCAATTCTTGCCCTCCATTTCTCTGCCTTCTCCTTCGTCTTCTCCAAATGAACATTTACTCTCATCCCCCTGTCAAACCACACACCAAGATATTTGAAGGCTTCCACATTCTCCATTCTCTCCTCGTTAATCATCCACTCTCCACTACACTTTCCACCAACTGTCATTGATTTACTATTCTCACTCAACCTAAATTTCCATTTCATTGCATACTCCCCCACCACATCCAACATCACATGTAACTCCACCTGATCTCTCACTAACAGTACAATATCATCTGCATACAGCAACCCACCACACCATGTCCCTTGAATCCCTTCCACCTCCACTTCAAACCACCTAGACCCCTCTCCACCTAACAACACACTTGACTGAATTCCAAGCAATTGACAAATTCTCCTGTACTCTGTACCCTCTCATCTTCCTTCTTTCCACACAGTATATGCCTTGCTTACATCCAGAAATGCCTGTCACCCCATGACCTCATCATGTCACACACACACACCTCAACACTAGAACTGGACAGCACATCGTCTCCCTGGCCTAACTGACCCTCTGTTAGTATATACTTCCTACTGAGCCTACCTGCCAACATTCTTGCCATCACTTTTGCCACACAACTCCCCAGAGCTGTCTCCAATTATCTGGCGAAAACTTTGACTCCGTCACCAAATTAATTCGAGAACATAAGACTTCCACCATCCTATTCCCACCATACTTCATCAGGACCAGGAGCCTTGGCCCTTTTAAACACCTTCACAACATTGTACATATCCTGGAATCCAACCCGCTGCACCATCCAGTTACTTTCTTTAGCTTTAGACTCCAGGAGGTTATCAATTGGAATATCCTCTGACCTGAAGACTCTCCCTAATCCTTCCCAATGCTTGGCCAAAACCTCCAGTATATCCTTCCTCTTCTCCACTACAACCCCATTTTCCTCTCTCATTCTCCGAATCTGATATTGCTTCTTTTACTCGTTGTTTGTGGCCAACAAATGCCGGATCATTCTATCTTTAACCAATGGAATAAGCTCTAGCTACACAGATACATACAATTCAAAAAGCACTTAGACACTAATGAAGTAAAGTGTCAATTAAGGTTTCTAAGAAGTGACCATTCCCAAATTAGAGTGAGAGTGTAAATAGGTAGTGATTGCTGTGCAGGCTTCTATAGTTCTGTCTTTCCCTGTCTGGCCCAGTCCTGACATCTTCCCCTCCTGAGCCTGATAACAGTCCTCTGACATCATCTGACCACACTTATCTTGACAAGTAACTGGATGGTGCAGCGGGTTGGATTCCAGGATATGTACAATGTTGTGAAGGTGTTTAAAAGGGCCAAGGCTCCTGGTCCTGATGAAGTATGGTGGGAATAGGATGGTGGAAGTCTTATGTTCTCGAATTAATTTGGCATTGGTAAGCCTTGGGTTGAGATGTTTCACTGTGTCGAGGAAGGCTAGGGCTCGATGATCTGTTTGTATTGTGAAATGCTGTCCAGTCAGGTAGATTTCGAAGTGGAGAAGGGAGTCAGCCCTTCCAGCTCGGTAGCTGCATAATTTCTCTCCACCTTGGTGAGTTTTCTGGAAAATAATCCAGTCGGAAGCTCCTTTCCCTCTCTGAGGACGCTCAGGATGCCTGAGATCCCCTTCCCATAAGCATTGGTCTGAAGTATGGAGGAGTCATCGTCCTGTAGGACTACTAGAGCAGATGCATCAGCTAAAACATTACACAAGTAGTGGAATTCGCATCAGACCAAATAATACTGACGGGTGCCACCTTCCACGTTGCTTCTGTGAGGAAATGAGAATGTTGTGTGTAGTTGGGTATAGATCTTCAGTAGTGCCCTGTGCTGCATAAGAAAGCTGTTTGAGATTTGGGTAGTTTGAAGTCCCTGAGGTTCTGGACTCGGCATTCAGATATGCTTATATGGCCTTAAAATGTGATCTTGAAGCTATTATCACAAGAGTCAAGTTCTAAGGAAACCAACTGGTCACTTCATTGAATGTAGATGTGCAGCTGCTTGCTAACTCAGCTCTGGTAGACTTGATATTGCTCGTACAAAGCATGTTTATGATATCGGAAGAACTTTACCGATCATCCTGTGTTTGGACAGATTAGTGCTATCGAGAAATAGGTTAATTTTTTGCAATGCGGAGAGTTTAGTCTTCTGATAAACAAATGGACAAAGTTGAGTATGGGGGATACTAAAAAGTATACACAGATGGTGCTAAATTAAGATAATCATACATTGGACAGTTTGGAGTCACCCAAGCCAATGGATTGGATGAGAGATACAACAAGACTCTCATCAACTAAATGTACTGAAGTCAACCATAATTCATGGGATGAGAGTCGGAGCAGTTGTGTGCTGTTACAACAAAGCCACACAGGTTAATCCTTCACATTCATAGTTATATATATATATATATACATTCTGTGCTATTATATATATATATATACACACACACAAATGCTACATTTGACTAATGAAATCCTTTAATTAGACTTCAACAATTACAATCTAGAATTCTTGATAAACTTTCATAATTGTTTGATTGTCTATCTCTTAACAAGTCTAGCAATCTAGTACTAGTTAGAGGTTTTCTTGGAACTAGGAGGTGTGACTCACAGTTAGAATGGAGCAAACGAAAAATAATTTATAGAACTCTTGTTCTGCAGGAGGAAGACTGAAACAAACAAATTATTATCATTGAGGGGTCTAAAGAGAAGGATCCTTTGGTAGTAATTGCTTATGTAGCAGGGATGAGTGAAGACATCAGGATGGTCTGCAGGAAATTCAATCGTTTTCGGATTGACTGACGACACAACTGAACAGACTGAAATGTTTTACTAGCTATCATGCACTCATGCATTGTGTACCGCATCCCTTGTAGCTGTAGGAAATATTACATAGGGGAGACCATCAGAAGGCTGGAGACCAGAGTGAAAGAACATCAAGATTCCTGTAGAAAGTGTGCTAAAGAGAAGTCTGGAATTGCTGAGCATGCATGGGATAATGGACATCCTATTTTGTGGGAGGAAGCCACCATCTTGGACCAGCAGAAGACAGCTAGTGAAGGAGGCATTGCACATCAGCCTAGCACCAAAGTGTGAGCAGTTCAATGGAGACTGTGGAATGGACTTGCCTGGCTGCTGGGGAGCCACTCTCAAGAGCCTGAACTTGTAGCCATGCCCACCATAATTATTCTGTATTCAGTTATTTATTTTCTTTGTTGCCGAGCATGTCTTCTAATTAAATTTTTATCATTATTGTTACAATAACCTTCTCAATAATCAACTTGAAATTATTGTATTCTCTCGATGTTTCGCTAGATGCTCTAGCCTTCATCAGGAATAATGACACACTAAGACTCTTAGTAGCTCATTATTCCTAATGAAGGCTAGAACACATCTAGTCGAAATGTTGGGAGAATACAATTGCAAAAAACACACAATTAAAAAATTTTTTAAACACTCCCTGATCTACCCTCAACCTACTCATAATTGGTTCAGGCATTTGGCCAGGCATAAACCATATGCATGCCAAACAGACATTTTAAACTTTATGTATCTTAAATGATATGACTGTTACTTATATTACGGTACATTATATCAAAGTTTATATATTAATTTCTACATTGGAGAACGGATAGTTGGTAAATAGAGAACTGATAACTGATTGCTATAAAAGTGAGGTATGCTAGTGATGGCTAACTTGAACTGGTCTATATCTAAATCAAATTATTGCATGTATTTTCTACCTCAGTCAACCAGCAAGTACTGCCTGATGGCCAAACTCATAGTGTCTGAAGTTCTCATCGGTTTCTGCATGGATTACCCAGTATTCAGGTAATTCTGTCAACAGCAAGCACTCCATAATGACTTCACTGATGCCTTCACCCTTAGGCACTTCCCATCTTCAGGAGAAGCTGCTTCCAAGTATTCATACCTCCTCTCACAGTCATAAGCTCCACACGCACATTTTCATTTCAGAACCAGTCATCCCATTATGTTGCAGGGAATCAGGTCATTCAACCTTGCCCCAGTTTTTAAAATCTTGAATGGGCATACAAATACATACATACAATTCTTAGCTGCTTCCCCACATCACAATCCAAGCATTATCATGTCATCACAACATAAATTATGTCCAGAGTAGTGCTGGATTAAGCTTTCAGCTCTAGTGGCAATGGCTAAATGCCAAGATTTTGTTTACAAAAAGGCACTAGTTGTGTGGCATAGGACATCTGGGCTCGGGTTGGGTGTGTGGCTTAGTCGAGGCCGAGACCATGCCTTTTTGCCTACACTGCTCCCAACTCCTGTGAAACCTGGGGCGGAGTCACGGAGGATCCCACAAAGAGATACAACTTGGGTGGTGACTTGCTGACATACTTGGAAAAATCCCAGTCCCAGACAGGATTCAAACCCACAACCTCTGACTTACATGGTCAGTGCTCTAACCATTGAGCCACTGGGACTGCCTGGTAGAGCTAGTACAGAAACATGTCTGAGGGGCTCACTGTTTGGTTTCTCATCATTGCCACCATCGGAATTTTCCCTTTCTGTCCGCGGAAGGGCTAGGTTGGGTGTGTGGCTAGGGCTAGATTTTTTTATTTCGCACCTTTGCTTAGTCGCTCAATGCCTTGCACTTTTTACTGGTATAGTTGAGTGATGGAGCGTACACAGAGCTCTACAAAAGTCCAACTCAGAGCTATATTGTTGTTGGACACTATACATATCAGCATTTGACATGTCCAAGTTAGGGACTGGGATAGGGGTGTGTGTGTGTCTTTTGTCACCAGAGCAAGCAGTATGTTGACTCTAGCTTTAAGACCAGTGATTTGGATTCCCCAAGAATATGACATACCCCAAGCCAAATAGCCTAGCTCAGGGAACTTGGCTCCCCTTGCAAGAAGTTTCTTCCACCACTGGTTCAGAGCTTGTATAAAAACACCATAGCCCTAGCCCTAGCCCTTGCTGTTGCCATGGACACTGGTGGGGATATCATATTCCCTGATCAAGTGTCGTATGGGGTAAATAAAAAGTGGGGATGCCAAATCCCTTAAGTTGGCTAGACACACATCGGCCTTTAATTAGACACCCAAAGTGCAAAGTCAAGTGCTCCAACATGGTAGTTAGGAAAGAGGGAAGGAGGAGTGAGTTAAGAGAATTAGGGAGGAAATATAAAGGGTCGAAGAGTTCCAAGTACTTGGCGAGTATAGTTTGATAGGAAGCTAAGGGGTTAAAAAAAGATGGCAAAGAAGACAGAGTGGGTTGAGAAGGTGGCATGGATAAGCAGAGTGAATGGGCAGGTGGAAGTAGACAGAGGAAGGATGGTGTGGGAGCTTCTAGGATAATGCTTACAAGAAGTTGGAGTCATAACGCTGTAATATTTTGAGGTTTTTAATGGACTTAAAAGCTTTTCACGCAATAAATCTGCCATAATACTTTTTGTATTACTTTAGATGTGTATTGCTGGTTCTTCTCTCCTAGTTGAAGATGATCCCGTATTATTGGATCGTACTTGGCAACATATTCGAGCAAAGCTAGAAAGTTACCTCTATTTCCAGAAGGATTTGGTCATGCTCTCTCTATGGCCGTGCATAGGAAGCCCCTGCATGCTGCAAAATTTAACCACATCAACAATAGCTGAGAGGATGTGTTTATTTCGGTTGGAGGTTGTGTTAGATATTTTCTGGATTTGACAATCTATTCTGGTTTCTAGATTTTTGAATGTCATCAGGAATAATTTTGCAGCATGTAAAGCATCTTGGTGATATTGAAAATCCCCATGATTAGTTAAATACTCACCTTTTGCTTTGCTAAAATTTTTGAAAGGAGAATTCCCAAATAACCCTTCGTAATTTGTCCAAACAGTACATAATATTTACAGTAACCTCTTTCATGTGAGGGTGAATATGACAACCATTCGAACTCTTTTAGCCATGACTTCTGAAATGTTAATGGTAGTTTCTTTCCCTTCTTTATCACTTCAAAGGTTGCAAACTTTGAATGTTTGCATTCAAAAATTCATGTTTGTCGCTATCTGACAAGGAACTGATTGGTATACTACCAGAAGCAACAAGTCCAATATCATTGATACCTGTACTTCTATTTCCCGTTTCCATGAAAGCTGTTTGCAAAGAATTAGCATCATTAGAATCTGAAGGAATGGACTGGCACACAATGTCAGTTTCTTTAACAATTACCTCACATCCCACTAAATCCAATTCAATATCTGAACTGGCATGAGCAGGGCTACTTTTTGTTACATCTTGATGTGGTCCTGAAGTATCTCCAGAAGAAGAGAAAGAGCACTGATGTAGTCTCTTAGGTGACAAACTATCATTTATGGAATGATCATGTTCAGAGCCAGAAGTAACTCCAAAGGATGACAAGGAACACTGACGTAGTCTCTTCATTTTTAGCCTCTGAGTTCTGATCTAATACTGTAGTGGTTACCAATGGGGTACTTGCATGATTACGCGTTTATACGTCACCCGCGTTCAGCCCCGCCTACGTATGGTATCAAAAAAACTAGGATCCATAGAGAATGTATTACAAATCATGACCATTCGTAATATTCATGAGCACTGCACCTGCATTATACCGTATATTTCTAAACAAAATTATAGGCATGGAGAGCATAAAATTTGCTACAAGCTGATATTATTCACGTGTTCAGTCGATCGACGGTTAGCGAATTATGGAGAGTAGAAGTCAGAGAGTTGGTGCCAATGTCAGTACTGAGCTTACCTGTGAGCTTGCTTCTAGTTCTTCTCAGAACTCATTGCCAGGCGGCAGCTCACTGGTTTGTTTACGGGAAGAAGACATTCCTGGTGCTTCACTGAACGGGCGTGAACCTAGTCAGCTTCATGTAGTGGAGCTCAAGCGCTGGTTGAAGTGCAGAGGTGCTACAACTGCTGGAAAGAAGCAGGACCTTGTGAAGCGGAAGACTGTACAATCGTGTTAATAATATAATAATCTATCCATTGTTAATTATTTGATGCAGTGTTTGCGATTACATTACTGCTGGTTTGGATGCAAAAATTGTGGATCCAGATGGTGGTGCACACACAACTCGCTTACAAGCACAGTCAACAAACCAAGTATCGCCAATACCAAGTGTTCTTCCTTCCAAGGGATGGACATCTAATTTGCAGCAGCTTCCACCATTTAATTATGGCTGCCTTTATGCCCACTTAGTCACAGATTCTAAGACTATTGCGGAGAATCAGCGCAGCACAACAGCTGCTGCTACATTTAGAGCTGGTGCAATGAAGCACAAAGAGGAAGGATATCGCTTGTTTCGTGATGACCATGTCCGTGTGGTCAGGTTTCGACCTGGATGCACTACAGATAGCCATTGTCTCTTCCGTGGTATTGTGAAGCCATCGTTTAAGACCACTGGAAGTTATTCCACTGTTGTTGCTCTTAGCAAGATCTCGGGCTACGTTGTTGGTGCACAATGTAATTGCAAAGCCGGAGCTGGTGGATGCTGTAAACATGTTGCTGCATTATTGTATAACATTCTTGACTATATTGAACTTGGGTTAACCTCTATTCCAGAGGACAAGACTTGCACTGACACCCAACAACAGTGGAATAGGCCAAGAAATACCCCAGATGGTCCGGTTTTGTTTTCTGAAATTCAGTTTGTGCACCATTCGTACGGAAAACGTAAGGCAGAAGTTGCAGTTACTCGATTAGAAAAGTACAAAAAGTACCGTTCACAAGTCCTGCATCTGTATCAGAGGAACGTATTCGACAATTTTGTACTAGTCTAGAATCGCATCGAAATGCACCTCTGTTTACTGCCGTTATGCGAGGCAATGATTGTCATCCTGTATGTGCTCCATCACCCTCTGTTGGCTCTAATTCTAACTCGGTGGTAATGACAGAAGTGCCTGCATGTTGCTCCCTAACGACCCCACAACTGACTACTGTCACTCCTTCACTATCACCAGAAGAGGGGGTATGGAGTAGAATTATGGTTTCTCAGGAACAAGCAGCAGAAATAGAAAGGAAGACTAGATGTCAATCTAAATCTCCTGAATGGTATAAGGAGCGTAGCTGCAGAATAACATCTTCTTTCTTTGGTCGAGTGTGCAGGAGGCTTTCCAGTACACCACCAGATTCACTTGTGAATTCTATTGTGAATCAAAGATTGTACCATTCAATGCCACTATCCTGTGCCTGGGGGAAGGACAATGAAGACAAAGCACTAAGTGCTTACAAACGAGAGTGGCATGAGAGGGGACACTCCAGTCTGGAAGTAACAATGTCCGGACTGGTAATCAACCCTAATCATTCTTGGCTTGGAGCTAGTCCGGATGGTGTAGTGCATGATCCAGATTCCACTGATGATCCTAATGGTTTGCTAGAAATAAAGTGTCCTTACGAACATCGTGACATCAGCCCTTTTCAAGCTGCTTCCCAGAAGGGGTTTTGTTGTCGGCTGGAAAAGGGTAAGCTTGTTTTAAGAGAGCAACATCATTATTATTACCAAGTCCAAGGACAGATGGCTATTTGCTCTAAAAAGTGGTGCGACTTTGTAGTATATACTAATGCTGAGATTTCTATCCAGCGGATATTTTTTGATGAAATATTTTGGACAGCTATGATTTCTAAGTTGAAATGCTTTTATTCTACTGCTATTGTGCCTAAACTTGTAAAAATGTTGTGATTTATTATAATATTTATGACCATTGAAACTGATGAAACAAATTTACTGAAATGTCATGATATATTATAATAATTTATTCATATCACTGAAACTGACAAAAACCAATTACTGAATAAGGGCAGGAAGAAAATTTGTAAGTACACAACAAATGAACCAAACTTCATCCAACTGTGTGTGCAGAGAAATTGGAATTATACCTTTTAAAATACGATAATTTTTTACACGTTCAATTGCTCTCTCCACATGAATACGTACTGATGCAATACTTCTTGTTTCTATTTCCTCTTCAAGTGATAACTGTTTCTTTCCTCGCATAAAGGGTGGTATATTCAAGGTAACACACTTGGATGCAAGCAAATGCTGTATATCAAAGCCCCTATCCGCCATAACCACATCACCAGACTCAAGAAGCTCGATAAGGCCACACTCTTGAGTAATTTTTTTGTCAGATATGTGACCCCCATATAGACAAGAAACAAATGTCACAATTCCACTAGGAGCAATACCAACAAGGCCCTTAGCAGTGTTGTGGCTCTTGTACGAGGAGTATGTTTGTGACTGAGCACGAAATGAAGAAGGCAGTTCAATAAATAACTCGGTGCAGTCGATAATAATACGAGTAGTAGAATAATTAGCCATGAAGCAAGAAGGCATTGTTTGTTTTACTACTTCACGAGAAGCCCACAGAGGTAGTTGTTTTAGAGTATAGTATAAAAAGTTGATCCAAGTAGTTAATATACGTGAAATTGTGCTTGAGTCTAGACCAAACTGATCGCCAAGTTCTTTTTCCAAAACGTTACATCTCAAACGATAGAGCACCAAAAACATTTCATCTATTGGCTGTAACTTACGACTGGGGCCACGCTTTTCCTCAGTTAAAGGACGATTCTCAGTATTATCTGAACCCCAGTAATTTAATTGAGTGGCAGAAGGTAGAAGAAATTCATAAAAACTAGTTAGAGTAGAGTAATTTGGAAAACCAGTGTAGAATCGAATGTCATCATCACTGCCAGCAAAACGTTGTAGTCCAAATGTTAATGAAGCTATCTTTAACTTCATGCCAGCTTTTTCAAACTTCATTTCAGCTATCTCTTGCTTCATGTCAGCCATTTCTGACTTCATGTCAGCTATTTCTAACTTCGTATTAGTTTTCTCCTTTTCCAAGGAAGAGACTAATCCACACAGAAAATCAATCTCTTCAACAAAAGCAGTTGCTAGGGCTTTTGATTTTCCAATTTTCTTCCTTTTGGCTGGGGGTTCGAGTGGCAAACGCATTTTTGGAGACTTTCTCTGCTTGGACTGAGGAAGCAAGGGAAATATAATAGGGACATCTGCTTTGCCTTGCTTTTTGGCACCATGAAAATGCTGTGAGCATACACGATGCTGCTCACCAGGAATAAAATCCTTTCTCTTAATAGAATTTATCCATTTCTCTCTCAAAGATATATCCCTAGGAAACTTGTGGAAAGACAGTTCCTTGTCTCTTTTTGTGTTGGAGTAGCATCCAGGAACACAACAAGTATATCCTCCTCTTAAAGATTTCTTCCTATCAGCATTCACCTCCATAGAACTGCTGCCTGGCAATGAGTTCTGAGAAGAACTAGCAGCAAGCTCACAGGTAAGCTCAGTACTGACATTAGCACCAACTCTCTGACTTCTACTCTCCATAATTCGCTAACAGTCGATCGACTGAACACGTGAATAATATCAGCTTGTAGCAAATTTTATGCTCTCCATGCCTATAATTTTGTTTAGAAATATACGGTATAATGCAGGTGCAGTGCTCATGAATATTACGAATGGTCATGATTTGTAATACATTCTCTATGGGTCCTAGTTTTTTTGATACCATACGTAGGCGGGGCTGAACGCGGGTGACGTATAACGCGTAATCATGCAAGTACCCCATTGCCACAGCACATTCATCCATGTGGTTGCTAGCCTAAGACCACCAACCACATTGCACTCTACCCAACTATATTATATAGTCCTACATGCAAAAATGTTTTGTCCCTACACTAAATAGACCAAGAAAGTATTTAAGCTTTAAGCACATGTAATGGGTTCATTTAATTTTATACATTTATAGACTGAAGGGGGGGTTTAAACCCCCAACCCCCCTGGATCTGCCCCTGGTTTGGGAAGAGCAGATTTGCAGATGGTGGGAAGAGTATGAGATCTTGAGGAGGAAAGTACGAACTAGACGATGAAGTTGGGTCAGTACATAAGTAGAAGGAAAGATGAAGGAGAAGGGTTGGGGGAGGAAGTCAACAGTAAGAGACTCGGAGTACGGTGAAGTTCTACAAATTGGCAAAGAATGGTGCAGGGGTGGAGAGATGTGTGAGGTCCACACAGAGTCAGGAAGTTGTGAGGTTGCAATTGTATCAGCTGAGTTGTTAGAGAGATGTGGAATAATTCGCGATGAATGTGTGATAGTGGAGTAGGGAAAGATGTGGGGATTTCTTGGTGGATGTGTGAGGAATTTCGCTGCTACTTGTGGATATGATACACAGAATTGCAGGGGCTGGACAGTGGCTGGGTGAATATGGAAGAGTGGGTAAGGATGGAAGGGTGATATTGCTGCTGGGGAAAGGTGTGGATGGAGTAAGTGATGCAGTGATGGGGCTAGTGTGTTGTGTATTTATTAAAGTGGTGGCAGAGGAGGAAGGAATTGTTATATACCGAGCTAATGGATGAACTTTGGTCCCCCCCCAATGTGTATGTGGTGGCGGTGGCCTTAAAATTAGCAGGCCCAAAACAATTAGATAATGGATTGGTAAACTAAGGTAACACTGTCTGAAATAGAGTTTCTGGCATTGCAGACCCTTTACCTTCCAACCTAATTCATAATCCGAGTCATGTGTGCATAGTTCTACTTGTGGTTGGTGATCACAGATAGATACAATGCAAATAAGGTTGTTATTCCTGATGAAGGCTAGAGCATCTCACTATTCCTGATGAAGGCTAGAGCGTCTAGTCGAAACGTTGAGAGATTAAAAATTCAAGTTGATTATTGTAATTTTATTCTGTCAACTGGAGATCGTTGAAAGGTTGTGGTTTTAAGAGGAAATTATGCATGATTCCAGGTTAGTTGCATGCGGTACTCTGATGGGGAAGACCACTGGATAACCTTGCCCCTCTTATCGCCTGAATTGCTGAGCGTAGAAGAGAGAATGATACCTGACATCTTAGCTAGCTCATTGTATTGCGATATGGATGGTTTCATTTTGAAGCAAGCTTGAAGGCTAGCCTTTTATAAAACGTGGTTTCTTCATTGGCAAGACTGCCTGTAGTTATGAGCATGAGGGGTGTAAATGTTCCATGTTCTATCTCCTGGACACGCTGCTCATAAGCTCGCTTCTAAAAGCCTTTCGTTTTTTTTTGTGTAGCATGAGGGCATTTAATTGTGTCTATGTGATGAAGCTTGGGGTTAAAGAACCTGACATAAAAGTAAGTTCTTTCAAAGGCATCCCTTCACTGTGCCTATCCCTCCATGTGGCTTCGTACAGCAGCCGCCACCAACCAACATACTACAGCCATACATGGGCGGATCCAGGATTTTTGAAAGGGGGGGGTCCATTTTTTTATTAAAGCATAGAAATGAACTTGTGATCACAATAATATATATATAGCAGCAGGTCTATACTGACATTAACAGGACATGGTCATAAAGACTTGCACAGTGGCACATCGTAAAGCTGTACTGAATTAAAAGCTGTACTGAATTATATAGAAAGTAAGTTTTTCAACCCCCCCCTCCACCCCCCCCCCCCCCCCAAATGTCATAATTATGTGGACTGTGTTTGATCAAAGCAGTATATACTGAATCACTGATTCTGGTTCAAGTGTATTGACATTTCTGTCGAAGGTCTCCTGGCGTTTCTGGCAGATGATGTATGGCAATGTTTCTGTTGTAACATGCATGAATGTTGTTGCTACTTCAAGTGAATTTTTGTGGTACTTGCACTTGTCATGTTTTTCCAATACACCCTCCTGCCCAGATGCCTTTGACAAATTACAGAAGGGCTTTGACACCAGGACACCAGATGATACGCGCCCATCCTTGAGTGGGAAGAGGACGCAGAATTTGCAGAGCCCTCCATGAAGCACTTCTGAGTACACAAACCTTGTGTATTTGTGTAGCCAAGAATGTTGGAATGTCAGTGTTTTGATCTTCCTGTGAGTTCCTTTTTGGAAAGTTTGCTGGCAGAAGTTTCCGTACTTCTTACCAGGTGTGAAGTGATCTCTCAAGTAACCCAACCTATCCCTTCTGGATAACTTCGTCAAATCAATGCCTCCAGCTAGGATGTTTCCAACATCATACTGGTGTGGTCGGCTGGGGTTGGATGAAGCATGGGACACGTCTTCACAAGTGGATTATGGTGCAACTGGTGTTGGCACATCTTCAACATTGGATATTGGTGCAACTGAGGGTAGCAACATGGCATGACTGTCTGTGCTTGGTCCTGAGGTGACAGCTGTGAAACCACCCTCTGGTCCTTCAAATGAATTAAAAATGGTTGTTACTATAGAGCCCTATCAGACTGATCCCTGCCCCTATTAGAATATTAAACACTCACTTCTATTCAATGCTGGCTCTTTGAAGAATCGGTGGAGAGGACCCAATCGGGTACGTCTGTGATGCATTCTTAAAAGTCTTAGCAGGTAAAGTCAGTACGCTCGTTTTTTAGGCCGCATGCCACTACAGTATTCGCGCGGTCCTATACGCGTATGGTTGAATAATTAAAGCCCTAAATTAATTTTGTAGCCGAGTATGTGCTGTCTGTTGATATCAATATGCTAGCTTGTCTAGCGACAAAAGTTTTGAATCCTTTTTTGTTACTCTGCTAGCGTTTAGGCCAATCTTCTAGCTGTTTATGATATGATCGGCTAAGCTCTAGTACAGCAGACAATTTAGTTTGTCTGAGAGGATCTTCAGGGCCAAAAGGGGGGGTCTGGACCCCCTGGACCCCCCCTCTGTATCCGCCACTGCGGCATATAACAGACATCACCCGTGCTGCCTGATTACAGCCCTATGGCTGACCCTATCTTCTGCTGGAGAATTCAAAGTGCCAAATCTTTCATGGACTCACTAAATGCACCTATGCTGAGGTAGTTCACTGGATTCTCAATTACTTCAAAGTTCCTCTGGACAATCTTTCGTCAGCGAGCTTGCAAAACTATTCAAACCTTTTGCAACCGGCTCTGCCCTTGAATGTATTGCTCTCAAAGCTGCTACTATGTCACCCATTTTACTACTTCAAAAATCCTAGATCCTCATGTAACTCAAAGATGAAGAACCAGCATTAAGAGATGTTTAGAGTCTGGCTGGATGGTGACCTGAACGTGTTCAAACTAGAAGGAAGATGAATTCGAGCTCATATCCCAAAATTAACCCCAAGGACCACATTGAAAGACCACCTCGTGATAGTTTTTTCTCTGCAAGATTCTTCGTCATTGCGAGTATCTTTCGTAAAGTTAAGATTTATTGACCAACCAAGAGGAAGGTGGAGTCCACCACCTCGATGACACTATTCCTTCAGGAAGTGGTGAGCCAAGGAAATTCAGAGACATCCTCATCCTCTTCTCCTACCACTTGAGCACATTTCCCATTACAATTCTGTCTACTCTACCCTACCCAACGCTTCTTCCTTCGCCCCTGCTACTGATCTACCCAACATTATAGGCTTACTCTCCCTTCATCATTTTCATCTACTTCCCACTCTTCAATGCCATCTACCATATTCAATAATCTTCCTCGATCACCAGCAAACTCCCCACAGTACAAGAAATGCACATCTTCCACAACACCTTCATCACATAACTCACATCTACCATCCCGATACATACAACACCCCACCTTGTCAACCAAGAGTCCCACTGATGCCATTCTTAACCTAAATCTCAGCCTCACTTCCCCTGTGTTACTGAATCCTCTTACATATCTTTCTCGTCCAAACTCTTCTTGAGCTAACTTGAGGCTGGATTTCCCTCCCACTTCTTCCCGCCACTCTTCCTTATGAACATCCCTTACACAATTCCTCCATGTTACACTTGAGCCACCTCCAACTCTCCTTCTCCCCAAAACTTCCTTATCAGCTCACAAAATTCTGCCCACCAACCTGGACAATCACAACTCTTTTCACTAGCCTATCTTCACTCATTCTCAGCAACCTCCATCCAAATAACACTTTCTTTTCTTCCCTTCTCTGCTCCAGCCTCCTCCAGCCCAGGTCCTCTCTTACTGCCACCCCTGCAACTGTGTTTCCAACCAGTTTCCTCCCAATGTCCTCTTGAATTCTTTCAAGCTGTCTTCCCTCCTGTCCACCACACTTCTGCAAAAATGTCTCCACTAATCCCAGCACATCAAATTCTTCGTACCCAACACTACCGTCAAATCCACCTCCCTTGACCACTGTCCTCTACAATTAACAAACGCCATACTCAACTGCCCGTTTTCCCTATCTTTGGTCCTTCTCCCACCCCCCATCCTCCCTAACAGACTTTTTGCACTCACAACTGAGATTTGTCCTTCATGTTCGTGATTTTTGACATATTCTCTTTGGCCAACAGGTGCTCCTTCCCTGATGGATGACTCCTCTCCCGGTGCTCCCCCACCTGATGGTCCTTGCCTCTCTCCAACCTGGAGTGTCTCCCCCTGGCAGCCCACATATACCAAACTGCAGTGAACAAGTCGTTCCACTCGACTCCTGGCATCCATCCACATTCCCACCACTTCCCCCTCTCCCCACCACACTTTTTCATACTGACTTCTTTCCCTGCATGCCTTCTCCTGATGTTTTACTTGCCAATCTTGATGCTGCCAATTCGCTCCCTGTGCTCCTCATTTCCCCAGACTCTCTTTCCTTCTCTTGTATCTTCCTCTCTTTCTCATGAATGGCCTCCCTGCCAGTTTGTTCAGGGCACCCTGAAAAATTTCTTCCTCCCTCTTGACAATTTCCTCATACATATTGCCTCCATCCTTCACCAACTTAGCTTGTCCTATGTCCTTTACCACGTTCTCTGTGTTATCTTCATTACCCTCTGGTTCAACTTCCTCTACAACCCCTCCAAAACTTCAAACCTTCTGCTTATATTCAACTTATTTTTCCAACTCTTCTATCCTTAGCAATATACTCATGAGTACACCTCCCATTTCATTATATTGAAGTTAATCCAGACACCAGCATTCTCCAGTTTCTTTAGCACCTCCCTCATCAGCAGCTGTATTGTATTAGTGTCCATTTGCCCTAATGAAATAATTTCCACTCTGGGAACTACAACTACAGATCCAACCTTCAATTGGACAAAATAAAATAGAGCTTCTTTCGGTTAATAATGGGAGATTTCTCACAAAAAAACGTTTTCTGTCGTTAAAGAGTAGAAACAGTTCCATAATGTTGCTAATGTGCCCATTTTTACAAGAATGAGCGGTTTCAGACAGTTTTTTCCTCAAAACGCTCAACACCCAATCTTTTGATATCTTCCTTATCCCAATGCAACTTTGATGATATCATTTATGCCTCAGGACCAGGAGATAAACTGGGTGATAAAAAAAACTTGTAGGTACTACTTTATAGTTCCATAGATTCTGCAAACTTCATGATGTAGACTTTATATGTAACTCAAAATATAGGTCTCTCTGTGTGCTCCCTTTTGATACTAAAACCTTTTACATAGGTATAACTATACCCAAGTTACTGGAGCTAAAGTGGGGGTACTCAAAACCGAGTATCTGATGGAAGCCATGGCGCTGGTCAATCGCGTGGTTGGAAAATTCCTTGACCACCTAATGAAAAAGGTTGCATTAGCCACAGGTGCTAATTTCAGCTCCATGTAGCAAAATCACACGGTTTTGAGTACCACCACAACTTGGGCCTAGTTGTGCCTATAAAAATTGTTTTAGTATCCAAAGAAAACACACAGAGAGACCTATGTCTTGAGCTACATATCAAATGATTAATCCATAACATGAAGTTTGCGGAATCGATGGCTATAAAGTAGTAACCACAAGTTTTTAAAACCTACATCGTCCCCGACAACAATTTTTTTTCATGGTTTGGTAAAGTGTCAGCCACGCCGGACTACGTCTAGTTTAGTTAGCGGATCATGTAAAGAGTTTAAAGACTCCGGAAGTCGAAAAATCAGTGCGCGTCAATTATTTTTCGCGGTATATTTTTTAAAACTCTGCATATCTTAAACGCGCGCGCTATGTACAGAGCGAGATGGCGCGAAGTCATTGCAAATCTCTTTTGGCAAGTACTGTTACTTGTGGAATGTAAGGGAGAAAATATCTAAAAAGTAATAATAATAGGATGATTATTGATAATAATATTATGATGAACATGTTTGGTGTTGTTACTTGGTGTAACAGTTGCAATGTAACTATGGTTAGATGCCTGAAAGATGGGTTTGCATGGGGGTGTCCTGCGTGTTAAACCGTAAAGTCAATTCGTCATGGTTTGTATGTCTATGTCAATATTTTTAGATTTATTGAAGGGAGCTTCTTCGCGAAGTTAATGCTTAGTCTGCAAACTTGGCTCCTTTTGCAGAGAGTACCCAGTTACTGCTGCTGCAAGTGAAGAAGGTGCAGTCGACCAACTGCAATTAATGTGTACCAGTGGTTGCAGGAAGTTTGCTCAACAGCCCTTAGCTGTCCAATAATCTTAGGTGGGCCTGGAGTCATCATGAGTCCCAATTCAGTGTGTTGTCAATTGCATAAACAGTACATTCTTGTGGCCATAGCATCATTATCAGAATAGCATCATTATAGAATCATTATTATAATTGTTGTGGATACAGCATCATTGGGACCCGGCCACCATCCGGTTGTTTGGATTGGTGGACACCAGTCATACTCCTGCACTGGGTATGCTGTAAACAATCACAATTCCACTCCATTCTATGTAGTTGTTCAACACAAATTTTCAGGTTACATGCAAATAGTTCCCCGGAGAGACGCTGCAACATTACTCCCTATCATACGGTCTCATGTTGCGATAATCTATTCGGATCAGTGGGCTGCTTACAGACAGGTTGCTTCTCTGCCTGAAGTGGTTGCTCATCGGACTGTTAACCATTCAATAGAGTTCCTAAATCCAGTCACAGGTGTGCACACAAAATGTTGAATCCTACTGGAATAGAGTGAGTTATACCACAAGATATACACAGTATGTTAGATAAATTGATTTTAGCAGGCGAGGATAAAGATGAAGGGGGTTCGTCGTGATCAACTTCCTTCATACCTCGATGACTTTATGTGGAGGGAGAGGAATGCCGGCACGACTGCTGATGCTTTTCAAAACACATGATGCTGCATTTGTTGTTTTATGAAGTTCTTTGAAGTTGTGTTGATACGAAGTTGTGTTACTTTTTTTTTGGTTGTTGTTTTTTATGCTGCATTTGTTGTTTTATGAAGTGTTAATATGAAGTTGTATTACTTGTGTTAGTAGTCCTGAGATAGCACTTCGAGTATCCTTTCTTGATGCCTTCCGAAAGCTCCGTGATTTTAGCGCGCGCGTTTAAGATAAGCAGCGTTTTAAAATATATACCGCGAAAATTAATTGACGCGCACTGATTTTTCGACTTCCGGAGTCTTACTCTTTACATGATCCATCTTAGCAGTCTGGGCGACACCGTAGTTTGGCTGACTCCTTTCTTTCCCACTCCTACCCTACACCGTACCACCTGACTACTTTCTTTCTACCCTTCCCCCCCCTTAATTGGTAAGGAGCGTATACACATTTCGAAAGACCTTCCTCTTACGAAAGACGTCAGTCTTCCCGGTCTTCCCCTCACCAAGAGGTTGTTTATTATGGGAGACTCTAATGTACGTTCTATCTTGAACTTGGCCAACAGTATAGTAGGCGTAAGCATTCTGGCCATGCCGTACTGCTTCTCCAAGGTACGTATTCAGTTAACACTTTTTTTGTTGTAAATCATGACAAATACATGGATAGATGGAACAAGTTATATACTTAGCATACATCTAGCAATGTGGTTAGTGTCTAGGTGCCATGAGAAGTCATCCAGCTATATTACTAGAATTATAGAATTATAACTTATTTTATGGTGACAATTTTTAGACTTGCTATGTCACATTCTCACGTATGCTAAAGCTAAAAGCTGGAGCAGAACAGAGAAATATGTACTATCGTGCTGATTGTCAAACTCTTCTTGGCCTTTTCTTCAACTCTGTGATAAGCTACTGCTTAAGCCTGTGAGGGAAGTGATTATGATGACAAACCTTTTGGAGCAGACAGTTTGGCTTGTGGTATTTTTAGTGGACCATGGCAACTTCAGTCTCTGACAGTAATAAGTCAGGAAGATTCTAGGAAGAAGTGCATCATGCAAGACCACGTGTAATATGAATATGACTGGTAATCATCAACATAAATATGACCCTTATAAATGGTCACCCATCCCAAATAGGTTGAACGATGTTTTGTCAGTGTCACCGCCTAAAAATGCACATTTGAATCTTGCTTTTGTCAAATATTTGTCAAATATTTGTTTTGAAACACTCCTGTAGTCATATACATGCAATTCAAGCACTACCGCAGCCTTTCCTAGGATATCCCGTGAATCCTGAGCGACATGTGACTATCCTAGGATTAGGATATCCTACATCATGAATCTAGGAATCAGCACTAGGGATGGCTAGAAGTTTTCTAGGACTAGAGCTATTGATGCATTGTTCTAGGGCTAGGAGTATTCTTAGGCCAAGATAAGGACTATTCTAGGGCTAGGTATATTAGGGCTTTTCTAAGATTAGGGCTAGGGGTTATTTTAGGGCTATGGACATCTCGGGGATAGCCCCAAGAATCCCGACATTCAAGTATACAGAATCCTTGATGTTCAGTTGGTCACTCTTACTAGAGACATCAAGGATAGCATGGCAGTTTTTCTGGGGTATCCCACAAAAAGCCTAGGTTTGTATGTACTTACTGTGCCTTGAATCCCCCCCCTTGCATTTAGTGTTGTTGTGTGGTTACTCTCTGCTTGCAGTGTGGTATAATTCTGGGCACTCTCCTCCTCATCTCCTGTACAATCGTGACGCAATGGAGCTGCAAGATGTTGATGAAAGTGGCTGTCATGACTAGAAACCACACCTTTGAAAACATAGGTGCGTTATTTGTTGCCATTTGTCCGTACACGCATTCCAACAATTATATATATATATATACATATATGTATGGTATCAAACAAAGGGGAGGAGTAGTAGGAGAGGATGCTCTCAAATGTCAGATTGATGCCTATCAGCTGGTGATGTACTGAACAATAGGTTCTTGTCTTATAATTTGAGCAGCTCACCTCGTGTCGTCATGGCACTCTCACTCTGGAGGCCAAAGCATGCTGGTCAAAACATCAGTCAAAATAATCTTTTTAAGCTGACACAGAGTGCACCTTACTGATGATTGTATTATTATTATTAGCATGTACATATGAGAATTATTACAGCTCATGTTTCTTGAAACTTCCAAGATTTCTTCAAAGTGAACATCACTGATTTGTAGTCCTTCCACCTTTCTTTTACAAGGCGACCATTTCAGGCACACCAAATATTCCCCCCCTTTTCCACTGGCAAAAAATCATATGAAATTATGTATATAAATACGTATATCGTAAAAGCTAGTTACACTGTAGTTGCTGAGTAGCAGAGCCTGGAGATGGTCATACATGGACACCACATTTACAAATTTGTCTTGGTCACCAGCAGACCGACTCTTGAGCAAGAGGAGACCAAGTCATGGCTGACGCTGAAAGAAGAGAGGCTTGAACCAACATTAGAGTAAGTGCTTGACAAATAGAGGCTGGAACTAATATTAGAGTAAGTGCTTGACAAATAGAGGCTAGAACCAATATTAGAGTAAGTTCTTGACAAATAGAGGCTGGGACCAACATTAGAGTAAGTGCTTGACAAATAGAGGCTGGGACCAATATTAGAGTAAATGCTTGACAAATAGACTAATATTAGAGTAAGTGCTTAACAAATAGAGGCTGGAACTAATATTAGAGTAAGTGCTTGACAAATAGAGGCTAGAACCAATATTAGAGTAAGTTCTTGACAAATAGAGGCTAGAACCAATATTAGAGTAAGTTCTTGACAAATAGAGGTTGGAACCAATATTAGAGTAAGTGCTTGACAAATAGAGGCTAGGACCAACATTAGAGTAAATGCTTGACAAATAGAGGCTTGAACCAATATTAGAGTAAGTGCTTGACAAAAGAGGCTAGAACCAACATTAGAGCAAGTGCTTGACAAATACTGGCTGGAATCCGTTCACCGTCAACAGCGCCATGGTGCTCTGGGTTTCACCAATCGAAAAACACATGCATGTATGTGCAATACATTTTATATAAGAAAATAGCTTATTTCCTGCTCTATTTGTGCACCTAGTTTGAAGTGCATTACTTTCTGGTAACTAAGGGGGGGAAATCTTGAAATGACCATTTGTAGTTGTGATGACCCCCAAAAATGATGAGGCAACTAAGTTCAGCAGATAATTTTTCTAGTGACAGGCGATACTCTTGCCCGTCTGAGGATGACTCTAGAGAAAGGAGAAGATTGTGGCATCCTTTCTTACTTGGGTGAGCGGTCTTCTGTGGATAAGATGGCCACAATAGTAGAAAGTGTTGGAATGTGGTGGATAAGCTTACCCCAAAAAGTGGTGGCTTGTTCCCTGACGAGGAAGGCATGGATAAAAAGACTGCTCAGGTTTGTAAATGTAATTAGCCTGTTTGTTGTCCAAAGGCAGTAGTTTTTTTCCTCTGGGTAAAGCTCAGGTAGAGCTAGGGCTAGCTATACCTTTTAGACTTTTTAAAGTTGAAATTGTACTAGATATGATGATGGATGCTGCCACTAGAGAAATAGCTTCTCCTTTGCTTCCATGTTCTCCATCTCCTCTCACAACTCAATTATATTTAGATTCACCATTACGAACATGTCATTGGTAGCAAGTATAATCATGTGTGTGGTTCTTGGTGGGGAATCAAGCCTGGTCTGTATTCAGTTTGAAAAAGGACAGTTTATTCTAGCCCTTGCCATTGAGCAGTGAGTTTCCCTGATGCCATAGGCATACATACCAACACTTCTTCATCGGCTGCCTGTCTCTTGCCTGCTGGTCATATCTTTGTTTGGACCTATAGCTTGTGGAGCTTTCTTGTTTCCCATAGCCAGTTGTTGCATCTGATCTAGTTGATCTCTGATGTTGCTTATCCACTCCACGGCAGGGTTGGGGTCAAGTACAGTTGATCAAGTACTCAAGTACACCAAGTACTGACATATCAAGTTCAAGTGCAATACTAATTAGTGTAGCAAGTACATTAAGTGCTGATGTATCAAGTACAAGTACACAAATATAACCACCGCACATTTTGTCTTTTTTCTTAATTGAAAGCCATATTTCATTGATACATCATGCATCATATATTCCATTGTCTTAATACCAGGTAACAGTCCAACCAATGGTGATTGCACTTGATCATCATGATCATCTCAAAGTTTTTCAGTGAGTTGACACCTATCTGGCCGGAACACTTTCCCAGCAATGCTAAATGTCCTCTCTACTGATGCTGATGAAGTCATGACTGTCAGGTACTTGACAGAGAGCTTGGATAGGGCCGAGTACATGCCTGAATGTCCTTTCCAGTATGCAAGAGGGTCACTCTCTTCAGCCATGGATGGTTCGCCAAGATACTGATTCACCCCTGTCCCCAGCCATGACTGATGCTGGTTGAGCTGTAGCAGTTGGTGCAGTCATAAAGCTGAACAGCTTGCTCCGTTTCTTGGCTGGGCTTCTTACAGAGCATGTTCAACAGCCATCATAGATAGCTCTGTTGTAACAGCTTCCCGTTGGTTGGCATCCTGGCACCATTGCAGCTTGAAACAAGGATCGAGACAAGCAGCAAGCCTGAAAACCTGATTGTCCTCATGCACTGCATACGCCTATCAAGCGAGGTTAGTCAGGGATGTGATGAAGCTGTTCTTGTAGAGGGATTTCATGGTGGTAAGATGAATCCGAAGGCCAATGGTGGTTGGGATGACAAAACTGGCAGTGACTGCTTTCTCACACTGTCCAATGTCTGTAGCTTCCTCGAATGGCTCCAGGATCTCAAGCATGTCATTGAGGATGTTACGATCGTATGCAGTGATGGAGGGTGCATGAAGCTGGTTAGCTTAGCTGCAGGTACAGCGAGCACGGAGCGAATCATTTTCACTTGGGAATTCCACCTTGTTGTGTTTGCTGGCTGCAGTCTCGTTGCCCCCTCAAGTAGATCAATGGCGATTGTTGACTTGTGCACGCAGTTAACGACTTTGCAGACTTTCCCGAGAACATGATTTAGCTGACCTGCCGCTTGAACCCATCACTAACGATGAGCTGTGTGGTATGGCAGAAGCATGGGCTGTGGTCTGTAGTGATCTGATGTGGTGCGACAGTGATGGTGGAATCAAGGTCATCTTTTTCGTCGCAGTTACCAGCTGCTGAGTCTTCAGTGATGGTCTGGAAATCAGGCAGTGAGAAGGCCTTCAACATGTTTGAAGCATTGTCGGTCACAATAGTTGAAATCTTTGATACAATGTTGTACAACTGGATTGTTTCCTCATACTGCTGCACTATGGTGGCAGCCACCCCTGAACCACCTCACACTGCTGCACTATGGTGGCAGCAGTGTGTCCACCCCTGAACCACCTCACACTGCTGCACTATGATGGCAGCAGTGTGTCCACCCCTGAACCACCTCACACTGCTACACTATGATGGCAGCAGTGTGTCCACCCCTGAACCACCTCATACTGCTGCACTATGATGGCAGCAGTGTGTCCACCCCTGAACCACCTCACACTGCTGCACTATGGTGGCAGCAGTGTGTCCACCCCTGAACCACCTCACACTGCTGCACTATGATGGCAGCAGTGTGTCCACCCCTGAACCACCTCACACTGCTGCACTCATGGTGGCAGCAGTGTGTCCACCCCTGAACCACCTCACACTGCTACACTATGATGGCAGCAGTGTGTCCACCCCTGAACCACCTCATACTGCTGCACTCATGGTGGCAGCAGTGTGTCCACCCCTGAACCACCTCGTACTGCTGCACTATGGTGGCAGCAGTGTGTCCACCCCTGAACCACCTCACACTGCTGCACTATGATGGCAGCAGTGTGTCCACCCCTGAACCACCTCACACTGCTGCACTATGATGGCAGCAGTGTGTCCACCCCTGAACCACCTCATACTGCTGCACTCATGGTGGCAGCAGTGTGTCCACCCCTGAACCACCTCGTACTGCTGCACTATGGTGGCAGCAGTGTGTCCACCCCTGAACCACCTCATACTGCTGCACTCATGGTGGCAGCAGTGTGTCCACCCCTGAACCACCTCATACTGCTGCACTATGATGGCAGCAGTGTGTCCACCCCTGAACCACCTCATACTGCTGCACTCATGGTGGCAGCAGTGTGTCCACCCCTGAACCACCTCACACTGCTGCACTATGATGGCAGCAGTGTGTCCACCCCTGAACCACCTCACACTGCTGCACTATGGTGGCAGCAGTGTGTCCACCCCTGAACCACCTCATACTGCTGCACTATGATGGCAGCAGTGTGTCCACCCCTGAACCACCTCATACTGCTGCACTATGATGGCAGCAGTGTGTCCACCCCTGAACCACCTCACACTGCTGCACTATGGTGGCAGCAGTGTGTCCACCCCTGAACCACCTCATACTGCTGCACTATGATGGCAGCAGTGTGTCCACCCCTGAACCACCTCATACTGCTGCACTCATGGTGGCAGCAGTGTGTCCACCCCTGAACCACCTCACACTGCTGCACTATGATGGCAGCAGTGTGTCCACCCCTGAACCACCTCACACTGCTGCACTATGATGGCAGCAGTGTGTCCACCCCTGAACCACCTCGTACTGCTGCACTCATGGTGGCAGCAGTGTGTCCACCCCTGAACCACCTCACACTGCTGCACTATGGTGGCAGCAGTGTGTCCACCCCTGAACCACCTCACACTGCTGCACTCATGGTGGCAGCAGTGTGTCCACCCCTGAACCACCTCACACTGCTGCACTATGATGGCAGCAGTGTGTCCACCCCTGAACCACCTCACACTGCTGCACTATGATGGCAGCAGTGTGTCCACCCCTGAACCACCTCACCTCATACAGCTGCACTATGATGGCAGCAGTGTGTCCACCCCTGAACCACCTCGTACTGCTGCACTCATGGTGGCAGCAGTGTGTCCACCCCTGAACCACCTCACACTGCTGCACTATGATGGCAGCAGTGTGTCCACCCCTGAACCACCTCGTACTGCTGCACTCATGGTGGCAGCAGTGTGTCCACCCCTGAACCACCTCACACTGCTGCACTATGATGGCAGCAGTGTGTCCACCCCTGAACCACCTCGTACTGCTGCACTCATGGTGGCAGCAGTGTGTCCACCCCTGAACCACCTCATACTGCTGCACTATGATGGCAGCAGTGTGTCCACCCCTGAACCACCTCATACTGCTGCACTCATGGTGGCAGCAGTGTGTCCACCCCTGAACCACCTCATACTGCTGCACTATGGTGGCAGCAGTGTGTCCACCCCTGAACCACCTCACACTGCTGCACTATGGTGGCAGCAGTGTGTCCACCCCTGAACCACCTCACACTGCTGCACTATGATGGCAGCAGTGTGTCCACCCCTGAACCGCTTGCATGTGAGCACCACAAACTTCATGCTCCAGACGATAAAATGGCCAATCATTCCGAGGCATGACTGCATCTGTGGACTGGACTAGATGTCCAGTGTGACGCACACACTCTGTGCACAGTTCAGTTGCTGGGAGATCTCGGATTGCACGCTGGCAACCTTCTCTGGGAGAAGTGAGCCAACTAGGTGTTTGCGACTGGGCACCTGATAGCATTGATCTAGGGCGTGCACAAAACCCCTGAAGTACTGACTATCCAGTCTGGAGAACAGCACGAGATCGCATGCGATGTGTGAGAGAAGGGCATTGGTGATAGTCTTCTGTCGCAAATCAGTTGCACTGTATTTCTTGGCATCAGTGATGAAGCCTAGTAGATGACACTGATCTCCAGTTGTAGCAATGGTAGAGATCATGTCTTGGTGAACTGAAGGGTGTTCCCTCTGACCCCCCAAAATAATTGAACATAAGTACACAATTATCTGAATAATCAATGATAGCTTAGACTAGCAATATAAATTACCTCCTTCAAGTGCTTGATGAGCTCAGTTTTAGAACATGATTAATCACGACTGCAATGTTTGCACTTGGCCTTAAAATTGCCAACTTTACTATCAGCGGGGATGAAATGTTTCCAAACAGTAGATGCCATCTTGACAAAGTTACAGCCAGTAAAACACAGTAGTGCCAGTGAGGTTTCAAGGTAGCACAAATGAAGGTCAAGTAGTGTAGTTAAATTATTACAGACCCAGAACTGTCAAGAACACATTCAACAGTCTTTTTATAGACACAGTAAAGTTCTTGCACACTCCATAAAGGATGCAAGCCTGTGCAATACCAAGCAAGATCAAGCTCTGAGTGAGATGTTTCTTGCACCAACATTACCATATACCAGACACCAATAATAACAGATGAAGATGATAAAATCCGCAATGTCAGCATCACAGCAGGTGGCAGACAGACAGTCCAGCAGCAGCAATGACAGTTATACAATGTATTGAGGCACTCACAAACCAGGCGTCTATGTCTATACTGGACAAGCAGGTACATCAATCAACATCATGCTCTACCTTAAAGTACTTGATATTTACAAAGTACTTTTGTTCAAGCACAAGTACAAGTACAAGGACTCTTTATTTTCAACAGGTCAAGTACTCAAGCACATCAGGTACTGCCAAATATGTACTTAAGTGCAAGCACAAGTACAGTAGGAAGTCAGTTATCCAAACTTCAGTTATCCGAACACGTTGGTAAACTGAGTGCTATGTGAGACCACACCTGCTGTAAAAACAACAACAGAAGTGGTAAAATTACGTGTGTGCATGCACAACAGATTTCCCAACGTGGAACCTTTCTAAAACTTTCTTTGCGCTCCATTTTGAAGCAGATATGCTGTATGAGTATGGCTACAGCTACTCCAAAGAAAAAAAGGATTGTAGTTGGCATCAAAGACAAACTCAAGATATGTGATTTAGTGAAGAGTGGGAAAAGTTTAGCTAGTGTTGCGACTGAGTACAACGTAGGAAAGTCAACTGTTCATGATATCGTTAAGACAGAAGAGGAGATTGTGGCCTTGCTGTAGAGGGGGACAAAGATGATGGAGATGATAAAGATAGAGACAGTGCTAGCATATGTCCAAGAGCAGCATGGAATTCCAATGAGCACAACGCTGATGCTGAACAGTCTCTTGCTTGAAACTGGAAGGAAAAAAATATCTATAAATCAAAAATATCTATAAATCAGAAACAAACAAAAGTAATATCTACTTCACTAAAGCTTCACTCTAATACTTGTAATCAAGTTATTCGCAATGTTATTAAGATGACATCATAATAATTGCACATGTGTTGTGGTTGTTATGGTAACTTGATGAACATTTTGTGCAACTTCAGTTATCCGAACATTTCAGTTAATCCGAACACCCTCCGGTACCAACATGTTCGGATAACTGACTTCCTACTGTACTTGACCCCAACCCCCAACCCTGGCTAGTACTTGTATTGGTGAGTATGCTAGTACTCCCTGTATTGGTGAGTATGCTAGTACTCCCTGTATTGATGAGTATGCTAGTGCTCCCTGTATTGATGAGTATGCTAGTACTCCCTGTATTGGTGAGTATGCTAGTACTTCCTGTATTGGTGAGTATGTTAGTACTCCCTGTATTGGTGAGTATGCTAGTACTCCCTGTATTGATGAGTATGCTAGTGCTCCCTGTATTGGTGAGTATGCTAGTACTCCCTGTATTGGTGAGTATGCTAGTACTCCCTGTATTGGTGAGTATGCTAGTACTCCCTGTATTGGTGAGTATGCTAGTACTCCCTGTATTGGTGAGTATGTTAGTACTCCCTGTATTGGTGAGTATGCTAGTACTTCCTGTATTGGTGAGTATGCTAGTGCTCCCTGTATTGGTGAGTATGCTAGTACTCCCTGTATTGGTGAGTATGCTAGTATTCCCTGTATTGGTGAGTATGCTAGTACTCCCTGTATTGGTGAGTATGCTAGTGCTCCCTGTATTGGTGAGTATGCTAGTACTCCCTGTATTGGTGAGTATGCTAGTACTCCCTGTATTGGTGAGTATGTTAGTACTCCCTGTATTGGTGAGTATGTTAGTACTCCCTGTATTGGTGAGTATGCTAGTACTCCCTGTATTGGTAGAGTATGCTAGTACTCCCTGTATTGGTGAGTATGTTAGTACTCCCTGTATTGGTGAGTATGTTAGTACTCCCTGTATTGGTGAGTATGTTAGTACTCCCTGTATTGGTGAGTATGTTAGTACTCCCTGTATTGGTGAGTATGTTAGTACTCCCTGTATTGGTGAATATGCTAGTACTCCCTGTATTGATGAGTATGCTAGTGCTCCCTGTATTGGTGAGTATGTTAGTACTCCCTGTATTGGTGAGTATGCTAGCACTCCCTGTATTGGTGAGTATGCTAGTACTCCCTGTATTGGTGAGTATGCTAGTACTCCCTGTATTGGTGAGTATGTTAGTACTCCCTGTATTGGTGAGTATGCTAGTACTCCCTGTATTGGTGAGTATGCTAGTACTCCCTGTATTGGTGAGTATGCTAGTACTCCCTGTATTGGTGAGTATGTTAGTACTCCCTGTATTGGTGAGTATGCTAGTACTCCCTGTATTGGTGAGTATGCTAGTGCTCCCTGTATTGGTGAGTATGCTAGTACTCCCTGTATTGGTGGGGAGTATGTTAGTACTCCCTGTATTGGTGAGTATGTTAGTACTCCCTGTATTGGTGAGTATGCTAGTACTCCCTGTATTGGTGAGTATGTTAGTACTCCCTGTATTGGTGAGTATGCTAGTACTCCCTGTATTGGTGAGTATGCTAGTGCTCCCTGTATTGATGAGTATGCTAGTGCTCCCTGTATTGGTGAGTATGCTAGTACTCCCTGTATTGGTGAGTATGCTAGTACTCCCTGTATTGGTGAGTATGCTAGTACTCCCTGTATTGGTGAGTATGCTGGTACTTCCTGTATTGGTGAGTATGCTAGTACTCCCTGTATTGGTTTGACCCACTTTTTAAAATTCAAAAAGACCCCCGTGTCCTCTGAACCCAGGTTAGATCAAAAACGTAGAACAGAGTACATATAAATTCATTGAGCCAAGATGGCAAGGACGTTGGGAAAGAAACATGACCAGTAGTCTGGCAGCCGTGGACAAAAGTGTGTTTTGGAGTACATACAATGTTTTATTGCTGATTCTGGTAGTACAAACCCTACTGAACCCAAATCAACTTGATGCCACTCTGTCACCCTTGGGCAAAAAAATTTATACGCAAAATTCAAAATGGCCGCCAAGAAAACTTGAAAAATGGCTATAACTCTGTGAAAACTTCACCTAGAGACTTCATTTCTGTCCCTAATCATACATTTTCTTTGTCGCACACAGAAAACCTGTACCTCCACTCTGTTATTATTATTATTTTTTACTGAATTCGAATTGCTGAAAAAAATTTAGCCATATGTGGAAAAAAAACGTGATCAAAGAGTCCCTATCAACTGACGGTCAACCCTCATTGCAGACAACACTAAAACAGATATATTTTGTGCAATGTCAACTGATTTACTCGCATATACCGAATAACAATCTTCATTCTTGTTTCCACAATTGATATATAATAGATACAGTGCCTTATCAGTTGTCAAGTTCATCATTGTCATCAATGTCATTTGCAAATACATTTTTCGTTTGGTCATTTTGACATTCTTCCATGGCATGACAGCCACAAAACATGGAGCAAGACAGTCTTGCAGCAGAACAACTGCATCTAGTGGTCGAACAAGGTCGTGCTGAGCTGCATGCACATCTGATCATCTTCAGAACATCAAGTGGAGCTGGTGAAACATCTGCAGGAACAGGAACCGGAAATAGGATGTTTGATGTTTGGTCACATAACCATCCGTGATGTGAAGGATCGAGTACTGGTGGGTCAGCATCTAAGGTAGACCGCCATATTGTAGCTTGAAAATGAGCTCTGTGAACATGTTGCTTAAAAGCATCAGTGGTTGGTGGCAGTGATTTTTAATTCTGGGGCTGAGGTTAGTTTTTTATTGGCCATCTTAGATGACCAAACATCAAAACGAACTGCAGACATGTCTTGTCTCTCCCGTGATCCATAACAAGCACCATAAAAGAGAGTAGCTTCTGTGATAACATCTGCTCTCTGAGCATTGAGATCACCTAGCAAACTCAATTTGTAGCCTCCCTTGAGGATTTTCACAACTGTATCTTTCCCTATCCCAAATAAACATGCTACTGTGTCACAGCCTGACAAGACATGTGCTGCAAGCAACTCTGAAATAAATTCAGAATGCTTCTTTGCTGTTGCTGTGATGTCAACTGATGACCAGCCATGGCAGGTTGCAACCATGACCACCCTGCATGTTAGCTTCTCCAGAGCAAAGAAGTGTAGAAGAAGCACAAAGACAACTGTATAATCAGAAATAACCTGGATGCTCTGAAATCCTTCAGCAGCTAAATGAACCATTTGCTGAACAACAATTACATCAGCCTCTTCATGTGTGGTTATGAGATCAACTCGCTCTGTGACAGTGCCCTCATGTATCATAATAGGTATTGGATCAAGCCCTGTAATCACAAGCCTTGATGTATTCCTAGGCAAAAGTTCTTTCGACTCGATGGCAATCAGTTTTGCTACTTTTGCTATTGCCAAATCATCATCATCCTCTTCACATGCCACTAGTTTCAGAACATTGGAAGCATTGCTCTTGAATATAAGGATACTTGCAACTCCTGTACCTGACAAGATAAGAAGGTCTTGTCCGAAGTGTTCAGCTAAACTTTTGATTAGTTGCCGACGTGTCAATGACTCACCTTTGTATGATATGTACAAACTGTGCACTTCTATAGAGTTCCAGATCCGCGTTAAGTCTTCCACCAGATCACTCACCAGACATGCAAAGGCTTGATCTTGAGGTATTTCAAGGTTTTTTGATGCTGACGATTGAATGTTACGAGAACCTCTGAACAAGGACATGCAGTCTTTATGGTATTGAGCATCTGCAGCATGTAAGTCACTAACTGCTCCTGCAATTCGTAGACGCACTTGTTGTGCCCATTCATCATTACGCAAATCACATGCATGCAGAATGACATCTTTGAAAGTGTTCCGATTGGATCCACAATCAGCAGTTCTACATTGAACCACACGACGCAAATGGCCAGGGTGTTTTGAATCCGGTTTGGTATAACATTGTTCTCCACATATCAAACATTAATCTTTGAAACAAAAAGGGCTAATGTGTGACGACAAGTTTCCTTGAAAACTGGTTCTTCTTTTGCTTTAGTGTGGCGTGACAGGTTATGTGAGTCTTTGAGGTATAGGTGGAGACACAGTTCCTATGTAGATACAGTGTGTTACAACTATCATCTAGCAATACCTCTAGGTCAACATGTAAACCATCACCTCTTCGTTTACTAGCTAGTATAATGCTATGCAGTCTTTCAGGGCCAGCAGCTATAAGCAGGTTATTGCTACCACTGCAGTTCATAGAATTTTTAAACAGACAATGTGTGTTGAGCTCTGACTTGGGTGCCATGTCCTGTTATAGCTAGAAATGGAGAGAAAATATGCATGTTAGTCAACCATCACCAAAGATGTTTACTCTGTACTACTCCCCTATAGACACATGTTTTACTTACCTGCTAATAGCTAAGCCTGAAACTTTTTCTGCATGTGCTCTTTGAACTTCCTTTACCTACTGTTGTTGATTGCATTAAAAAATGCAGAGCTAATTATTACAAAATAATTATGGTTATAATCACATGGCAAAAAAAAAATTTCTTCGAGCAGCTAGATTGTATATAGCCGAGATGCCTGCTAGAAATATATATATAATATATACTTTTTTGGCATGATTTTACCTCAAGAAATAAGAAATGTATCCAGTGCTCAAAATTATGAAATTTGCTGATCAATAAAATATATAATTGCATTGTTTGTAGTAGAAGCTAAACAAGGAAATAGCTATGCCACTCAATAAATATAATCAAGGGTATATTGTAGCATGTAAAGTGTTAATAAATCAAGATTAAAAGACAAAGTTAATAAACTACCATAACAGAGTAGAGGTACAGATATTCTATGTGCATTAAATGATTCCTTGACAAAGAAAATGTATGATTTGGCACTGAAAAGAAGTCTCTAGGTGAAGTTTTCACAGAGTTATAGCCATTTTTCAGTTTTCATGGTGGCCAATTATTTTGCGAATAATTTTTTTTGCCCAAGGGTGACAGAGTGGCATCAAGTGGATTTGGGTTCAGTAGGGTTTGTACTACCAGAATCAGCAATAAAACATTGTATGTACTCCAAAACACACCCAAGCTCAAAATTGGCATTCTGCCACCAGACTACAGGACCAGTGAAGCGTGTCCATAGCCTTAGCTGTGATATGCTGTGTCAATTGATTAAGAAGGGTATGTAAAAAGGATACAGTCATTAAAATTTCATTACAGGGTTCTTCTATCGCAAGAAAAATGATTTTGAGCGCCTGCGCTCGACCACCTACTCACGTTTCAGTGCCTAATGAAAACACTCATCCTGCGGAGTAGAGCTTCCTCTTCCCTCCCCTTCCAATAGATCCTGCATGGAACTCGTTGTAGTCGTTGGTTTTTAAATAAGAATTCTTTTAAATAGGAATATCTTCGTTTTTGTAGTTATCTGTGTCCTGTATTATGAGAAGTACTATTCTGTGTTGTTATGCCCTTTTGCAGCTCACTCAGTTCTGGGAGATCTGGGGAAATATTTCACTGGCCTAAGGTAATATGTAGCTCATGGCACATAGGTTATTAAGGCCAGTATGGCTTCTTCAAAAAAAACTCTCACCTCTTTCAAGGGCCGTAACTCCTGAACTACACCCCCTATGCCAGTGATTTTATGCTAAAAAAATAGATCTCTCTTAGTGCTTCAAAAAAACATTAGTAAAAAATTGAGGATAGGGTCTGTATACAGTGTGTGACATGCAGAAAAGCTGGGAAAAGTGAGAAAAATCAACCTTAAAACCCTACAAAGAAAAATAAAACAGCTATGGCTTCCAAAACTCTTGGTAATATTGCTTAGACACTAATGAGTTATTTAATAGAGTTAAATAGTGCTTGCATGCACTACCAGCTGTACAATTGGCTGCGTGCCAGCGCTTTTAATTGCCACTAAGGACAGTTGTGAATAAACTTATAACTTGGAAGTGCTTATAGCTACTACTTAAGTAACTCTATTAAATCATAGAGCAAAGACAGAGCTATAAAATGATATCATTATAATTAAGTAGGTACACACTAATTTTTCTTCGAGATATCCTTTTTTGAAATTCAAAAAGGCTCTTTTTTTGGAAATGTGGGAAATCGCTGTTGAAGTTGGACTATATACTTTCAAGGGGAGACAATGGTATTTTTAAATATTTTTTTAAAACTTGTGATTACAACTTTAGAGCTCTGCAACCTTCATGGTATAGACTTGATATATAGCTCAAAAGATAGGTCTCTCTGTGTGCTCTCTTTTGATACTAAAATATGTTTCATAGGTATAACTATAGGCAAGTTACTAGACCCTAAAGTGGAGGGACCTCAAAAACCTGCATCCCAAAGTTCCCATCCAGAATAACTCCAGATTGCTAAGTGCCAAAAAATTGAAATTGGTACGAGTGGCTAGAGGAAGCTCTAGAGCATGCAATGACTAGGCGTTAAAAATTTATTACCTGGTCAAGCGCGCAGGTAGAAAATTGAGGACGTTGCAATCAACGCCCTCAATTTTCCACCCGAGCGCTTGACCAGGTAATAAATTTTTAACGCCTAATGAAAAAGGTCATTGCATGCTTCCTCTAGCCACTCGTACCAATTTCATTTTTTTTGCACTTAGCAATCTGGAGTTATTCTGGATGGGGACTTTGGGATGCAGGTTTTTGAGGTCCCTCCACTTTAGGGTCTAGTAACTTGCCTATAGTTATACCATACCTACATGTATGAAACATATTTTAGTATCAAAAGAGAGCACACAGAGAGACATATCTTTTGAGCTATATATCAAGTCCATACCATGAAGTTTGCAGAATCTACGGAGCTCTAAAGGTGTAACCACAAGTAAAAATCAAATTAAAATAAAAAATGCCCTCCTCAGTTGAATGAAGTGTAGGCCTGGATAAAATCCACCATAACTTGAGACTTGTGCTTCCTAATGTTTCTAAATTTGAAAGACAATTTGTAAAGATGTTTAGAAATTATATAAGCGCACACAAAAAAAAAGGTCAAATATTGAGGAAAAATGGGCCATACTGGCCTTAAGGTAATAAGTAGCTCATGTCACATGGGTCGTTAAGGTAATAAGTAGCTCATATCACATGGGTAGTTAAGGTAATAAGTAGCTCATGTCACATGGGTCGTTAAGGTAATAAGTAGCTCATGTCACATGGGTCGTTAAAGGTAATAAATAGCTCATGTCACATGGGTCGTTAAGGTAATAAAGTAGCTCATGTCACATGGGTTGTTAAGGTAATAAGTAGCTCATGTCAAATGGGTCGTTAACTCTCTCTATCTAGTAGTCTTGTGGTGATTCTGCAGTGGGTCATATCTCTTTGTTAACGAGGAATAAATGCAGCCAAGCAGGGGGGTGGGTATCTTAAGCTTGTGCGAGTTGGGGTTTTGCATGATGACTATTTTGTGAAGATGCTATCTAATTAGAATTAATTTATGCCTATAGCAGTTATCGGATCTTTGTTCAAGTAGAGAGTACATGATATGATGTGGCACTTGCTAATTATTTTGTCTCTGGCCTTCAGGTAGCCTAAGGCGTCTGACCATACAGTGCATGCATACATGTGCAGTATTGAGGTGTGGCATTCATTGTTTGTGACAAATATACAAGTGTGACACATGTAATGTATATGCTGGAGTACAAGTCAGTATATGCTGGAGTACAAGCCAGTATATGCTGGAGTACAAGTCAGTATATGCTGGAGTACAAGTCAGTACATGCTTGAGTATAAGTCAGTACATGCTTGAGTATAAGTCAGTACATGCTTGAGTATAAGTCAGTATATGCTTGGGTATAAGTCAGTACATGCTTGAGTATAAGTCAGTATATGCTTGGGTATAAGTCAGTACATGCTTGAGTATAAGTCAGTATACGCTTGAGTATAAGTATAGGTCAACCACTGAAAGGGCTAGGTTTATTAGTATGGTTTTATAAATGTCTAGTTTTACCATCCGGTTTAAGACAATACTGCAGTTGAACATTCTTCTTTCTCCAGGCACGTACTAGCTTCTCATTGACCCCGACTGCCTCCATGTAACGTAGTTATTAGTTGTCTCTGCCAAGCACCACAACTGTCAGCAGAGCTTCAGCAGAGTTGAATGCCTCTGACTGGTGTGATGGTGGTTAAGTTCTCTCTGCCAAACTCCACAAATGTCAGCAGAGCTTCAGCAGAGCTGAATGCCTCTGACTGATGTGATGGTGGTTAAGTTCTCTCTGCCAAACTCCACAACTGTCAGCTTGATAGGTCAACCACTGAACAGCGCTTGGTTTATTAGTATGGTTTTATAAATGTCTAGTTTTACCATCCGGTGTAAGACAATACTGCAGTTGAACATTCTTCTTTCTCCAGGCACGTACTAGCTTCTCATTGACCCCGACTGCCTCCATGTAACGTAGTTATTAGTTCCCTCTGCCAAACTCCACAAATGTCAGCAGAGCTTCAGCAGAGCTGAATGCCTCTGACTGGTGTGATGGTGGTTAAGTTCTCTCTGCCAAACTCCACAAATGTCAGCAGAGCTTCAGCAGAGCTGAATGCTTCTGACTGGTGTGATGGTGGTTAAGTTCTCTCTGCCAAACTCCACAACTGTCAGCTTGATAGGTCAACCACTGAACAGTGCTTGGTTTATTAGTATGGTTTTATAAATGTCTAGTTTTACAATCTGGTGTAAGACAATACTGCAGTTGAACATTCTTCTTTCTCCAGGCACGCACTAGCTTCTCATTGACCCCGACTGCCTTCATGTATTAGTTGTCTCTGCCAAGCACACAACTGCCAGCAGACCTTCAGCAGAGCTGAATGCCTCTGACTGGTGTGATGGTGGTTAAGTTCTCTCTGCCAAGCTCCACAACTGTCAGCAGAGCTTCAGCAGAGCTGAATGCCTCTGACTGATGTGATGGTGGTTAAGTTCTCTCTGCCAAACTCCACAACTGTCAGCTTGATAGGTCAACCACTGAACAGCGCTTGGTTTATTAGTATGGTTTTATAAATGTCTAGTTTTACCATCCGGTGTAAGACAATACTGCAGTTGAACATTCTTCTTTCTCCAGGCATGTACTAGCTTCTCATTGACCCCGACTGCCTCCATGTAACGTAGTTATTAGTTGTCTCTGCCAAGCACCACAACTGTCAGCAGAGCTTCAGCAGAGCTGAATGCCTCTGACTGGTGTGATGGTGGTTAAGGGGGGGCTATGCCTCCAAAATTCGAGATTTATTTTTTCCCCTTTTTTTCCCCCTTAACAATTTTTTTCTTCCATGTAACAGATCAAGAAACTACAAAGAGGACACATCTTGCATGATATTTGCCCTAATTTGGTCTATATGTTTCTCATTTCCCCCCAAAAATCTTGTTTTTTGGCCGTAAAGCTCATAACTTTTCTACACTTCACCCAAAATAGATAATTTTTATATATCACCGGATGGATAGCCCTTCTAATTATCTGTCTTTTGTACGTGCCAAAATTTTGAGTACTCTAAGTATTAGCAAGTTATGGTGATATGAAGTGGTGAGGTTTGGGATTTTTTCTGGTGTTTTCCAGTTGCCAAGCGGTGGCCTGCCAGTGAAAAACCACTACATTTATTGATAATCGGTTCACATGCTGCAGATACGGGCCTTCTCTATCAGTTGACAAAATCTGGGACTTTGGTCTTGTTAATTAGTACAGTTATGAATTGTACTGCAAGATAGATCAACTTATTTAGGGATCTTGATGTATCTTCCGAGAAAATATGTCTGCAGAGACATTCAACATATCATTAGGCCAACTTATTTAGGGATCTTGATGTATCTTCCCAGAAAATATGTCTGCAGAGACATTCAACATATCATTAGGAACAAAGCATAAGGAAATAGGGAATAAAATGACCTGCATATACAACAAAAGTTATGGCGATTTATAATACTTTGGTGGTGCACATGAAATCAGTTCAAACTGTTGTTGCATCTATCTACTTGCTATTTCCAAAGTTTTAGAGACATAGGATGCTTCTTTCAAAGTTATGGTGGATCTACTTCATCATACATTTCTTTGACATGCACAAACATTCAGCTGTAACATTTTTCATCATATTTTTCTTTCTTACATGTAGATATAGGCACAGAAAAACCCAAGAGTCACGGAAGTAAAAAAAAACAGATCAAGGAATTGCTAAAACTTGTAAAAGAACATATTTTGTCAAGTTATTTCAGTGCTAACTCAAACATTTCGTTTTCCAAACTTGGAATGCTTATTCCCGCAATTAATGGAAATATTTCTTGTTGCGAGAATAACTTTAAAACCGTTTGCTCATTTTTTTGGCTATGTATGTCATTTTAGAGCTCTTTTAGTACGCTGTGATAACCATGAATCAGATTTTTGTTTACTGCAAGGATTGCCAAGAGATGGTGGTTAGAAGAGGTGCCCTCTAGTTTTTATCTGTTTTTCAGACTCTGTAAGTGTGTAACTAATCAACATGACAACACATGGTAACTTTGCTCCATGTATATCACTGAGACACTCCTTAGCAAGCCACACACCAATTATGAGTAAATGACTCAAATCGTTAGGCAGCTAGGTCTGCCACAAATATCTTGGAGTCACCTCGATGTTTCTGCATGTATCTTCTGAGAAAATGATGTATATAGAGGTATTAACACTTTATAAAAACAAACACAGAATAATAAAGACTTTGGTATGATAAATACTTGTGTAGACGAAAGAGGAAAAAAGTTATGACAATTAGAAATAGGTACAACTATTATGTGGTTTTGACGCATAGTCCCCCCTTAAGTTCTCTCTGCCAAACTCCACAAATGTCAGCAGAGCTTCAGCAGAGCTGAATGCTTCTGACTGGTGTGATGGTGGTTAAGTTCTCTCTGCCAAACTCCACAACTGTCAGCTTGATAGGTCAACCACTGAACAGTGCTTGGTTTATTAGTATGGTTTTATAAATGTCTAGTTTTACAATCTGGTGTAAGACAATACTGCAGTTGAACATTCTTCTTTCTCCAGGCACGCACTAGCTTCTCATTGACCCCGACTGCCTTCATGTATTAGTTGTCTCTGCCAAGCACACAACTGCCAGCAGACCTTCAGCAGAGCTGAATGCCTCTGACTGGTGTGATGGTGGTTAAGTTCTCTCTGCCAAGCTCCACAACTGTCAGCAGAGCTTCAGCAGAGCTGAATGCCTCTGACTGATGTGATGGTGGTTAAGTTCTCTCTGCCAAACTCCACAACTGTCAGCTTGATAGGTCAACCACTGAACAGCGCTTGGTTTATTAGTATGGTTTTATAAATGTCTAGTTTTACCATCCGGTGTAAGACAATACTGCAGTTGAACATTCTTCTTTCTCCAGGCATGTACTAGCTTCTCATTGACCCCGACTGCCTCCATGTAACGTAGTTATTAGTTGTCTCTGCCAAGCACCACAACTGTCAGCAGAGCTTCAGCAGAGCTGAATGCCTCTGACTGGTGTGATGGTGGTTAAGGGGGGGCTATGCCTCCAAAATTCGAGATTTATTTTTTCCCCTTTTTTTCCCCCTTAACAATTTTTTTCTTCCATGTAACAGATCAAGAAACTACAAAGAGGACACATCTTGCATGATATTTGCCCTAATTTGGTCTATATGTTTCTCATTTCCCCCCAAAAATCTTGTTTTTTGGCCGTAAAGCTCATAACTTTTCTACACTTCACCCAAAATAGATAATTTTTATATATCACCGGATGGATAGCCCTTCTAATTATCTGTCTTTTGTACGTGCCAAAATTTTGAGTACTCTAAGTATTAGCAAGTTATGGTGATATGAAGTGGTGAGGTTTGGGATTTTTTCTGGTGTTTTCCAGTTGCCAAGCGGTGGCCTGCCAGTGAAAAACCACTACATTTATTGATAATCGGTTCACATGCTGCAGATACGGGCCTTCTCTATCAGTTGACAAAATCTGGGACTTTGGTCTTGTTAATTAGTACAGTTATGAATTGTACTGCAAGATAGATCAACTTATTTAGGGATCTTGATGTATCTTCCGAGAAAATATGTCTGCAGAGACATTCAACATATCATTAGGCCAACTTATTTAGGGATCTTGATGTATCTTCCCAGAAAATATGTCTGCAGAGACATTCAACATATCATTAGGAACAAAGCATAAGGAAATAGGGAATAAAATGACCTGCATATACAACAAAAGTTATGGCGATTTATAATACTTTGGTGGTGCACATGAAATCAGTTCAAACTGTTGTTGCATCTATCTACTTGCTATTTCCAAAGTTTTAGAGACATAGGATGCTTCTTTCAAAGTTATGGTGGATCTACTTCATCATACATTTCTTTGACATGCACAAACATTCAGCTGTAACATTTTTCATCATATTTTTCTTTCTTACATGTAGATATAGGCACAGAAAAATCCAAGAGTCACGGAAGTAAAAAAAAACAGATCAAGGAATTGCTAAAACTTGTAAAAGAACATATTTTGTCAAGTTATTTCAGTGCTAACTCAAACATTTCGTTTTCCAAACTTGGAATGCTTATTCCCGCAATTAATGGAAATATTTCTTGTTGCGAGAATAACTTTAAAACCGTTTGCTCATTTTTTTGGCTATGTATGTCATTTTAGAGCTCTTTTAGTACGCTGTGATAACCATGAATCAGATTTTTGTTTACTGCAAGGATTGCCAAGAGATGGTGGTTAGAAGAGGTGCCCTCTAGTTTTTATCTGTTTTTCAGACTCTGTAAGTGTGTAACTAATCAACATGACAACACATGGTAACTTTGCTCCATGTATATCACTGAGACACTCCTTAGCAAGCCACACACCAATTATGAGTAAATGACTTCAAATCGTTAGGCAGCTAGGTCTGCCACAAATATCTTGGAGTCACCTCGATGTTTCTGCATGTATCTTCTGAGAAAATGATGTATATAGAGGTATTAACACTTTATAAAAACAAACACAGAATAATAAAGACTTTGGTATGATAAATACTTGTGTAGACGAAAGAGGAAAAAAGTTATGACAATTAGAAATAGGTACAACTATTATGTGGTTTTGACGCATAGTCCCCCCTTAAGTTCTCTCTGCCAAACTCCACAAATGTCAGCAGAGCTTCAGCAGAGCTGAATGCCTCTGACTGATGTGATGGTGGTTAAGTTCTCTCTGCCAAACTCCACAACTGTCAGCTTGATAGGTCAACCACTGAACAGCGCTTGGTTTATTAGTATGGTTTTATAAATGTCTAGTTTTACCATCCGGTGTAAGACAATACTGCAGTTGAACATTCTTCTTTCTCCAGGCATGTACTAGCTTCTCATTGACCCCGACTGCCTCCATGTAACGTAGTTATTAGTTGTCTCTGCCAAGCACCACAACTGTCAGCAGACCTTCAGCAGAGATGAATGCCTCTGACTGGTGTGATGGTGGTTAAGTTCTCTCTGCCAAACTCCACAAATGTCAGCAGAGCTTCAGCAGAGCTGAATGCCTCTGACTGATGTGATGGTGGTTAAGTTCTCTCTGCCAAACTCCACAACTGTCAGCTTGATAGGTCAACCACTGAACAGTGCTTGGTTTATTAGTATGGTTTTATAAATGTCTAGTTTTACAATCTGGTGTAAGACAATACTGCAGTTGAACATTCTTCTTTCTCCAGGCATGCACTAGCTTCTCATTGACCCCGACTGCCTTCATGTATTAGTTGTCTCTGCCAAGCACACAACTGCCAGCAGACCTTCAGCAGAGCTGAATGCCTCTGACTGGTGTGATGGTGGTTAAGTTCTCTCTGCCAAGCTCCACAACTGTCAGCAGAGCTTCAGCAGAGCTGAATGCCTCTGATTGGTGTGATGGTGGCCATTGTCAGAACTCATGCTTATTCATGGGCATATAAACTGCTCTCACTTCTTCACCTGTTGATCAGCCTATAGTACTGATAGTTTTGTGAATTTGTAATTAGTGAATAACTAAATGCTAGCAGTGACTGCAAGGCATTGTGTGGCGAGCAAAGATGCAATAAGAAAAAACATCAATTTGAGATCCCAGTATTTTTTAGATCATATTGTTCTAAGTCTATAAATTTTGATGTCATCAGATTGGATTGTAATAATTATGGAGAAGAAGCAGAGTTGTATATTCCTTACAGTTTTCAAACTGGGGAAGAGTACCAGCTAATAATGTATTGACAGTGACGATATTTCCAGTTTAGTAGTAATAACATTATAATAACCTTCTCCATCAATAATCAACTTGAAATTGTATACACTCGATGTTTTGACTAGATGCTCCAGGAATTATATTGAGAAGGTTAGTCAACTGAGAGTTCATTGGGAAATAAAATATGTATAATATTTTAATATATTATGTATAAATAATAAAATAATAAATTAATTAATATATTACACAAATTAATTTTTTAAATAATAATAATAAATATAATAATAATAATAATAATAATAATAATAATAATAATAATAATAATAATAATAATAATAATAATAATAATAATAATAATAATGATAGTGATAGTGATAGTGATAGTGATAGTGATAGTGATAATGGATAATGATAATGACAATGATAATGATAATAATGATAATGATAATAATAAAGTTAGCCATACTGGCCCATTAAATTGAACACCAGCAGAGCTCATTCAACTCAGTAGTACTGAATCCTCAGTGAGGCTCGTCTTGAGCTGTTAAAGGCTGCCAACCTCTCAGTCGTCCACTCTATTTTGTTTGGGGCCTGTTTTCTAGTTGCCTCTGTCAGTGGTGCTGCTACTGACCCAATATCCTGGAACAAAGCATCTGTAATAGTTTGCAAGGCCAAGGAAAGCTCTCATGTCTTTCTTCTTCACTGGTTTGGGGTACTGAGTGAGTGCTTCAATCTTTGCCTGCAATGGTCGTACTTCTCCTGCTCCGACCATGTGTCCAAGGTACTGGCAGTTTGGCTCAGCTAGGTAACATTTCTTTGGTTTCAGAGTCAATCCTGTCTCCTCGAGTCTGGAAAATACTGCTTCTAGGTGGTCCACATGCTCCTCCAGATTTGTGCTGAAGACCACAATGTCATCCATGTAAGCAGCTGCAAAGGAGGCCATGCCAGCCAGCATACTGTTCATTAGACGCTGGAATACCAATGGTGAACCAAATGGCATTCTCACATATTCCCATTTACCATGTGGGGTGATAAAAGCTGTTGTGCTGAATGAGTCCTTGTGGACTATGACTTGGTGGTATCCCCTCTCCAGATCCAATGTTAAAATATGGGTTGCTCGACCCAGTTTGTCGATCAACTCTTTTATTCTTGGTGGTAGGGGGAATGGGTCTGATTTTGTGAACTGCGTTTAGGCGTCTATAGTCAATGCACAACCGTTCTCCTACATCCTTCTTTCCCACGAGTAGTGCTGGTGATGCCCATGGACTATTATTATTATTATTATTATTATTGTTGTTGTTGTTGTTGTTGTTGTTATTGTTATTGCTATTATTATTATTATTATTATTATTATTATTATTATTATTATTATTATTATTATTATTATTATTATTATTATTATTATTATTATTATTATTATTATTATTATTATTATTATTATTATTATTATTATTATTATTATTATTATTATTATTATTATTATTATTATATTATTATTATTACTACTACTACTACTACTACTACTACTACTATTATATTATTATTACTACTACTACTACTACTACTACTACTATTATTATTATTATATATGTAATTGTTGTTTTATTTATATTTATGTACGTTTTTATTTGTTGTTCATTTAATTTTATTCATTTTTTATATTTGTTAATTTTTTTATTATATTTATTTATTATTATTATTTTTTTTAACATCTGGTGCATGTGATGGGCACATGTACTGGCAAGTGGTGGATAGCTAGCTACTGGTATATAACAGGCTCACGTGAGCCTTAGCGTCTCATTATTCCTGATGACGACCAGAGCATCTAGTCAAAACATCGAGTGAATAAAAATTGAAGTTGATTATTGAGAAGGTGATTTTAAAATTATATTATCATTGAATTTGCACGTTATTGCTCCGTGTAATGTATGTATGTAAGCCTGAAGTTTTTCATGATTATGTGGGCTCTTACTTCACTCAACGATAACAATGTTCAAATGTACGTAGGGTGTCGAGCAAAGACGTGGGGCAATGTATGGGTGGAAACCAAAATATATGAGAGTAGTTAAGTTACAGAGCAGTTCACACACGCTCACACTTAACATAGTAACACGGGGAGTCTAGTGAAGGTGTGGCAATGTATGGGTGGAAACCAAAATATATGAGAGTAGTTAAGTTCGTACATACGGAGGCCGTTGATTGCTCCGTGTAATGAACCTACGTACGCACACACGCTAGAGGAAGGTTTTCCATAGCCTGGCTCTCCTCAGCTGCTCTGTGTGTACAGCTGCTCTGCTCTTTCTCGCTCACTTCTTTCCGATTCTCATCTTTTTTGTTTTCCGACCATCTCTTATTGTGCAAATAAGCACATGCAAATAAGCACATGCACATACTTGCAGTGTAGTTCCCATGCACATGTATGGAGGCTGTTTATTGCTTCGTATGATCGCCTGCCATTGTAGTACTTGTCTATTTATTATTAATCGTCGAGCGAAGTGAGACAATGCAAGTCTCACTTTGCTCGACGATTAATTAAATAGATAAATAGACAAACAATGCAATGGTAGGTGATTCTTTTAAAATGAAAGCCACATTGTGCACCAGCATTCAAGTGTTGCATATTGTGCACCAGCATTCAAGTGTTGCATATTGTGCACCAGCATTCAAGTGTTGCATATTGTGCACCAGCATTCAAGTGTTGCATATTGTGCACCAGCATTCAAGTGTTGCATATTGTGCACCAGCATTCAAGTGTTGCACATTGTGCACCAGCATTCAAGTGTTGCATATTGTGCACCAGCATTCAAGTGTTGCATATTGTGCACCGGCATTCAAGTGTTGCATATTGTGCACCAGCATTCAAGTGTTGCACATTGTGCACCAGCATTCAAGTGTTGCATATTGTGCACCAGCATTCAAGTGTTGCATATTGTGCACCGGCATTCAAGTGTTGCATATTGTGCACCGGCATTCAAGTGTTGCACATTGTGCACCGACATTCAAGTGTTGCACATTGTGCACCAGCATTCAAGTGTTGCACATTGTGCACCGACATTCAAGTGTTGCATATTGTGCACCGGCATTCAAGTGTTGCATATTGTGCACCAGCATTCAAGTGTTGTATATTGTGCACCAGCATTCAAGTGTTGCATATTGTGCACCAGCATTCAAGTGTTGCACATTGTGCACCAGCATTCAAGTGTTGCATATTGTGCACCAGCATTCAAGTGTTGCATGTTGTGCACCGGCATTCAAGTGTTGCATATTGTGCACCGGCATTCAAGTGTTGCATATTGTGCACCAGCATTCAAGTGTTGCATATTGTGCACCAGCATTCAAGTGTTGCATATTGTGCACCAGCATTCAAGTGTTGCATATTGTGCACCAGCATTCAAGTGTTGCATATTGTGCACCAGCATTCAAGTGTTGCACATTGTGCACCGGCATTCAAGTGTTGCATATTGTGCACCAGCATTCAAGTGTTGCATATTGTGCACTAGCATTCAAGTGTTGCATATTGTGCACCAGCATTCAAGTGTTGCATATTGTGCACCAGCATTCAAGTGTTGCATATTGTGCACCAGCATTCAAGTGTTGCATATTGTGCACCAGCATTCAAGTGTTGCACATTGTGCACCAGCATTCAAGTGTTGCATATTGTGCACCAGCATTCAAGTGTTGCATATTGTGCACCAGCATTCAAGTGTTGCATATTGTGCACCAGCATTCAAGTGTTGCATATTGTGCACCGGCATTCAAGTGTTGCATATTGTGCACCAGCATTCAAGTGTTGCACATTGTGCACCGGCATTCAAGTGTTGCATATTGTGCACCAGCATTCAAGTGTTGCATATTGTGCACCGGCATTCAAGTGTTGCATATTGTGCACCAGCATTCAAGTGTTGCATATTGTGCACCAGCATTCAAGTGTTGCATATTGTGCACCGGCATTCAAGTGTTGCATATTGTGCACCAGCATTCAAGTGTTGCATATTGTGCACCAGCATTCAAATGTTGCACCAGCATTCAAGTGTTGCATATTGTGCACCAGCATTCAAGTGTTGCATATTGTGCACCAGCATTCAAGTGTTGCATATTGTGCACCGGCATTCAAGTGTTGATTATTGTGCACCAGCATTCAAGTGTTGCATATTGTGCACCGGCATTCAAGTGTTGCATATTGTGCACCAGCATTCAAGTGTTGCATATTGTGCAACAGCATTCAAGTGTTGCATATTGTGCACCAGCATTCAAGTGTTGCATATTGTGCACCAGGATTCAAGTGTTGCATATTGTGTACCAGCATTCAAGTGTTGCATATTGTGCACCAGCATTCAAGTGTTGCATATTGTGCACCAGCATTCAAGTGTTGCATGTTGTGCACCAGCATTCAAGTGTTGCATATTGTGCACCGGCATTCAAGTATTGCATATTGTGCACCGGCATTCAAGTGTTGTATATTGTGCACCAGCATTCAAGTGTTGCATATTGTGCACCGGCATTCAAGTGTTGCATATTGTGCACCAGCATTCAAGTGTTGCATATTGTGCACCGGCATTCAAGTGTTGCATATTGTGCACCGGCATTCAAGTGTTGCATATTGTGCACCGGCATTCAAGTGTTGCATATTGTGCACCGGCATTCAAGTGTTGCATATTGTGCACCGGCATTTAAGTGTTGCATATTGTGCACCAGCATTCAAGTGTTGCATATTGTGCACCAGCATTCAAGTGTTGCATATTGTGCACCAGCATTCAAGTGTTGCATATTGTGCACCAGCATTCAAGTGTTGCATATTGTGCACTGGCATTCAAGTGTTGCATATTGTGCACCAGCATTCAAGTGTTGCATATTGTGCACAGCACATGAACTAGAGTGTGCACTGCATTATGGTGTGTGTGTGTGTGTGCATGCTGTGTGTACAAAGATGTTCCTTGTTCCTCAGCTGAGCACACCTACAGTATATTTGTATTGATGCATGCCTGGTGTCCTTGCAGTGTCATAGGTCTGAACTTGGGCACTTGCATTGCCTTCTTTGTCATCATCGGAGACTTGGCTCCTCCGATCATCGCACAAGCCACTGCCGTAAACTGGGTACGACTTATGTATACTAGGTCATGTAACCATACCTTACATTAAATCATGTAACTATGACTTGTACTAACTAGACCATGACTTACATTTGACCATGTAACTATGACTTACACTGGATCATGTAACCATACCTTACACTAAATTGTTTAATTATGACTTACACTAAATCATGTGACCGCACCTTACACTAAATCGTGTAACTGTACAACTTACACTAGAGCATGTAACCATGCCTTACACTAGACCATGTAACTACGACTTACACTAGATCATGTAACCGCACCATACACTAAATTGTGTAACTGAATTACACTAGATCATGTAACCATGACTTACACTAGACTGTGTAACTGTGAGCATGTAACCACACCTTACACTAAATTGTGTAACTACAACTTACACTAGATCATGTAACCACACCTTACACTAAACCATGTAACTACAACTTACACTAGATCATGTAACCACATCTTACACTAAATCGTGTAACTACCACCTACACTAGATCATGTAATCACACCTTACACTAGACCATGTAACTACGACTTATACTGGATCATGTATGACCTACACTAGATCACAACAACAAAAATGTCACATTATAATTATCTCCTGATAATCATGTCCTCAGTCACTGCCGCTCCTGCGGGCAGTGATCTTATGCATGGCTGCACTATTTGTCACGTTCCCCCTCGGCCTCCTCCGCTCAGTGGACAGTCTAAGTGCCATCAGTGTCGGCTCCATCCTCTTCTACATGATTCTGGTGCTGCAACTCTTCCAGCTATTTGTGCAGAACTTGGTGTGGGGGTTGCAGTATGAAGTCAATCTCTGGGACAACTCAGGACTCCTCAAGTGCATTCCGATATTTGCTCTGGCCTTTGCTTGTCAAACGTAGGTTGCTCATTCTTTGTTCCGTGTATGTATGGTTAGAGGCGTGTCAATCTCTCGTCAAGTTAGTAGCAGTAAGTAACATAACCTTAACACTAGCCCTAGCCCTAACCAAGTATGCTAGTAATGACCAGCCTTAGCCCTGATGCATTATTAGAATGATGCATAATTGGAGCTTTTATAGAGTGTAGTGATGAAGAAAGTTCACTCAACGAACTGACATAGTAGATACGACTTTCTCCATAATCAACTTAAATTTACTCACTCGACATTTCGACTAGATACTCTAGCCTTAAAAAATTCTTGACGAAGGCTAGGGCATCTCACTATTCCTGATGAAGGCTAGAGCATCTCACTATTCCTGATGAAGGTTAGAGCATCTCACTATTCCTGATGAAGGCTAGAGCATCTCACTATTCCTGATGAAGGTTAGAGCATCTCACTATTCCTGATGAAGGCTAGAGCATCTCACTATTCCTGATGAAGGCTAGAGAATCTCACTATTCCTGATGAAGGCTAGAGCATCTCACTATTCCTGATGAAGGCTAGAGCATCTCACTATTCCTGATGAAGGCTAGAGCATCTCACTATTCCTGATGAAGGCTAGAGCATCTCACTATTCCTGATGAAGGCTAGAGCATCTCACTATTCCTGATGAAGGCTAGAGCATCTCACTATTCCTGATGAAGGCTAGAGCATCTCACTATTCCTGATGAAGGCTAGAGCATCTCACTATTCCTGATGAAGGCTAGAGCATCTCACTACTCCTGATGAAGGCTAGAGCATCTCACTACTCCTGATGAAAGCTAGAGCATCTAGCCAAAATGTCGAGTGAGTAAATTTAAGTCGATTATGGAGAAAGTCATTACAAAAATGTGTTTAGACGGTCTCTGGTCGGAATGGAATGGTCTGTTTCATGTGCACATATTTTACTCACACATAAACATGTGACTAAAGTCTAAACAGGTTGGACGTCTTAATCAATGTCTTTATCAGACACGTGCTATACTTTGCATGTTGTTATTGTGTTGTTTTTTCAGGCAGCTTTTTGTCATCTATGCTGCCTTGCAAGACTCTAGTTTCCGGAGGATATCAGTGGTGATAAATGGTGCCACATACTCAGTTGCTTCACTCTATTTCCTGGTATGCTATGCATAGATGAGCGTGTGTGTGTGTGGTGTGTGGTGTGTGTGTGTGGTGTGTGGTGTGTGTGTGTGGTGTGTGTGTGTGTGTGTGTGTGTGGTGTGTGTGAAGATCGACTCACACTCTAACTTGTAAAGAGGATGTTGCACTTGTAACCTTGTTCCATGCCTCTATAGACGCTTTACTTCAACCTGCCTCAACCCAGTGTGGTGTTGGTCCAGTGGGTGTCCCCATATAGCTATTGTCAACCCACTTCAACCTGCCTCAACCCAGTGTGATGTTGGTCCAGTGGGTGTCCCCATAGAGCTATTGTCAACCTACTTCAACCTGCCTCAGCCCAGTGTGATGTTGGTCCAGTGGGTGTCCCCATAGAGCTATTGTCAACCTACTTCAACCTGCCTCCACCCAGTGTGGGTGTGGTCCAGTGTGTGTCCCCATAGAGCTATTGTCAACCTACTTCAACCTGCCTCAACCCTGTGTAGTGTTGGTCCAGTGTGTGTACCCATAGAGCTATTGTCAACCTACTTCAACCTGCCTCAACCCAGTGTGGGTGTGGTCCAGTGTGTGTCCCCATAGAGCTATTGTCAACCTACTTCAACCTGCCTCAACCCTGTGTGATGTTGGTCCAGTGTGTGTCCCTAGAGAGCTATTGTCAACCTACTTCAACCCAGTGTGATGTTGGTCCAGTGTGTATCCCCATAGAGCTATTGTCAACCTACTTCAACCTACCTCAACCCAGTGTGGTGTTGGTCCAGTGTGTATCCCCATAGAGCTATTGTCAACCTACTTCAACCTACCTCAACCCAGTGTGATGTTGGTCCAGTGTGTGTCCCCATAGAGCTATTGTCAACCTACTTCAACCTACCTCAACCCAGTGTGATGTTGGTCCAGTGTGTGCACCCATAGAGCTATTGGCAACCTTAAATTGCCTTCTCAATAATCAACTTCAAATTGTATTCACTTGATGTTTCGACTAGATGCTCTAGCCTTGATCAGGAATAATGAGATGCTAAGGCTCGCGTGAGCCTGTTATATACCAGTAGCTAGCTATCCACCACATGCCAGTACACATGTCTAGCATGTGCATTGGATGTAAAATAATAATAATAATAATAATAATAATAATAATAATAATAATAATAATAATAATAATAATAATAATAATAATAATAATAATAATAATAATAATAATAATAATAATAATAATAATAATAATAATAATAATATAATAATAATAATAATAATAATATAATAATAATAATAATAATAATAATAATAATATAATAATAATAATAATAATAATACCAAAATAATTAACTAATTAACAATAAATACATAAATAAAGAACTAAAAAGTTAATTGATAACTATATAGCATGTGTTAATTAGGGGTGTTAAAATTAGGGATGTTAATGAATAAAATAATAATAATAATAATTTAAAAAAATAACAATAAAATAAAAAATAAAATAATAATAATAATAATAATAATAATAATTATTATTATTATTATTATTATTATTATTATTATTATTATTATTATTATTATTATTATTATTATTATTATTATTATTATTATTATTATTATTATTATTATTATTATTATTATTATTATTATTATTATTATCAATGTATATATAAGTAAATAATAATAATAATAATAATAAAATTAATAAATAATAAAATAAATAAAGAAGATGAAGATGATGATGTAATAATGTAATAATATAACAATAATATTTAAAAAACAATAATAATTAAAAAATTAAAAAAATTAATTTTTTTTAAAATTAATTAAAATAAGAATCACTATGGTGGTCGTGGCTTCAAGTTCAGGCTATTCAGAGTAGCTCCCCAGCAGCCAGGCAAGTCCATTCTTCCACAGTCTCCATTGAACCGCTCACACTTTAGTGCTAGGCTGATGTGCAATGCCTCCTTCACTAGCAGTTCCTTCTGTCTTCTGGCCTTGTCCAAGATGGTGACTTCCTCCCACAAAGTAAGATGTCCATTATCCCATGCATGCTCAGCAATTGCAGACTTCTCTTTATTACACTTTCTACAGGCATCTTGATGTTCTTTCACTCTGGTCTCCAGTCTTCTGATCGCCTCCCCTATGTAGTATTTCCCACATCTACAAGGGATGCGGTACACAACACACGAGTGCCAGAAGACAGAAGGAACTGCTAGTGAAGGAGCCATTGCACATCAGCCTAGCACCAAAGTGTGAGCGGTTCTATGGAAGGGACTTGCCTGGCTGCTGGGGAGCTACTCTGAAGAGCCTGAACTTGAAGCCACGACCATATTATTAATATTATTGTTGTTGTTGTTGTTGTTGATTTATATATATATATATATATATATATATATTTTTAATATTTTTTTAAATATCCGGTGCACGTGCTAGGCGCATGTGCCGGTTCATGTGATGGGTGCATGTACTGGCACGTGGTAGATAGCTAGCTACTGGTATATAGCAGGCTCACGTGAGCCTTAGCATCTCATTATTCCTGATGAAGGCTAGAGTATCTAGTTGAAACGTCGAGTAAATATATTTCGAAGTTGATTATTGAGAAGGTGATTATAATGTTATTATGTATCAATTGAGAGTTCATGAGAGTTTATTGTCAACCTACTTCAACCTGCCTCAACCCAGTGTGATGTTGGTCCAGTGTGTGTCCCCATAGAGCTATTGTCAACCTACTTCAACCTGTCTCAACCCAGTGTGGGGCTGACCCTCCATTAACAGGGTTAATGGCTGATGACACGTACACAACCTCTTGACTGATTCTTTTTCCTTCTTTCTTTTCAGGTGGCATTTTTTGGATATGTCTCTTTTTACAACATAGGGGTCAAAGGAGATGTTCTCTCCAACTTTGGTGTCGGCCTTTTCTCTCAACTCTCGAGACTTGGTGAGCTCAGTGTGAGTTTAGTCTCATGTGACTTGGAATCCTATACTGGCCATTTTGTAAATTACTCTGCATCTCTCACCTTCTTATGTGAACATCTTAGGCTTCTCTGTCTCTGTGATGGTGAGCTTTCCATTGATGATCTTCCCTTGTCGAATGTGCATCAACTCTCTCTTCTTCTCCAGAAAGTCCCAAGAGCTCCACGTGGAAGAACCCATCCCTCAGCAGAGGTTTGTGGTTATCACTGCCGTCATCATTGGTTTCACACTGGCAGTTGCCATTCTTGTTCCTAATGGTGAGGAGTAGTTTGTCCTGTTGTTCCTAATGATGAGGAGTAGTTTGACCTGTTGTTCCTAATGGTGAGGAGTAGTTTGACCTGTTGTTCCTAATGATGAGGAGTAGTTTGACCTGTTGTTCCTAATGATGAGGAGTAGTTTGACCTGTTGTTCCTAATGATGAGGAGTAGTTTGACCTGTTGTTCCTAATGGTGAGGAGTAGTTTGTCCTGCTGTTCCTAATGATGAGGAGTAGTTTGACCTGTTGTTCCTAATGGTGAGGAGTAGTTTGACCTGTTGTTCCTAATGGTGAGGAGTAGTTTGACCTGTTGTTCCTAATGATGAGGAGTAGTTTGTCCTGTTGTTCCTAATGATGAGGAGTAGTTTGTCCTGTTGTTCCTAATGATGAGGAGTAGTTTGACCTGTTGTTCCTAATGATGAGGATAGTTTGACCTGTTGTTCCTAATGGTGAGGAGTAGTTTGACCTGTTGTTCCTAATGGTGAGGAGTAGTTTGACCTGTTGTTCCTAATGGTGAGGAGTAGTTTGACCTGTTGTTCCTAATGATGAGGAGTAGTTTGACGTGTTGTTCCTAATGATGAGGAGTAGTTTGTCCTGTTGTTCCTAATGATGAGGAGTAGTTTGTCCTGTTGTTCCTAATGGTGAGGAGTAGTTTGTCCTGTTGTTCCTAATGATGAGGAGTAGTTTGACCTGTTGTTCCTAATGGTGAGAGTAGTTTGTCCTGTTGTTCCTAATGATGAGGAGTAGTTTGACCTGTTGTTCCTAATGATGAGGAGTAGTTTGACCTGTTGTTCCTAATGGTGAGGAGTAGTTTGACCTGTTGTTCCTAATGATGAGGAGTAGTTTGTCCTGTTGTTCCTAATGATGAGGAGTAGTTTGACCTGTTGTTCCTAATGATGAGGAGTAGTTTGACCTGTTGTTCCTAATGATGAGGAGTAGTTTGTCCTGTTGTTCCTAATGGTGAGGAGTAGTTTGTCCTGTTGTTCCTAATGATGAGGAGTAGTTTGACCTGTTGTTCCTAATGGTGAGAGTAGTTTGTCCTGTTGTTCCTAATGATGAGGAGTAGTTTGACCTGTTGTTCCTAATGATGAGGAGTAGTTTGTCCTGTTGTTCCTAATGATGAGGAGTAATTTGACCTGTTGTTCCTAATGGTGAGAGTAATTTGACCTGTTGTTCCTAATGATGAGGAGTAGTTTGTCCTGTTGTTCCTAATGGTGAGGAGTAGTTTGACCTGTTGTTCCTAATGGTGAGAGTAGTTTGACCTGTTGTTCCTAATGATGAGGAGTAGTTTGACCTGTTGTTCCTAATGATGAGGAGTAGTTTGACCTGTTGTTCCTAATGGTGAGGAGTAGTTTGACCTGCTGTTCCTAATGGTGAGGAGTAGTTTGACCTGTTGTTCCTAATGATGAGGAGTAGTTTGACCTGTTGTTCCTAATGGTGAGGAGTAGTTTGACCTGCTGTTCCTAATGATGAGGAGTAGTTTGACCTGTTGTTCCTAATGGTGAGGAGTAGTTTGACCTGTTGTTCCTAATGGTGAGGAGTAGTTTGGCCTGTTGTTCCTAATGGTGAGGAGGAGTTTGACCTGTTGTTCCTAATGGTGAGGAGTAGTTTGACCTGTTGTTCCTAATGATGAGGAGTAGTTTGACCTGTTGTTCCTAATGATGAGGAGTAGTTTGTCCTGTTGTTCCTAATGAGTAGTTTTTCCTGTTGTTCCTAATGGTGAGGAGTAGTTTGACCTGTTGTTCCTAATGGTGAGGAGTAGTTTGACCTGTTGTTCCTAATGGTGAGGAGTAGTTTGACCTGTTGTTCCTAATGGTGAGGAGTAGTTTGACCTGTTGTTCCTAATGGTGAGGAGTAGTTTGACCTGTTGTTCCTAATGGTGAGGAGTAGTTTGACCTGTTGATCCTAATGGTGAGGAGTAGTATTTGAACCTCCTGCTATCTGTTTATGTTGTAATTATCTGCCCTGTGTTGTGTATTTGCGAAGAAGGCAAACTGATAATCATGTTTGTGAATGGATGTTATTATCACTTCCTGTGGCCTTGTGTTGCTGCCACCAACCAGGGACGCTTGTGTTGCTGTTACTAGGGACGCTTGTGTTGCTGCCACCAGGGACGCTTGTGTTGCTGCCACCAGCGACGCTTGTGTTGCTTTTACTAGGGACACTTGTGTTGCTGCCACCAGGGACGCTTGTGTTGCTGCCACCAGGGACGCTTGTGTTGCTGCCACCAGGGACGCTTGTGTTGCTGCCACCAGGGACGCTTGTGTTGCTGCCACCAAGGGTGCTTGTGTTGCAGTTACTAGGGACACTTGTGTTGCTGCCACCAGGGACGCTTGTGTTGCTGCCACCAGGGACGCTTGTGTTGCTGCCACCAAGGGTGCTTGTGTTGCTGTTACTAGGGACGCTTTTGTTGCTGCCACCAGGGATGCTTGTGATGCTGTCAGGGACATTTTAGGGAATTTAGCGGCCTTCAAAATAGGTAGATTATCACTTGGCCCTCTCAATTTAGCAAAGACTAGATCTATAGAAGGGTTCTCTCTAACCTAATCACTGTTATTCTGACTGCATAAACTGAGCAGCTCAAGTCAATCAACGTTAGTTACTCATTTGTCAAAACAGGTTAACAAAGCTCTAACACACCACCAAGCCCAGGCATCTGGATGGTGGGCAAGTTACCTTTCGTAACCTCATTCCATTCAGGGCGGCTTATTTGAATTAAATTCAGCACCATTGACATTCCATTGCATGCTGTAGGGTGGGGATTTTCTCAAGTGTCCATAATTTTGTGCTTTAAGAAGAAGGTTAAAATTTTAGAGGATCATGGATACTGAACCTGTGATGGTCATTCACGGGTGGTGGGCAAGGGAGGGGAAGGAGGGAGTTCTTCTCAGGAACTAATATAGTTCAGCAAGTTTCTCCATGTAACTGCTTCCTTGTATGGCTTGCTGGTTAGGGGGGGGGGAATTTCATGCAGATTGAGCATGGTACACATGGATGCATTGTGGTGTGGTACAGAATTAGTTTTTATAAGACATCCTCCTCTGATATTCTTATTAAAGCATGGAGAGGTATCTATCGTTTGGACTAAACTAAAATTACAGGGAAGAGGTTATGAGAGTTTGAACATGACCTATTCACCACAGACAATTAGGTCTCCTTAAAGGTTGACTAACAACCCAATATGCGAGGTTTTAGCAACAAAGTGGGAGGAGTGAGAAGGCTGAGGATCAAGGTGGATCCATTCTCACCCTGACCCTAGACCTTATTGCATCCATGTGTCTCCATGTGGAGAAGTAGTGACCAGGTCACTAAATCTCCACCAAGAGTGCTGTATGGCTACTACCTCTTTGGCACAATTCAAAGGGAATTATGCATTGTCAACTAATGGTATGATGGATTAATTATTGTCATAGTGGAGACGGTGTTGAGTCTGACCGGGGCCACCATGGGAACAATCGTGTCATTCATCCTTCCTTCGGTGATATTCCTAAACGTAGCGGGTTGGAACGCGGAGTACTCCATCAGAGCGAAGGTGAAAAGAGGCAGCTACATACGGCATACTGTGTTCCGTGTACAGGCACACTACTGCAGGTCCGGGCCCGAAGATCCCGTGGCAAAAGTCCGAGTGGTAGTTGATGTAATATGATGTGGAGGATTTCAGCTAGGAAGTGGAGGCATTCTGAGGTCGCTGTGCTTCAAGGATGACTCCCAGCTGAGGTCCTTCACACGTCAGCTGCCACTCAACTCTGGGTTGCTGCCCAGGTTGTGCTTATATATGCAACTTCTGGTTATTATGGTCATTGTAGACCCTCTGTGTTCTGAAATCACCAATTTACAGCACACACATTACCCTTACAGGCTTTCATCGTCCATTTATCATTGTCCGTCTGTCCGTGGATCTCTCTCTTGTGTGTGCCCCACAGGTGTGTTTGGTAATAGGTATGAGTGTGATGCTGCTAAGTACCACGTCCATTATCCAGTCGGAGATGAACGGTGCGGGACTGGAGGACATAGTTGAACAGATGCAGCCGATGCCGGCAGGTATAGATGATATAAATGGGAGGGGCATGATCGGACATCAAGTGATCAATGCTGAGCACAAGGATATGCCAAATCTTGTGTATGACGGAGCCGCTAAACTTCCTCCAGACCCAAACGTCAGGTATGATGATGTTGATCAAGTTCATAGGCTGGATAAGAATAATTTGAAAGAACCAGACCACCACAATCTAGTTGGGGGAAAGGGAGTGCAGAAACTGGGTCAAAACATCGAATATGATGTGCTTGATCAAGTTAAGATTGAACCAGACCACTATCTCAATGGGGAGAAGCGAGTGGGGAAACCAGGCCAAGCAGAAGTCCCTCCTCAACCTCAAGTTCCACCCAATCAGGAGCAGCACGGCCAGGGGGAGAACCAAGGAGAGAACATCCCCCAGGTGAACCCTCCCCATCGGAACCTGCAAGCTCATCCTGCAAAGGTTGGTGCTGCTTCTGATGTCCGTGAGGCAAGGCTAGAAGAAAACAGAGATTTAAAACTGGTTGAAGAAGAAGGTGGTGACCAAGGACAGTTGCAAAATGATGCATTGAAGCTCAGTGCCCAGTTGAATCAGCTGGAGGAAGAGAATAAGGGCTTGAAGGAAAGGCAGAAAACTATTGAGCAGAACCAAGTGGAAGAATTGCTCAAAGAAAGTGTTGCTGAAGAAAAGAAGGGCGAGCAGAATGGAGGTGGAAACGATGTTCCTGTTGCCAGAGTTGATGCAGCCGTTGAAATAGCTCGGGAGAAAGAGGAAGGGGTTGGTATAGAGGGAGAGAACAAGCTTGGAAGAGATGGAGGTGTAAATCATGATGTCCAACGTCCGGCTGCTGTTGCAAACGAGAATAATGCAGTAGGGCAAAGAGGACAGGTGGAGGAAAGTGTCGCAAGAAAACAATCTCTCCATGCTGGTGGTGAAGAGAAGATAGCCATTGACAAACTACTGACCCATGAAAACAGTCTGGGGGCAGATGATGACGGCAAAAGAAAGACAGCCGGATGGAAACGGTCATCATTTCTGTAATAGAACTTTCTGTTTCTGCATCATGTATTAGATATATATACCTCCCAGTAGAAATAGTTTATGAATGTATATTTTATATACAAACATTTATACATGAATTCAAGGAAGAATAAATGTCTACACAAACTACATTGGTCACAAAGATTCAGATGACCCCTTTCCATTTAAAAGATGAACACCTGGGTATTGTTCTTTAATTCCTAACAAGCTCTAGTGAGGGAGTGAGGTTAGTGTATTGGTCTTACCAAGGTCTTGAGGGCAAGAGGTGTGGTGCATCTAGGTTCTCGGGCAAGGGTTTGGCGTCATCAGAAACTGCTAGTGACTTATAAGAGGTCACAGGGAGAGAGTTTCTGATAGGTTACTGGTGTCGGGTCGAGTAGCAAAATTACCTAGAGGATTTGAGCTTGTGTCGTGCATTTATGAAAGCTACAGGTATAGGCTAAGCATTGTACAGCTGATTCTGAAAAACAAAAACATTTGTGAAGATTGCCTTTTTGCAGATCATGTCTGTCACATGCACACATGTATGTAAACAAGGGATGTGTGTGTGTGTGTGTGGCTTATAGTCTCGGCTGCCTTTGGGCCTTCCTACACTTTATACCCCAGAAAGATTTTGAGCCCATAGGCCATGATTTTAAATATCCACAAGGCCAAATATTAAAGACAAATGGATCGAGTGTTCTAATAGAAGCAGGCCTGTGCCCACGTAGATCTCAACCAGTTAATTGCCTTTTACCATGTACACAAATGTATGTGTATGTATATACTTGATTGTAGATTACTACACATGCCACGTCTGGGGTCAGCTACAGCCTCCATCAAGGACTTGGTAACATTACAATAACCTTCTCAATGATCAACTTGAAATTATATTCTCCTTGACATTTCGACTAGATACACCAGGAATAATGGTAACAGTTGCTCAGAAGCGGGAACTACACAAAACAGAGCTGCAGAACCATTGTGTCCTTCTTTCTGTTTGTGATGCCCTCGAATCTGATTTATTGTAAGCAAGTTGGAAAGATAGAAACAAAAGAAAAATGGTTTTATAAAAATAAAAAAGATTTAGAAATGAATTGACTTATTACAATAATTGTATCCATGTATATAGACCAACTGTTTGAATGGTAAAGGGTCATCTAGTTTGGGGTCTACCTGAGTAGAATCCAACACAGTTAATTGTTCTCATTTTATGTTTTGTGCGTTTAGCCAGTGAAAGTGCGAGCATTAGGTTGGCAAGGCTTTTGGACACTAACTTGTTTATTGTTCAAACTATTTTCAGCCGGCACCACCAAATATTCCATAGATCCTCTTCAATCAGCTTTTTTTGTTTCAACCAAAATAGTTCAGTCTTCACAGGGCTAATTAAAAAGTGAACACAATTAATGCACACTTCCACAACCAAACAAGAGTGCTTCATTATCTCTCCTCAGTCCTTAAAATATGCCGCACCTGTCTGGGACCCTCACATCACCTCATCCGAGTTATAGCAAAAGTTCAGAGGTTTGCTCTGGAGATGGCTTCTAGGAGATAGAGTGATGATTACAACTCATTACTGTGGGATGGGCTGTCCACTGGCTTATAGAAGAAAAATCTTGCTTATACTGGGGGAAGAAAGAGTGAGTGATGGAAAATGGCATGAGAGAAGAACAACATAAGATAGGGATAGCTACTACATCTTCTCTCATCTCTCAAAATCTATGAATTTAGACCACATGGAGAAGGCGATTTCTCACTGGTAGCTAAGTGACTGGTTTTAGTTGAACCCCCCCCCCCCCCATCTCAGATGGGCAGTTTCAGAATCAGAAGCACATGAGTTTTCTCCCCCCCCCTCCTAGCAAATAAACAGCTAGCTGGACTGTTGGGGTGGAAACAGACCTGCAGCTGTGTATGCAGCTATGGCTTCAGCATTGAAAGCTCACTCAGACTCTCTCCAGATTCACCGAGGCGATCAGTTACAGTTGATTACAGTTTAGCAAACCACCCACATTAAGGCTAAGGGCTGTATCAGTAATCTATAAATAAATAAATGTTGGGGCAGTGAATGTGGACAGTTGGCTGTTAATATGGCTCTTTTGAGAGTAGCATTTGAATATGAACTCATGAATATATATAAGAATATGAAGACTATTCGTCTTGTAACTTAACTTTCCTTAGATAAATTTCCTTTAGTTAAAAGTATATATATGCATACGTAATCAGTTTTATTAATCCACTCGGCCTCTCTTCCATCATTGAAAAATTAGATGACAAAGTGCAGAAAATGATACTTCACATAATACACTTCCCACAAAGTAAAACATATTATGATAATTTGATGAGTTACTGGAAATGTCTGAGGAATGCATTCCGACAATGCACTAATAATTGTTATATTGGCCTCTGTTTTGGTGTGGAAATTCGAATGTTATTTCTACAGCTAAGTTTGAATTCTCTTCCAAGGACATACATTTCTCATAATAGCAAGTGCTTATTTGCATTGAATATTCAGCTGCAATAATTTCCTTGTACTCATTAGAAAACCTCATTTCCAACTGTTCGTCAATAAATGGGCAGTACACAAGAGCAATCTGATGGAGTCTGGCGAGTCATGACCTTATACTGTGCTTAAGTTCTATTCTACTTCAACAGTCATCTCTTCTGGCATCTTGATGCAGCCATTACATCTCCGTAAAGCAAAAGATCACAATGTTTAGCTTGTAGTGCTAGTGTCTCTGGACATGAGAACTGCCTAGGAAACAAATATGAGCCTACGTATGAAGTGGCATAAATCCTGGACTCTGTACTGCTCTCTTATTCTGTCCATGATTTCTAATATTGTGCCGCAGCTGTGTAATGTTGCAGACTGAACTGGACCGAGTTATAATAAATTCCTTGAGAGTCCAGGGGGGGGAGGGGGAAATGAACAAATTTAAATTTAGCTTGGTTTATACAGGCATGTTTAGCAACCCGCTACTGACTGGAGGGAAAAGAAGAAAGGGGGGAAGAAACCCACTAAAAAAAAACCCCAAAACAACAAAAAACACTAACGAACAAACAAACTTCATAGATAAGCAGCTGGTGAATATTCATAAACTACTGCTAGGAGGGGACTATACCAGACCAAAAAAAAAGGTTACGAATATTTAGAGCTTCATAGATTCTGCTTTCTTCACTGATATATATATAGCTAAAAGATGTTGGATAGTCTGACTATGCCAAAGTTACTGCAGATAAAGTGGGATAAAGTGGGGTACCTCAAAACCTGAGGACATACCTGATTTTGCAAATTATATAGTGCTAGGCAGCTGAAATTCGTTAGTCTCAACGTTGCATAGTTACAACTTGAGCTGTGCTTGATGTGGATGTGAAAGGATTTCTTTTCCAAGAATGATTCTCCGCAGCCGTGGCAGAAACACTACGACGATGGCTACAATGGGGAACGAATAAAAGCGTTAACAAAATAACATCTAGCAGTACTGTGGCAAGAAATGTGGGCAAAGAATTCCGTCGCGACCCATCGACACTTTAAGTGCAAACGCTTCACCACTTACTCAAGTTTTAGCGCCTAATGGGTAGGACTTCCAATTTTTTCCCCAACCAGGAACCACAACCTTGCACAATCAAGCACTCAGATTTCCACTTCAGCTGCAATAACTTGTTATACCCTATCCAACATTCTTATTGAAGAGCACAGAGTGATCTATCTCTTGAGCTATATCAAGTTCATAGTGAAGTGTGCAGAACTTATGAGCTCTAAAGATGAAGCCACATTCTGTTTTAGTGGTTCCCATTTAATGGTATAATCCCTTCCCTATTAAGCATAAATTCTGGACTTGCTCTCTTTCATTCTGTCCAGGATTTCTGCCACACTTTGCTCTAGTGCCTGCCAGCATAAACGTCCCCCCCCCGCATATTGGTGCATAAGTCCATACAGGAATCATTGTACACTGGGAGACTTCATAGGAGAAACTCGGGCACACACAGGCACGCTACATAGTGTTAACCACAAGTACATAGCAAAATGTTTGTGGTACACCTTGAAGTCACTCTTAAGGTGGATTTTTTATAAAAAAATTTAAATTTGACACTATCCACTTCGAATAGAAAATTTGTCCACAGAGTTCACCATAATCATAACTATTAAATGCAAAGGAAAAAATGCAAAGGAAAAAATACTACAAATGGTCAAGACAAAATTTCAATGTGTTTATATTTACAAAGTCGCGTACAATTAAAGTTGTGAGGGTGGGGAAAAGTTACGTTTTCATTAAATATGGGCTCTGGCATCTGCCATTCTAGCAGCTAATGGCGATCAAGGTGCATTTGCGGACATCATATACAGGAACTTATTTAAACTGAGAACAGTTGACTCCAACAAACACTTTTTTGCAACTGCTGAGCACATAATTATAGGTCGTTGTTTTCCATGGCATCAAGTCAAATACTGATTCGTCAAAAAAATTCCTTTTGATCTGGACAACTACTATATACCTGGAGCAGTTATTTTCATGATAATTCCAACAACAAAAAAGTTATTTTCATTCTTACTTGGGGACGTTTGCACTGGCAGGCATTACACTGGCAGGCATTACATAACTCCTGCAGACTGAACCGAGTTATAATAAATAATAAAATTCCTTGAGAGTCCAGGGAAAAATTAAATATATATTTTTGACTTGAGAAGAGTGTCCATGCCATGTTCAGTCAGTTAGCTATGCACTACTGACTGAAAACAACCCCCCCAAAAAACAACAACCCCCCCCCCAAAACAACAACAACAACAAAAAGAACAAAACAACAACAACACAGAAATTCAGACAAGAAGCTGGTGAATAATAACCATCCCTAACCACTTGTCCTGCTAAAGAGTTACAGATGACCATTCCTGGTTTACATAGCTGCTTGCAGGTGACCTGTTCATTTTTTAAATTGATGGTGAACAGCTCCTTGACTCCCTAAATGGTGGTTGATAAAAGCTACCCAATGTGAGCTGAGATATGAGCTACCCTCCAACCATAAAGTTACAGGGCGTCAGTCTCCCATAAATATGTAGAGGTTATACATTATGGCTGCCATATGCTGCCATGTGAGTTTCAACTTAGATGTTGCTTTTTGGGGGGGGGAAGGGGGGGGAGGGGTTGTCATCTACCATTTTGAAGCACGGGCCAAGCCAAACAGTTTTGCAACTTTCATTAAATCAACAGTCAAAAAAACACAATGTCCACGTATAGAAGCATACACGCAAACACCACCAAGAGTATTGAAGAGGTAACAGTGGCCAGTTTGGTTTGAGTTAGGGCCTGGCCTCAGTAGGAATGTCTTTTATGGAGAAAATGATGAGCTTCCCACTGGCCAGACCCACCAGTAAGTGACTGCACAGCTTGGTGTGGTGGTCCAGCACCACAGAAATGCAGTTGATGGATTGCAATAGGTTCAGACTGTGCAGCTGCTGAAAACTGTGGAAGAATAATATGTCGAAGAGACAAATCAATGCACCAACATTTTAGTCTCTATTTTATGAACCCCTAGGACTGCCAGTTCAATTCTTAAGTCATCAAATGCTTACACACCCCTTTAGCTTAGTCTACAACCTTTCTGGCTCAAGACTGCTTCACAACAGACGCTGGCCGAGTCTTGCATTGCATTGCGTGTTGTCAATTGACCTTTGACCACCACACGATGTTCTGATTGGTCCGAGGCTGCGTTTCAGACGCTCGATTAGAATAATTCAGCATCTGAAATGCAGCGTCAGACCAATCAGTGTCCGTCTTTGTTGATTGTTGAGCGCAATTTGAGGGTCAAAGGTCAATCGACTACACACAAAGCTCGGCCAGCATTGTGTTGTGAACCACCTTTAGGCCAATTCACATGCACAGCTGGGACCATACTCACCTAAAGAGGTTTCTGAATGTGAGGAATCCCATTGTGTTCCCTGTAATGAGGTATTTGTCAACCACCACCAAGGCGTTGATGCATTCAATTAGCTCCTTTTCCAGCAGCAACAGGCCATTGATAGTGTAGAGATGGAGGCAGGGGCGGATGGAAGCCTGCAACTGGAATGGAGTGGTGCCATAGGCCATAGATGTGTATGCAATAAAAACAGGAATGAGAGATGTGGCAGAAAATGGAAATTCAATTTATCCAATTACATGTCTGTGTGGGCAGGATAATGATGCATCTAAGAGCTGGCTACTTCAATATGGGAATGGTTGGTTGGCTTAGCTACTTCAATGTGAGAAAGGCTGGTTGGCTTAGCTATTCATTGTGAGACTGGCTGCTTGGCTTAGCTAACTTCATTGTGAGAGTGGCTGCTTGGCTTAGCTACTTCATTGTGAGAGTGGCTGCTTGGCTTAGCTAACTTCATTGTGAGAGTGGCTGCTTGGCTTAGCTACTTCATTGTGAGAATGGCTGGTTGGCTTAGCTACTTCATTGTGAGAGTGGCTGCTTGGCTTAGCTAACTTCATTGTGAGAGTGGCTGCTTTGCTTAGCTACTTCATTGTGAGAATGGCTGGTTGGCTTAGCTACTTCATTATGAGAATGGCTGCTTGGCTTAGCTAACTTCATTGTGAGAGTGGCTGGTTGGCTCATTGTGAGAATGCTTAGCTACTTCATTGTGAGAGTGGCTGCTTGGCTTAGCTACTTCATTGTGAGAGTGGCTGCTTGCTTGGCTTAGCTAACTTCATTGTGAGAGTGGCTGCTTGGCTTAGCTAACTTAATTGTGAGAGTGGCTGCTTGGCTTAGCTACTTTCATTGTGAGAATGGCTGGTTGGCTTAGCTACTTCATTGTGAGAGTGGCTGCTTGGCTTAGCTACTTCATTGTGAGAGTGGCTGCTTGGCTTAGCTAACCTCATTGTGAGAGTGGCTGCTTGGCTTAGCTACTTTCATTGTGAGAATGGCTGGTTGGCTTAGCTACTTCATTGTGAGAGTGGCTGGTTGGCTTAGCTACTTCATTGTGAGAGTGGCTGCTTGGCTTAGCTAACCTCATTGTGAGAGTGGCTGCTTGGCTTAGCTACTTCATTGTCAGAATGGCTAGTTGGCTTAGCTACTTCATTGTGAGAGTGGCTGCTTGGCTTAGCTACTTCATTGTGAGAGTGGCTGCTTGGCTTAGCTAACTTCATTGTGAGAATGGCTGCTTGGCTTAGCTACTTCATTGTGAGAATGGCTGGTTGGCTTAGCTACTTCATTGAAATGGCTGGTTGGCTTAGCTACTTCATTGTGAGAGTAACTGGTTGGCTTAGTACTTCATTGTGAGAGTGGCTGCTTAGCTTAGCTACTTTCATTGTGAGAATGGCTGGTTGGCTTAGCTACTTCATTGTGATGGCTGCTTGGCTTAGCTACTTTCATTGTGAGAATGGCTGGTTGGCTTAGCTACTTCATTGTGAGAGTGGCTGCTTGGCTTAGCTACTTCATTGTGAGAATGGCTGCTTGGCTTAGCTAACTTCATTGTGAGAGTGGCTGCTTGGCTTAGCTACTTTCATTGTGAGAATGGCTGGCTACTTCATTGTGAGAGTGGCTGCTTGGCTTAGCTACTTCATTGTCAGAATGGCTAGTTGGCTTAGCTACTTCATTGTGAGAGTGGCTGCTTGGCTTAGCTACTTCATTATGAGAGTGGCTGCTTGGCTCATTGTGAGAGTGGCTGCTTGGCTTAGCTACTTCATTGTGAGAATGGCTGGTTGGCTTAGCTACTTCATTGAAATGGCTGGTTGGCTTAGCTACTTCATTGTGAGAGTGGCTGCTTAGCTTAGCTACTTCATTGTGAGAATGGCTGCTTGGCTTAGCTACTTCATTGTGAGAATGGCTGCTTGGCTTAGCTACTTCATTGTGAGAATGGCTGGTTGGCTTAGCTACTTCATTGTGAGAATGGCTGGTTGGCTTAGCTACTTCATTGTGAGAATGGCTGCTTGGCTTAGCTAACTTCATTGTGAGAATGGCTGGTTGGCTTAGCTACTTCATTGTGAGAGTGGCTGCTTGGCTTAGCTACTTCATTGTGAGAGTGGCTGCTTGGCTTAGTTAACTTCATTGTGAGAGTGGCTGCTTGGCATAGCTACTTCATTGTGAGAATGGCTGGTTGGCTTAGCTACTTCATTGTGAGAATGGCTGGTTGGCTTAGCTACTTCATTGTGAGAATGGCTGCTTGGCTTAGCTACTTCATTGTGAGAGTGGCTGGTTGGCTTAGCTACTTCATTGTGAGAATGGCTGGTTGGCTTAGCTACTTCATTGTGAGAGTGGCTGCTTGGCTTAGCTATTCATTGTGAGAGTGGCTGCTTGGCTTAGCTACTTCATTGTGAGAGTGGCTGCTTGGCTTAGCTACTTCATTGTGAGAATGGCTGGTTGGCTTAGCTACTTCATTGTGAGAATGGCTGGTTGGCTTAGCTACTTCATTGTGAGAGTGGCTGCTAACTTCATTGTGAGAGTGGCTGCTTGGCTTAGCTACTTCATTGTGAGAGTGGCTGGCTACTTCATTGTGAGAATGGCTGGTTGGCTTAGCTACTTCATTGTGAGGATGGCTGGTTGGCTTAGCTACTTCATTGTGTCTGCTTGGCTTAGCTAACTTCATTGTGAGAGTGGCTGCTTGGCTTAGCTACTTCATTGTGAGAATGGCTGCGCTTGGCTTAGCTAACTTCACTGTGAGAATGGCTGGTTGGCTTAGCTACTTCATTTGAGAGTGGCTGCTTGGCTTAGCTACTTCATTGTGAGAGTGGCTGCTTGGCTTAGCTAACTTCATTGTGAGAGTGGCTGCTTGGCTTAGCTACTTCATTGTGAGAATGGCTGGTTGGCTTAGCTACTTCATTGTGAGAATGGCTGCTTGGCTTAGCTAACTTCATTGTGAGAATGGCTGGTTGGCTTAGCTACTTCATTATGAGAATGGCTGGTTGGCTTAGCTACACTTCATTGTGAGAATGGCTGCTTGGCTTAGCTACTTCATTGTGAGAGTGGCTGCTTGGCTTAGCTACTTCATTGTGAGAATGGCTGCTTGGCTTAGCTACTTCATTATGAGAGTGGCAAAAAAAAAATCCCATGGACCAATTGAGTTCCTAGTTCAATATCCATCAGCACTTGCTCGGAGAGTACAATTTAGTACGGAGACTGAATCCCGTGCATTACAAATGTCAATGAAAACAAATGAAAATATAATCCTTATATGGAATATTTCCAGCCGTTAATGATACAGCGCGTAAGCTTTAGTATTATCCTTACTCTCTGCCGGTGTTTGGTGTCCTCGCTGTAGACCACCAGGCGGCCTGCACCGGAGATGGCGACCTGGAGGATCTCGCACTTGAACCCCTGCCGCGGCATGAGGGTGTGTATGTAATGGCCTTGTCTCACAGTGTGCAGGAGACATGTGCCGTCTTTGGCTCCGCTGATGGCCAAGTCTAGCTCTGTGTTAATATCCACACACAGCACCTGCAAAATTACAGTTAGTCGCTATAGCTACACATGCATACATACATACACATGTGCATGTCGTAGCAGAGGAAGGCAACCTTAGCATTTAGTTACTCATGTGTTCTCTTATGTTCTCCTCGCTCCTGCCCTGTTTTAAACAGATCTTCCTTCACCCTTGTGCACTTGTGCAGCACATATAAGGAAGTTTGGGGGTCACTCACTCACTGGTGTTGCCTGTTCTGCCAAGTAATTGTAGGCAGTATATGCAGGTTAATTGCAGCAATGTCAGGGACAGAAGTCGTTAATGTTGTCAAACAGTTTCATGTACATTTTATACGCATATTTTATAAATATACTTTACATATAAACTGTTTGACAAGTTGGGACAAAAATGTGACGAGGTTTTCCTGTATACATGATACCTACTCCCTATTCCTGTATACATGATACCTAGTCCCTATTCCTGTATACATGATACCTAGTCCCTATTCCTGTATACATGATACCTAGTCCCTATTCCTGTATACATGATACCTAGTCCCTATTCCTGTATACATGTTACCTAGTCCCTATTCCTGTATACATGATACCAAGTCCCTATTCCTGTACACATGATACCTATTCCCTATTCCTGTATACATGATACCTAGTCCCTATTCCTGTATACATGATACCAAGTCCCTATTCCTGTATACATGATACCTAGTCCCTATTCCTGTATACATGATGCCTAGTCCCTATTCCTGTACACATGATACCTAGTCCCTATTCCTGTATACATGATACCTAGTCCCTATTCCTGTATACATGATACCTAGTCCCTATTCCTGTATACATGATACCTAGTCCCTATTCCTGTATACATGATACCTAGTCCCATATTCCTGTATACATGATACCTAGTCCCTATTCCTGTATACATGATACCTAGTCCCTATTCCTGTATACATGATACCTAGTCCCTATTCCTGTATACATGATACCTACTCCCTATTCCTGTATACACGATATCTAGTCCCTATTCCTGTATACATGATACCTAGTCCCTATTCCTGTATACATGATACCTAGTCCCTATTCCTGTATACATGATACCTACTCCCTATTCCTGTATACATGATACCTAGTCCCTATTCCTGTATACATGATACCTAGTCCCTATTCCTGTATACATGATACCTAGTCCCTATTCCTGTACACATGATACCTAGTCCCTATTCCTGTATACATGATACCTAGTCCCTATTCCTGTATACATGATACCTAGTCCCTATTCCTGTATACATGATACCTAGTCCCTATTCCTGTACACATGATACCTAGTCCCTATTCCTGTATATATGATACCCAGTCCCTATTCCTGTATACATGATACCTAGTCCCTATTCCTGTATACATGATACCTAGTCCCTATTCCTGATACAGAATACCTACAGTCCCTATTCCTGTATACATGATACCTAGTCCCTATTCCTGTATACCATGATACCTAGTCCCTATTCCTGTATACATGATACCTAGTCCCATATTCCTGTATACATGATACCTAGTCCCTATTCATGTATACATGATACCTACTCCCTATTCCTGTATACATGATACCTACTCCCTATTCCTGTATACATGATACCTAGTCCCTATTCCTGTATACATGATACCTAGTCCCTATTCCTGTACACATGATACCTAGTCCCTATTCCGGTATATATGATACCCAGTCCCTATTCCTGTATACATGATACCTAGTCCCTATTCCTGTATACATGATACCTAGTCTGTATACATGATACCTAGTCCCTATTCCTGTACACAGGATACCTAGTCCCTATTCCTGTATACATGATACCTGCTCCCTATTCCTGTATACATGATACCTATTCCCTATTCCTGTATACATGATGCCTAGTCCCTATTCCTGTATACATGATACCTAGTCCATATTCATGTATACATGATACCTAGTCCCTATTCCTGTATACATGATACCTAGTCCCTATTCCTGTATACATGATACCTAGTCCATATTCATGTATACATGATACCTAGTCCCTATTCCTGTATACATGATACCTAGTCCCTATTCCTGTATACATGATACCTAGTCCCATATTCCTGTATACATGATACCTAGTCCCTATTCATGTATACATGATACCTAGTCCCTATTCCTGTATACATGATACCTAGTCCCTATTCCTGTATACATGATGCCTAGTCCCTATTCCTGTATACATGATACCTAGTCCCTATTCCTGTATACATGATACCTAGTCCCTATTCCTGTATACATGATACCTAGTTCCTATTCCTGTATACATGATACCTAGTCCCTATTCCTGTATACATGATACCTAGTTCCTATTCCTGTATACATGATACCTAGTCCCTATTCCTGTATACATGATACCTAGTCCCTATTCCTGTATACATGATACCTAGTTCCTATTCCTGTATACATGATACCTAGTCCCTATTCCTGTATACATGATACCTAGTTCCTATTCCTGTATACATGATACCTAGTCCCTATTTCTGTATACATGATACCTAGTCCCTATTCCTGTATACATGATACCTACTCCCTATTCCTGTATACATGATACCTATTCCCTATTCCTGTATACATGATACCTAGTCCCTATTCCTGTATACATGATACCTATTCCCTATTCCTGTATACATGATACCTAGTCCCTATTCCTGTACACATGATACCTAGTCCCTATTCCTGTATACATGATACCTAGTTCCTATTCCTGTATACATGATACCTAGTCCCTATTCCTGTATACATGATACCTAGTCCCTATTCCTGTATACATGATACCTAGTTCCTATTCCTGTATACATGATACCTAGTCCCTATTCCTGTATACATGATACCTAGTCCCTATTCCTGTATACATGATACCTAGTTCCTATTCCTGTATACATGATACCTAGTCTATTCCTGTATACATGATACCTAGTCCCTATTCCTGTATACATGATACCTAGTTCCTATTCCTGTATACATGATACCTAGTCCCTATTCCTGTATACATGATACCTAGTCCCTATTACTGTATACATGATACCTAGTCCCTATTCCTGTACACATGATACCTAGTCCCTATTCCTGTACACATGATACCTAGTCCCTATTCCTGTACACATGATACCTAGTCCCTATTCCTGTATACATGATACCTAGTCCCTATTACTGTATACATGATACCTAGTTCCTACATGATACCTACAGTGTAGTCCCTATTCCTGTATACATGATACCTAGTCCCTATTCCTGTATACATGATACCTAGTCCCTATTCCTGTATACATGATACCTAGTCCCTATTCTTGTATACATGATACCTATTCCCTATTCCTGTATACATGATACCTAGTCCCTATTCCTGTACACATGATACCTAGTCCTGTATACATGATACCTAGTCCCTATTCCTGTATACATGATACCTAGTCACTATTCCTGTATACATGATACCTAGTCCCTATTCCTGTATACATGATAGCTAGTCCCTATTCCTGTATACATGATACCTAGTCCCTATTCCTGTATACATGATACCTAGTCCCTATTCCTGCATACATGATACCTAGTCCTGTATACATGATACCTAGTCCCTATTCCTGTATACATGATGCCTAGTCCCTATTCCTGTATACATGATGCCTAGTCCCTATTCCTGTATACATGATACCTAGTCCCTATTCCTGTATACATGATACCTAGTCCCTATTCCTGTATACATGATACCTAGTCCCTATTCCTGTATACATGGTACCTAGTCCCTATTCCTGTACACATGATACCTAGTCCCTATTCCTGTATACATGATACCTAGTCCCTATTCCTGTATACATGATACCTAGTCCCTATTCCTGTATACATGATACCTAGTCCCTATTCCTGTATACATGATGCCTAGTCCCTATTCCTGTATACATGATGCCTAGTCCCTATTCCTGTATACATGATACATAGTCCCTATTCCTGTATACATGATGCCTAGTCCCTATTCCTGTATACATGATGCTAGTCCCTATTCCTGTATACATGATACATACACATGTGCATTATTTTATTATCATTTATTTTTTGCTTGCTGGTAGCAGTAACTTGCCTCACTGCTATGACCGTACAGTGACTGGAGTGGCTGCTTCTGGATGCCCTGCAGAGAGAAGGAAGATAATGATAAGTCTGGCACACCCCTAGCATTAATGCACACTATTTTAACTCTCTCTCCCTCAGATTGCTGATGGGTCATTAAAAAAATATATATAATAATAATAATAATAATCTAGCTCCAAATCATCATATAAAGTACATTTAGGAATGTACTCAAACCATTAAGCATTGTGGTACATGGGTATTGACCACAAATACATAAATATCAACACTTACGCAACTTAACTCATTGATATAATAATGAATGCACATGCTGGTCATTGTTACGGCTAGTTGACGTACGTAAAAAAAAAAGTTTCCCACTTACATAATCCCATTACTACTAATAGAAGGAGCTTGCAGCAGTGAGAGGACAAGTAACCTTCTATGGTGTGCATTAGTGTCTATCTTCTAGGAGGCCATTACATCTACCAGCCAAGAATTAGCATACTTCCTTGCCTGTACTGGTATCCATGCAGCCCTGGTCCTGGCCCAATACTAGCCCTAGCCTAATATTAGTCCTAGCCTCTGCCCTAGCCGAACACTAGCATAGCCTCTGCCCTAACCCAATTCTAGCCCTAGCCCAACACTAGCATAGCCTCTGCCCTAGCCCAATACTAGCCCTAGCCCAAACTAGCATAGCCTCTGCCCTAGCCCAATACTAGCCCTAGCCCAACACTAGCATAGCCTCTGCCCTAGCCCAACACTAGCCCAACACTAGCATAGCCTCTGCCCTAGCCCTAGCCCTAGCCCAACACTAGCATAGCCTCTGCCCTAGCCCAACACTAGCCTGCCCTAGACCACTAGCCCTAGCTTATGCCCTTTCCCAACACTAGCATAGCCTCTGCCCTAAAACACTAGCCCTAGCCTCTGCCCTAGCCCACCCCTCTGCTTCCACATGTAATGTCTTCCTCTGAGAACATACATTGGCTCCGAACTTCCATATCGCACAGGAGGTGTCTCTGGAGCCAGTGATGAGATGATCCCCTAGTCCAGCCTTATCCAGAGCCATGCACATCACCACATCTAACACAATTATGCATCACACACACACACACATGTACATATTTATATTGCATAATACTCGTGTATATCAGGTCGTAGAATATAACTGTATAGCAAGGACCTCCCCCACAGCCAGAGCTGTATCTCCTTTCCCTCTTCCCAAGACGATGATTGCAAGTATAGACTTGGACCATCTCTTACTGCGTCCAACTGTTTCTAAAGCTGCATGCAGCCTAATAGAGAAGCAGTCAGTTCATGACAAAGGAGACAGACAGGATGGGTTGCTCTGCTGTAAGGCATAGCACACATTGTTTGCTCATCTCAACAACTTGGACAAACTCAAGCTCATTCTACTTCTAGAAATGCTTTAACTAACGAATTTCAGAAACACAAAGTTACAGAAAAACCCCAAATATTAGTATTATAATCACTAATAGACTCTGATACTTATTAAGACATCCATCACCCCTCCTCTGCAGTGAGACATCTCCCTCCTCTGCCCCTCTTAACAGTGAGACATCCCCCTCCTCTGCCCCTCTTAACAGTGAGACATCCCCTCCTCTGCCCCTCTTAACAGTGAGACATCCCCTCCTCTGCCCCTCTTAACAGTGAGACATCCCCCTCCTCTGCCCCTCTTAACAGTGAGACATCCCCCTCCTCTGCCCCTCTTAACAGTGAGACATCCCCTCCTCTGCCCCTCTTAACAGTGAGACATTCCCTCCTCTGCCCCTCTTAACAGTGAGACATCCCCTCCTCTGCCCCTCTTAACAGTGAGACATCCCCCTCCTCTGCCCCTCTTAACAGTGAGACATCCCCTCCTCTGCCCCTCTTAACAGTGAGACATCCTCCTCCTCTGCCCCTCTTAACAGTGAGACATCCCCCTCCTCTGTCACTCTTAACAGTGCGTGTTACTGTATTCCATTCTTAAGCCGCCTCCTACTGTATTACATTCTTAAACCTTAAAGCATGCCAATGCTGGCACAGTGTGGCCTCCTACTGTATTCCATTCTTAAGCCTTAAAGCATGGCAATGCTGGCACAGTGTGGCCTCCTACTGTATTCCATTCTTAAGCCTTAAAGCATGGCAATGCTGCACAGTGTGGCCTCCTACTGTATTCCATTCTTAAGCCTTAAAGCATGGTAATGCTGGCACAGTGTGGCCTCCTACTGTATTCCATTCTTAATTAAGCCTTAAAGCATGGCAATGCTGGCACAGTGTGGCCTCCTACTGTATTCCATTCTTAGCCTTAAAGCATGGCAATGCTGGCACAGTGTGGCCTCCTACTGTATTCCATTCTTAAGCCTTAAAGCATGGCAATGCTGGCACAGTGTGGCCTCCCACTGTATTCCATTCTTAAAGCCTTAAAGCATGGCAATGATGTCACAGTGTGGCCTCCTACTGTATTCCATTCACAGTGTGGCCTCCTACTGTATTCCATTCTTAAGCCTTAAAGCATGGCAATGATGGCACAGTGTGGCCTCCTACTGTATTCCATTTTTAAGCCTTAAAGCATGCACAGTGTGGCCTCCCACTATATTCCATTCTTAAAGCCTTAAAGCATGGCAATGCTGGCACAGTGTGGCCTCCTACTGTATTCCATTCTTAAACCTTAAAGCATGGCAATGCTGGCACAGTGTGGCCTCCTACTGTATTCCATTCTTAAGCCTTAAAGCATGGCAATGCTGCACAGTGTGGCCTCCTACTGTATTCCATTCTTAAGCCTTAAAGCATGGCAATGCTGGCACAGTGTGGCCTCCTACTGTATTCCATTCTTAATTAAGCCTTAAAGCATGGCAATGCTGGCACAGTGTGGCCTCCTACTGTATTCCATTCTTAGCCTTAAAGCATGGCAATGCTGGCACAGTGTGGCCTCCTACTGTATTCCATTCTTAAGCCTTAAAGCATGGCAATGCTGGCACAGTTTGGCCTCCCACTGTATTCCATTCTTAAAGCCTTAAAGCATGGCAATGATGGCACAGTGTGGCCTCCTACTGTATTCCATTCTTAAGCCTTAAAGCATGCACAGTGTGGCCTCCCACTGTATTCCATTCTTAAGCCTTAAAGCATGGCAATGCTGGCACAGTGTGGCCTCCTACTGTATTCCATTCTTAAACCTTAAAGCATGGCAATGCTGGCACAGTGTGGCCTCCTACTGTATTCCATTCTTAAGCCTTAAAGCATGGCAATGCTGGCACAGTGTGGCTTCCTACTGTATTCCATTCTTAAGCCTTCAAGCATGAGAAGAGCTGGTCTAGATGAAACTGTAAGAGTGAGTATCTGAATACAGAGGAGGCCATAGTGTGCCAGCCGCTCCTCTTTCCCCTTCCCTATGGTATGCTCTTACAGTTTCATCTGGACCAGCCCTTCTCTATATCCGTCTCTCTGTTGCAATAGATCTATCTCTGACTTGCAGCATTTCGCAGGTTAATGAATGTTGCTGCGTGTTGTCCTGTGCATGCTCATTAGCATGGGACACACCCACATGGACAAGCGTATTAGGTAATAAATAAATATAGTTTGGGGGACTCCCGGCATGCATGTTCGTAGGATTACGCCCGTCCTGTTACCAAGAAGAGAGCATCACTGATGGAGAATCTAGTTGTCTCCTTGGAGGGATTCAGCAGATCAGACGTAAAAGGCCTTTCCCCCCCTTCACTACATAAGCATTACACCTCAACAGTTGTGTCACTGCAACCTACGGCAAGTCTGCTGAAATAAATAGAAGTTGCGACTTCTATTTGAGCAAATATGGTACATGCAAAGAGGCACTGTGTGTAAAGTATATAAATGTGTACATTATACATGTGTGTACATTATACACATGTACACGTGTCCATTACACACATGTGTGTATATTACACACATGTGTGCGTACATTATGTGTGTACATTACTGTGTATACATTATACACATATGTAATTATACACATGTGTTTGTACATTATACACATATATACATTATACACATGTGTGTTCATTATACACATGTGTTTGTACATTACACACGTGTATGTACATTATACACATGTTTACATTATACATGTGTTTATATGATGTGTATATTATACATGCGTGTATATACAAATATTGTGTACATTATACATATCTGTGTGCACATTCTACCTCCCCAGAAGTAGCTGCCTTGAAATGAATCATCCTTTACCTAGTTCAATAATTGGAAAAGCTCACCATTGTGATGAACTATTCGCGACGAGAGCTTCCCTTTCTCCACAAAGTGAACGCGGAAACTGTTGTCCCAGTGTCCTCCGCTCACAAGGTGCTTACTGTTGGGAGAGAGGACGAATAGTTTGCACGTGATGTCGATGTCCTGTGCAAATGGTCCTCCAACATACTGCCAGCGCGACCTAGAAATGTATACAAATGCACATGTTGGTCTTATTCGTCTGTTTAGTGGCCGCATCAGGTTGAGGAGTGCGTGCATCCCACTGCGATTTTCCAATCGTGTATCGTGCTGCATTGTGGTGGCAAGTCAGCGCCACTGGGCAGCAAGTGCAAGGAGCTGCTTCAACAAGAAAAATTACACGTTGTAACTTACTGGCAAGCAAAGCCAACCCTTAGTGGGGAGTTGGAGGGGATATTGCCGGACATGGAGTATCTATCATGCATGCATATATGTGCCTATACCTTCACCCACAAGAGGTAAGAGCAGGTGGCCTTAAATAATGTGTGCTGATGCAAGCCAGGAAAGGTCATCGCAGTGAAGGAAATAATTGAGAAAACAATCACCAGGAAAGTGAGAGCGCTGCATGGTTAATAGCTGCCTGGGGAAGGAGGCTGCAGTGTCATTCTGACATAGCCACTGCATTCATCAGCATGCTCTGGCTATTGGAAAATGGTCATCTCGGTGAATCTGGAGAATATCTAAATGGGCTCTATCTAGCCTCAACCTAGGACTAATTCAGAATCCATAAGGAATATAATACTCCTACTTCCTTCCCTTACCAAGCATGGCAACATCAACAAGGTACACATCATCAGCACACTGTTGGAGGATTTCAGCAGTGCTAGGGCTAGGACAATGTCTAGAACAATACCGTGATAGGGCTAGGGCTAGGACAATGTCTAGACCAATACCGTGGATAGGATTTCAAGTTTTGTCGAATAGAGGATCAGGCTAAAATAATTTGTTGTTTCATTTCCCCTTTCTCCATCGCACGCACCTTCTCTGCCACTCAAGGCTCACTAGAGTGTGCATATCTCAAAAGGGATAAGTGCAGTAACTGTAAGACCTGCTTCTTCCCTCTTATATCAGTGTTGGGTGTCCAAAACCTTTGAACCCCACCAAATATTTATCTTTTAATCAGCTCTTGTTTTTTTCTGCCATTGTTGGCCTCCATCAGACTCAATGATACAACAACACAACAACAACAGCAACAACAGCAACAACAACAACCTTCCCTTGAACACAATGCAGGCATTTACTCACTGGCAATGCATTGTCACATGTAGTGCATGTGATCCACGACTTGTCTGAATGCTGCAGTGTATAAGCATGGTAACATGTCGGACAGATAACAATGGGTGTGGTTTCACACGCATAGTCTCGAGAGTTTAATACTCAGCAATCGGGTAGCTCCAGCTCCTGCATCTCAACTGAAGTGGTGATCTCTAGGTGCAAGATGGATGTGCGGGTAGCTCCAGCCTCTGCATCTCAACTGAAGTGGTGATCCCTAGGTGCAAGATGGATGTGCGGGTAACTCCAGCCCCTGCATCTCAACTGAAGTGGTGATCCCTAGGTGCAAGATGGATGTGCGGGTAGCTCCACCCCCTGCATCTCAACTGAAGTGGTGATCCCTAGGTGCAAGATGGATGTGCGGGTAGCTCCAGCCCCTGCATCTCAACTGAAGTGGTGATCCCTAGGTGCAAGATGGATGTGCGGGTAGCTCCAGCCCCTGCATCTCAACTGAAGTGGTGATCCCTAGGTGCAAGATGGATGTGCGGGTAGCTCCAGCCCCTGCATCTCAACTGAAGTGGTGATCCCTAGGTGCAAGATGGATGTGCGGGTAGCTCCAGCCCCTGCATCTCAACTGAAGTGGTGATCCCTAGGTGCAAGATGGATGTACGGGTAGCTCCAGCCCCTGCATCTCAACTGAAGTGGTGATCCCTAGGTGCAAGATGGATGTGCGGGTAGCTCCAGCCCCTGCATCTCAACTGAAGTGGTGATCCTTAGGTGCAAGATGGATGTGCGGGTAGCTCCAGCCCCTGCATCTCAACTGAAGTGGTGATCCCTAGGTGCAAGATGGATGTGCACTCCTCCTTCACCGGCAGTTCCTTCCACCTATCAATGACCAAGCTTCTCTTCCCACAAGAATGGTGATGGTTTGCTCTGGAAAGAGTTCTCCTATCCTGCATGCATCCATAGGCTCTTTGATCCAGGTCTCCAGACTCCTCCTTCTCTCTTCACTATGTACATTCACTTGTCCACAGCTTCAAAGGTTCTACACACAACTGACGAGCTCGGGGGGTTTGGTTATTCATCTTTCCCCTGGTGAGCTGAAATCTTAAAAAGTGATTCTCATTTTGAAATGACCATGACATTGATGTTGCCATGTACAGTGTGAGATCCTCCTTTAGCCAGCCACACAGACAGAGGATGAATACTAAGGGAAGGGGGGCAGTTACACAGAGGATGAATACTAAGGGGGGCAGCCACACAGAGGATGAATACTAAGGGGGGGGGCAGCCACACAGAGGATGAATACTAAGGGAAGGGGGGCAGTTACACAGAGGAGGAATACTAAGGGGGGGGGCAGCCACACAGAGGATGAATACTAAGGGGGGGCAGCCACACAGAGGATGAATACTAAGGGGGGGGCAGCCACACAGAGGATGAATACTAAGGGAAGGGGGGCAGCCACACAGAGGATGAATACTAAGGGAAGGGGGGCAGTTACACAGAGGATGAATACTAAGGGGGGGGGGGGGGGGGCAGCCACACAGAGGATGAATACTAAGGGGGGGGGGGGGGGGCAGCCACACAGAAGATGAATACTAAGGGGAGGGGGCAGTTATACTAAGGGGGAGGGGTTACAAGGGGCTTTCCCCTCTATTATCGTCCAATTTCCTTGTCTTTCTCCCCCCCCCCCCCCAGTGACTCCTTTAATTTCTAGAAAACCCATGGTGAAGGTGGTCAGTCTCCTTGTCCAGTTCTCCTCGTGTGGTTAGGAACTCTCTTGGCTCTGTCATGAGGATCCTTCTCTTCTGATGTGAACTGGTGGTGGTTGTGAACCAGAGTGAAGGCCTCTATCCGAGTGTGTCTTCCCCTGTATACTCTGGAGTCTAGCATGACACCCTCTCTCCTCAGAAGTAAGCAGACAAGGAATGGCAGCTGGCCATCCTACTCCAACTCTGTGTTGAACTTGATGGATGGTGGGCCTGATGTTGTTCAGATAGTTAATTAGTTCTTTTGCCCTTCTCTTCAGGATGCAGAATACACTAGCATTCAGCAAGTCCTGAATCACGTAAACTTCGTGTGAAATGCATTGCCAGCAAGTATAAATCATGTGGGGGGGCATTGTGCTCGTCTGGGAAGGTAGAAGCATTCAGTTCAAACATGGCAGCCCCCCCAACCCCCCCATCCCCCCTCCCCTAAACATTTATAATGACGTAGGATGAAAGGATGAAAATCATCCTTCTAACTTTTAGCCTTTCACTTCTGGTTGACCTCATTCCCATCAAACTTTCCCCTGCCTAATGTCAAGTATATATGCAATGCTTGTGGAACGGGCATACACACACATACACACATATAAACGTATATTTACCTGTCAAAGTGCGCATTGGGGTCAAATTGAAAGGTGAAAGGTCGTTGTTTGCTGTTGGCAAAGGGTAGCCAGCCGTGGGTGTTGAGAAGTCCGTGAGTGTTGACCGTCACCTGAAGAGATGTGCATGCATACGATGATTGGCATGTATGTACCTTTAGTCCAACACTTGTCTTAGTCGTCGACTCTTATTGAGTGCATTGTATTAGCATACCAATGTACAGTACTGCCTCTGGGCATCTCACCTTCACTCCAAGATAACCAGGTAGAATCCTGGGCATTTTATATTCCCTTAAGTCTTATATATATTTGTTAGTCCTTAGTTAAAGTCTTATATATATTGGTTAGTCCTTAGTTAAAGTCTTATATATATTGGTTAGTCCTTAGTTAAAGTCTTATATATATTGGTTAGTCCTTAGTTAAAGTCTTATATATATTGGTTAGTCCTTAGTTAAAGTCTTATATATATTGGTTAGTCCTTAGTTAAAGTCTTATATATATTGGTTAGTCCTTAGTTAAAGTCTTATATATATTGGTTAGTCCTTAGTTAAAGTCTTATATATATTGGTTAGTCCTTAGTTAAAGTCTTATATATATTGGTTAGTCCTTAGTTAAAGCCTTATATATATTGGTTAGTCCTTAGTTAAAGTCTTATATATATGGTAAGTCCTTAGTTAAAGTCTTATATATATTGGTTAGTCCTTAGTTAAAGTCTTATATATATTGGTTAGTCCTTAGTTAAAGTCTTATATATATTGGTTAGTCCTTAGTTAAAGTCTTATATATATTGGTTAGTCCTTAGTTAAAGTCTTATATATATTGGTTAGTCCTTAGTTAAAAGTCTTATATATATTGGTTAGTCCTTAGTTTAAGTCTTATATATATTGGTTAGTACTTAGTTAAAGTCTTATATATATTGGTTAGTCCTGAGTTAAAGTCTTATAAATATATGTTGGTTAGTCCTTAGTTTAAGTCTTATATATATTGGTTAGTCCTTAGTTAAAGTCTTATATATATTGGTTAGTCCTTAGTTAAAGTCTTATATATATTGGTTAGTCCTTAGTTAAAGTCTTATAAATATATGTTGGTTAGTCCTTAGTTTAAGTCTTATATATATTGGTTAGTCCTTAGTTAAAGTCTTATATATATTGGTTAGTCCTTAGTTAAAGTCTTATATATATTGGTTAGTCCTTAGGTTAAAGTCTTATATATATTGGTTAGTCCTTAGTTAAAGTCTTATATATATTGGTTAGTCCTTAGTTAAAGTCTTATATATATTGGTTAGTCCTTAGTTAAAGTCTTATATATATTGGTTAGTCCTTAGTTAAAGTCTTATATATATTGGTTAGTCCTTAGTTAAAGTCTTATATATATTGGTTAGTCCTTAGTTAAAGTCTTATATATATTGGTTTTATATATATTGGTTAGTCCTGTTAAAAGTCTTATTGGTTAGTCCTTAGTTAGAGTCTTATATATATTGGTTAATCCTTGGTTTAAGTCTTATATATATTGGTTAGTACTTAGTTAAAGTCTTATATATATTGGTTAATCCTTAGTTAAAGTCTTATATATATTGGTTAGTCCTTAGTTAAAGTCTTATATATATTGGTTAGTCCTTAGTTAAAGTCTTATATACACTGTATATTGGTTAGTACTTAGTTAAAGTCTTATATATATTGGTTAGTCCTTAGTTAAAGTCTTATATATATATTGGTTAGTCCTTAGTTAAAGTCTTATATATATTGGTTAGTCCTTAGTTAAAGTCTTATATATATTGGTTAGTCCTTAGTTAAAGTCTTATATATATTGGTTAGTCCTTAGTTAAAGTCTTATATATATTGGTTAGTCCTTAGTTAAAGTCTTATATATATAAAGTCTTATATATATTAGTTAAAAGTTCTTGGATAGCGCTGACACAGATCTAGCTAGTCTTGGTAGAGGTCTTGATATTCTTAGCTAGGGGGTGTAGCTGGTGGTGGCACTTATTAGGATGACCTTGGATCATGCGTGCATTGTAAGGGACATGCCTCGCACAGTACACATGCGGGCATGTCCAATGTCGTAGTAGGGGCAGACCAAGGTTGAAAGTACACACATACAGACTGGTTTTTTTGTTGCCCTGCATGCACCACTGGATCACATGACTCTATGCACCACTTTCTAGGGATCACCTGACTGTTTGCACCACTTCCTAGGGATCACCTAACTGTTTGCACCACTACCTAAGGATCACATGACTGTTTACACCAATGCCTAGGGATCACATGACTCTATGCACCACTCCCTAGGGATCACCTGACTGTTTGCACCACTTCCTAGGGATCACCTGACTGTTTGCACCACTACCTAAGGATCACATGACTGTTTACACCAATGCCTAGGGATCACATGACTGTTTGCACCACTACCTAGGGATCACATGACTGTTTGCAACACTGCCTAGGGATCACATGACTGTTTGCATCACTACCTAGGGATCACGTGACTGTTTGCACCACTTCCTAGGGATCACGTGACTGTTTGCACCACTTCCTAGGGATCACCTGACTGTTTTCACCACTACCTAAGGATCACATGACTGTTTGCACCAATGCCTAGGGATCACATGACTGTTTGTACCACTGCTTAGGGATCACATGACTGTTTGCAACACTGTCTAGGAATCACATGACTGTTTGTACCACTACATAAGGATCACATGACTGTTTGCACCAATGCCTAGGGATCACATGACTGTTTGTATCACTACCTAGGCTAGGGATCACATGACTGTTTGCAACACTGCCTAGGGATCACATGAGTCTATGCGCACTGCCTAGGGATCATATGACTCTATGCACACTGCCTAGGGATCACATGACTCTATGCACACTGCCTAGGGATCACATGACTCTATGCACACTTACAAACAGACCAGAGACATACAGCAATGGATACACTTCAATTACTGCACACCTCCACCACAGATTGGGAACATATACCATGTCAAAATTTATTTGTGATGAGAACAACAACAATAACAATAACAACGAGAACAAGAACAACAACGAGAACAAGAACAACAATGAGAACAACAACAACGAGAACAACAACAATGAGAACAACAACAACAACAACAACAACAACGAGAACAACAACAACGAGAACAACAACAACGCGAATGAGAACAACAACAATGAGAACAACAACAACGAGAACAACAACAACGAGAACAACAACAACGAGAACAACAACAACAACGAGAACAACAACAACGAGAACAACAACAACGAGAACAACAACAACGAGAACAACAAGTTCTACCACACCACAGGATTCCTACCGCCTACCAGTTGCTCAGGGTTGCCACTGACCAACAGTGCCTTGGTCTGTATGGAAGGAGTCCCCACGAAGACAACCGGGTCCTTGCAGTCCACACAGTGGGCCTTGAGAGATTTCAGATGATCAAACATATTCACGACCATTCTCCGCCCGGTGAACGTAGCTGTAAACCCCCTCGCCTGCGTCTTCCTGGCGGCGTCCAGCTGCATCCGGCAAGGGTGAGGATCGACAAAAAGCTGAGTTGGTGTTTGGCCAAAGTTGTTGATGATGGACTCAATCTGGACACGTTCCTTCAGGTCCTTTATGCTGTCGAGGTTGACATTCTCCTCGTACGTGTAGAAGTTGAAGACATTGCATGCCTTGGCCGCCTCGGGGCCAGTTTGCTTGTAGCCGAAGATCAAATCTATCCAGTCGTGTAAGTGGAAGGAGACATACTCTGACTCCTAAAAACATGGAGAATGGGGTTAAAATTTCAAGGGAGAGTGGAGGGGGGATAGAGGGTAAGGGAGAGCTACTTCTAGGGGGAGGGGACAATTTCAGAACAATTTCAAGACGATTATCTAGGGGAAAGTGAGGAGGGCTACTCCTTCAAGGGCACATAAGTTCTGTTCTGACTAAGAGAGTATCGCTGACAAATGACATCCATCCATGTCCAACAGTTTTAACGATGACCTAAGGTACGCTGCATGGGGACGTTACATAGAGTTACATGAGTTAATACACATAACAAGCACTTACACATGTGGATGTTACATTTTGGTGCACATAGTTACATGGAGATTACACATAGTTATGCTAGTTGCTTGAAGTGGAATTAAGATTAGTTTGTGGCATCTCTGAACAAACTCTGAGTTGACACAGTAGATGCAATCGCTTCCTCAATAATCAATTTTAAATTTATTCCCTCGACATTTTGGTTAGATGCGCTAGCATTTATCCTTGATTATCGAGAAAGTTATTTTATGCTAATGTTGTTAAAGATGTTAATGATGTTAATCGTGTTAATGATGTTGAAGATGTTAATGCATGTAAAAGAGTTTGTGGGTAATTAAGCTCAACTAGACTAAATCAAGCTAGTGGACAGAGAAATGTACACATGTATGCATGCATGTGTGTGCATGTACATGCATGTGTGACATACCAGTGCCTCTCTGTGTTTTATAATGAAGTCTTCGGCAGAGCAAGCCCATGCTGGCAGAATGACATCATCAAGCACAGTGCCTGTCTGTAGCTTCCCTAGATCCAGCCCTGCAGCATGACACCTCGTGAAGCATCATGTGACATTGCACATATCATGTGACACTATACTACCATGTGACAATATACATATCATGTGACACTATACATATCATGTGACACTGCACATATCATGTGACACTATACATATCATGTGACTCTAAACATATCATGTGACACTATACATATCATGTGACACTATACTTATCATATGACACTATGCACATATATAGCTCTTCCTGATGAAGGCTAGAGCATCTAGCCTAAATATCGCTTGAGTAATTTTAAGCTGATTCTTGAGAAAGTCTGTATTACTCTAATATTACTCTAAGAACTCAAACTACTCCCCCACAGAGCTACTAAAAAAAAAGCATTTTTTTTTTGAAAAACAGTATTTCGCTGGTAGACATCAAAAAACAGAACTCTCATAAAACAGGTCCTACATATTCACAGCTAGGTGCCCATCGGTTCCTTGCAAAATGGAGCCCAAACAGTAGTCACCTCATGAGGACCAGGACAAGGCAGGGGCTAGGTGCTACAATCAGAGCTAGAGCTATGGCTACAGCTAGATTTGGGACAAAAAAGGTATGGATGCACTGCCCCTACCATTTTTGCATACCATTTTTGCACAATAACCCCCCCCCCCCTTTACTCTCTACAAATATATCCATACATGTACATGCATTCCTTGTGAGTTTGTATATGTCGGACATATATGTACATGTATGTATGCACATGTATGTACATGCATGTATGTACATGTATGCATGCACATGTATGTACACGTACGTATATGTATGTATGTACATGTATGTATGTACATGTATGTATGTGCATGTATGTATGTACATCTATGTATGTGCATGTATGCACATGCATGTATCATGTATGCATGTACATGTATGGATGCACATGTATGTATGTACACGTATGTACATGTATGTATGTACACATATGTACATGTATGCATGATGTATGTCCATGCATGCACATGTATGTATGTACTGTTAATGTTCTTGAGGAACTCTGGCTGGTAGAAGAACTCTGGGATGAGTTCTTTGAGGTCGGTGCCACTATGATATATGTTCTTCCAAGTGCTCGGGATGGAGAAGAACTGGCGATCAGCAAAATCAAACCTGTACGTGCCAGGTGAGATACAACAAGGAGGGAGGGGTGGGGGGAGGAGCGAGGGTAGGAGGTGAAGGAAGTGGAGAGGAGAGAGGAGAGAAGAAGGGAGGGAGGAGGAAGACAGAAAGAAAAGAACAGAGGACATGAGGACGTTTGGTTGTCTATGATTTCACAAACCACACCCACACCCACACACATACACAGCCACAAACACAGCCACACCCACAAACACAGCCACACCTGCCGCTCTGCAGCTCCACGTGGAGGGAGGTGAAGGGCTCCAGTCTGATAAGGAAATGCATGACAACAGCTGCATTGCTGTAGTGGGAACCAAAGTGGAACCGGCCCATTGTGGGGTCTTCAAACTCGTCGTAGCGATCACGAACCCTCTCCTCGACGGTCGGTTTCTGCACACCCACTGGCTTGGAGAAGTCACGGAACACCTTCCCATCTTCAAGGTTGAGTTCTGGAGAGGTGTAGTCACTTAGCACCCATGGGAACTGGTGAAGTTTTGGGGGGAGGGGGGAGAAATAAGTGACTGAACTAAAGTGGCCGCTTGCAGCCCCCCAATTACTGCTCCACACAGCAGAGGGTTTGCACATCTACTACACCTCAACATTGTCTTTTATGCCTCGTGTACACACCTTCAGTGAACACAGCCAAGTCCTGGCCACAACATGGACACATTGCCAGACAGAACAACATGGTGTGGACAAAACTGACATATTGCATTTATTATCATTGGCAACAATGCCAGTTGCTGTCTTTGGTCCTGCTGAAGAGCCACTCCTGTGTGTGCTTCACTACTGTTGTCTGATGTAGACCATGTGTGTGTGCTTCACTACTGTTGTCTGATGTAGACACATGTGTGTGTGCTTGACTACTGTTGTCTGATGTAGACCATGTGTGTGTGCTTCACTACTGTTGTCTGATGTAGACCATGTGTGTGTGCTTCACTACTGTTGTCTGATGTAGACACATGTGTGTGTGCTTCACTACTGTTGTCTGGTGTAGACCATGTGTGTGTGCTTCACTACTGTTGTCTGATGTAGACCATGTGTGTGTGCTTCACTACTGTTGTCTGATGTAGACCATGTGTGTGTGCTTCACTACTGTTGTCTGGTGTAGACACATGTGTGTGTGCTTCACTACTGTTGTCTGATGTAGACACATGTGTGTGTGCTTCACTACTGTTGTCTGATGTAGACCATGTGTGTGTGCTTCACTACTGTTGTCTGATGTAGACACATGTGTGTGTGCTTCACTACTGTTGTCTGGTGTAGACACATGTGTGTGTGCTTCACTACTGTTGTCTGATGTAGACACATGTGTGTGTGCTTCACTACTGTTGTCTGATGTAGACCATGTGTGTGTGCTTCACTACTGTTGTCTGGTGTAGACCATGTGTGTGTGCTTCACTACTGTTGTCTGGTGTAGACACATGTGTGTGTGCTTCACTACTGTTGTCTGATGTAGACACATGTGTGTGTGCTTCACTACTGTTGTCTGATGTAGACACATGTGTGTGTGCTTCACTACTGTTGTCTGATGTAGACACATGTGTGTGTACTTCACTACTGTTGTCTGATGTAGACCATGTGTGTGTGCTTCACTACTGTTGTCTGATGTAGACACATGTGTGTGTGCTTCACTACTGTTGTCTGATGTAGACCATGTGTGTGTGCTTCACTACTGTTGTCTGATGTAGACACATGTGTGTGTGCTTCACTACTGTTGTCTGGTGTAGACCATGTGTGTGTGCTTCACTACTGTTGTCTGATGTAGACCATGTTTTGAAAAATGTGATTCTGATTGCGAGCAAACTAACTAACACGGGTCAAACCAGTTTTAGCACATGCAGGCACTCCTCACCACGGGGTACTGGTTGAGGTCGTTGTAGGTGCGTCCAGAGATGGTGTTGAGCTGCATGAGGTAATCAAAGTTGCTTATCTCTCTCTTCACCCACTTGCTGGTCAGACCTGACTCCCGCAACAGCTTGGCCGGCTTCCTAATCCCCACTCTGTTGAGGTTCGGAGGATGGAGGGAGAGGATGGTGCTGTAGACGGTGTTCACCAACTGTTGGAGAAGAATGAGGAGGAGGATGGGAGCAGGAAGGGGCAGGAGGAGATCGGGAGAAGAGGAAGGGGGAAGAGGAGGAGAAGAGGGAGGGAAGTGTTGGTAGAGGTAAAGATTGCAGGGGAGGAGGTAGAAGGAGAAGGAAGAGGAAAGGAAGAAAGCACAACACAATGACGGACTCTGGACTCTGGACAATGAGTAGGAAGATTAAAATTTTAAAAATCCTTTGGAGAAAAGAAGGCGGGGCAGGTGTGTGAATATCCGGGCCAAGACCAGTGGCATTTGGAGGTGGGGGGTTGCTATGAGCTAGTGGGAGACTGATCTTGTTGGAGGAGAAGCTGAACTATGCACATTGAATGTATAGCTATGCGCACATCTGCAGTTAGTCCAGACAGGAGGATATGATGTAGCACCTGGAGCTGCAGCACACAGCAGGTAATGATGGAGCACCTGGAGCTGCAGCACACAGCAGGTAATGATGGAGCACCTGGAGCTGCAGCACACAGCAGGTAATGATGGAGCACCTGGAGCTGCAGCACACAGCAGGTAATGATGGAGCACCTGGAGCTGCAGCACACAACAGGTAATGATGGAGCACCTGGAGCTGCAGGTAATGGTGGAGCACCTGGAGCTGCAGCACACAGCAGGTAATGGTGGAGCACCTGGAGCTGCAGCACACAGCAGGTAATGATGGAGCACCTGGAGCTGCAGCACACAGCAGGGAACTCGCCACCGGGACACATACACAATACCTGAGTAATTCACTTCACAGAGCGACATGATTAATAGGTGTAGTGCACACATGTAGAGGCTGAATAGACACTTCTGCTGCCTCCCATCAAAGGGTGTAGTGCACACATGTAGAGGCTGAATAGACACTTCTGCTGCCTCCCATCAAAGGGTGTAGTGCACACATGTAGAGGCTGAATAGACACTTCTGCTGCCTCCCATCAAAGGGTGTAGTGCACACATGTAGAGGCTGAATAGACACTTCTGCTGCCTCCCATCAAAGGGTGTAGTGCACACATGTAGAGGCTGAATAGACACTTCTGCTGCCTCCCATCAAAGGGTGTAGTGCACACATGTAGAGGCTGAATAGACACTTCTGCTGCCTCCCATCAAAGGGTGTAGTGCACACATGTAGAGGCTGAATAGACACTTCTGCTGCCTCCCATCAAAGGGTGTAGTGCACACATGTAGAGGCTGAATAGACACTTCTGCTGTCTCCCATCAAAGGGTGTAGTGCACACATGTAGAGGCTGAATAGACACTTCTGCTGTCTCCCATCAAAGGGTGTAGTGCACACATGTAGAGGCTGAATAGACACTTCTGCTGTCTCCCATCAAAGGGTGTAGTGCACACATGTAGAGGCTGAATAGACACTTCTATGCCTCCCATCAAAGGGTGTAGTGCACACATGTAGAGGCTGAATAGACACTTCTGCTGCCTCCCATCAAAGGGTGTAGTGCACACATGTAGAGGCTGAATAGACACTTCTCTGCCTCTCATCAAAGGGTGTAGTGCACACATGTAGAGGCTGAATAGACACTTCTGCTGTCTCCCATCAAAGGGTGTAGTGCACACACGTAGAGGCTGAATAGACACTTCTGCTGTCTCCCATCAAAGGGTGTAGTGCACACATGTAGAGGCTGAATAGACACTTCTGCTGCCTCCCATCAAAGGGTGTAGTGCACACATGTAGAGGCTGAATAGACACTTCTGCTGTCTCCCATCAAAGGGTGTAGTGCACACATGTAGAGGCTGAATAGACACTTCTGCTGCCTATCAAAGGGTGTAGTGCACACATGTAGAGGCTGAATAGACACTTCTGCTGCCTCTCATCAAAGGGTGTAGTGCACACACGTAGAGGCTGAATAGACACTTCTGCTGCCTCTCATCAAAGGGTGTAGTGCACACATGTAGAGGCTGAATAGACACTTCTGCTGTCTCCCATCAAAGGGTGTAGTGCACACATGTAGAGGCTGAATAGACACTTCTGCTGTCTCCCATCAAAGGGTGTAGTGCACACATGTAGAGGCTGAATAGACACTTCTGCTGTCTCCCATCAAAGGGTGTAGTGCACACATGTAGAGGCTGAATAGACACTTCTGCTGCCTCCCATCAAAGGGTGTAGTGCACACATGTAGAGGCTGAATAGACACTTCTCTGCCTCTCATCAAAGGGTGTAGTGCACACATGTAGAGGCTGAATAGACACTTCTGCTGTCTCCCATCAAAGGGTGTAGTGCACACACGTAGAGGCTGAATAGACACTTCTGCTGTCTCCCATCAAAGGGTGTAGTGCACACATGTAGAGGCTGAATAGACACTTCTGCTGCCTCCCATCAAAGGGTGTAGTGCACACATGTAGAGGCTGAATAGACACTTCTGCTGTCTCCCATCAAAGGGTGTAGTGCACACATGTAGAGGCTGAATAGACACTTCTGCTGCCTATCAAAGGGTGTAGTGCACACATGTAGAGGCTGAATAGACACTTCTGCTGCCTCTCATCAAAGGGTGTAGTGCACACACGTAGAGGCTGAATAGACACTTCTCTGCCTCTCATCAAAGGGTGTAGTGCACACATGTAGAGGCTGAATAGACACTTCTGCTGTCTCCCATCAAAGGGTGTAGTGCACACATGTAGAGGCTGAATAGACACTTCTGTGCCTCTCATCAAAGGGTGTAGTGCACACATGTAGAGGCTGAATAGACACTTCTGCTGCCTCCCATCAAAGGGTGTAGTGCACACATGTAGAGGCTGAATAGACACTTCTGCTGCCTCCCATCAAAGGGTGTAGTGCACACATGTAGAGGCTGAATAGACACTTCTGCTGCCTATCATCAAAGGGTGTAGTGCACACATGTAGAGGCTGAATAGACACTTCTGCTGCCTATCATCAAAGGGTGTAGTGCACACATGTAGAGGCTGAATAGACACTTCTCTGCCTCTCATCAAAGGGTGTAGTGCACACATGTAGAGGCTGAATAGACACTTCTGCTGCCTCTCATCAAAGGGTGTAGTGCACACATGTAGAGGCTGAATAGACACTTCTGCTGCCTCTCATCAAAGGGTGTAGTGCACACATGTAGAGGCTGAATAGACACTTCTCTGCCTCCCATCAAAGGGTGTAGTGCACACATGTAGAGGCTGAATAGACACTTCTGCTGCCTCTCATCAAAGGGTGTAGTGCACACATGTAGAGGCTGAATAGACACTTCTCTGCCTCCCATCAAAGGGTGTAGTGCACACATGTAGAGGCTGAATAGACACTTCTGCTGCCTCTCATCAAAGGGTGTAGTGCACACATGTAGAGGCTGAATAGACACTTCTCTGCCTCTCATCAAAGACACTCACAGAGGGAGGGAGAGAGAGGGAGAGAGAGGGAGAGAGAGAAAATACGAGGAAAGCTTGGAAGAAAGAAAAGTGAGGGAGTGTGAGAATGGAAATAAATGGTGTCCAGTGCCTTAGCCTCACTCAAACACAGCCTCACACCTACTGTGCCTTGTGATGAGTTCAAAAATTATTTTGATGTGGCCACCTCTCAATATGACACACGATTCCCATACAATAACTGGCTACACTCACACACATACACACATTCTTCATACAGACACCCTCACACATACACACATTCTTCATACAGACACCCTCACACATACACACATGTACATGTACACACACAACTCACAAATACTCACAATACACCCTCATCACACTCACACATACCCTCACACACACACACTTCACATACACTCACAATAAAACACACACACCCTCATCACACTCACACATACATACACCCTCTTCACACACATTAACACACTCACATATACATGTTGACACACACCCTCACACACACACTATACTCAGGAGGAAGGGGTGGAGAAGGGGTGGAGAAGGGGTGAAGAGATGAAGAGGAGAATGCGGACCTCTTTTTCTGGGAAGTTGATGAAGTAGTTTGTCTGGTCGACCAGAAATATCTCCAGAGCCGTGCGGGACATGTTGAATCTGCGGGAATGAATCTCACGCAACTTATTCAGAGGAATCTTAAAGTCTGTGTTGTACCCTGCACCAGAGAGACGGGGGGAAGGAGAGAGAGAGAGCAGAAGGGAGAGGAAGAAGGGGAGAGAAAGGAGAGAAGGGAGCAAGGGGAGAGAGAGAGGGGGAAGAGAGGGAAGGAAGAGAGGGAAGGAAGAGAGGGAAGGAAGAGAGGGAAGGAAGAGAGGAAAGAAAGAGAGGAGGGAAGAGAGGGAAGGAAGAGAGGGAAGGAAGAGAGGGAAGGAAGAGAGGGAAGGAAGAGAGGGAAGGAAGAGAGGGAAGGAAGAGAGGGAAGGAAGAGAGGGAAGGAAGAGAGGGAAGGAAGAGAGGGAAGAAAGAGAGGAGGGAAGAGAAGAGAGGGAAGGAAGAGAGGGAAGGAAGAGAGGGAAGGAAGAGAGGGAAGGAAGAGAGGGAAGGAAGAGAGGGAAGGAAGAGAGGGAAGGAAGAGAGGGAAGGAAGAGAGGGAAGGAAGAGAGGGAAGGAAGAGAGGGAAGGAAGAGAGGGAAGGAAGAGAGGGAAGGAAGAGAGAGGAAGAGAGGAGGAAAGAGAGGGAAGGAAGAGAGGGAAGAAAGAGAGGAGGGAAGAGAGGGAAGGAAGAGAGGGAAGGAAGAGAGGAGGGAAGAGAGGAGGGAAGAGAGGGAAGGAAGAGAGGGAAGGAAGAGAGGGAAGGAAGAGAGGAGGGAAGAGAGGGAAGGAAGAGAGGAGGAAAGAGAGGGAAGGAAGAGAGGAGGGAAGAGAGGGAAGGAAGAGAGGAGGGAAGAGAGGGAAGGAAGAGAGGGAAGGAAGAGAGGGAAGGAAGAGAGGGAAGGAAGAGAGGGAAGGAAGAGAGGGAAGGAAGAGAGGGAAGGAAGAGAGGGAAGGAAGAGAGGGAAGGAAGAGAGGGAAGGAAGAGAGGGAAGGAAGAGAGGGAAGAAAGAGAGGGAAGAAAGAGAGGGAAGGAAGAGAGGGAAGAAAGAGAGGGGGATGATAAAGATTTGAAGAGGAAGAGGGAGAAGCAGCAACAGAGAGGTGGAGGGAGGAACATAACTATGGCTAACTTTAAGGCTGGTTCACAATATGACGCTGGCTGAGCATTGCATTGCGTTGCGTGCTGTCAATTGACCAGAGCCACCACCAACACGCGATGTTCTGATTGGTCCGACACTGCGTTTCAGACGCTGGATTAGAAAAAAGTTCTAACTAACTAAGACTTAAAGATATCAGTAAGGTATGTCTGTTTTAAGGAACCGTGTCTCCTCTTCGCTGCTAAAGAGTGCAGCTTACGTGGAAGTAGCAAGTACCTTCAGCAGCACACGTCATGAGCTTCTCTCATGTCTGTCAGGGATGTTTTGCCAATTCTAAAACTCCCTGGCTATCCTGACAAAGTACATACATTTTCTTGGTCCACTTTCTTCAAAATTTTCAGCTTCTCTTCGTGGAGAGAATTACTCGCAGAATAACTCACTTACGCTTTGCTGAAGAGTTTGAGGAAATCGGGAGGGAAGCGTGCAGAGGAGAGAAGTTGCAACAGTTGTGCATGCTGAGAATATATTAAGAAGGTCGTGTGTGATGATACTTTACCCATTGCATGCTCATTCGCGGCTCAGTTGACTGGGGTTTACATAATTCTGGGATCACAACTGCGTGAGGTTGTATTGTACATACTACATATGTATGTGCAATATATGTAGCAATGGGGGGTACAAACAAGACCACACACACACACACACACACACACACACACACAGCACACACGAGCTGCTGCATCCAGAACTACACTAAACACCTCACAACCGAACATGAACAGTCCAAGTACATAAGGCACGTACATAAGGCAAGTACATAAGGCACGTACATAAGGCAAGTACATAAGGCACGTACATAAGGCAAGTACATAAGGCAAGTACATAAGGGGTTAATATGTGAGCAGGTTTCAGTCATCACTGGAGTCATGGCATAGCTGAGTGTCTGGCACATTCTTACTAGAAGGTTGACATATCAAATATTCTAAAATGTACTCCAATCCCTGAACATTACTAGCATGCAGTATGCCAGAGCATCTTCATCATCTCACTGGGAACACCACTAGCATGCCAGAGCATCTTCATCAACTCACAGGGAACACCACTAGCACGAGCATCTTCATCAACTCACAGGGAACACCACTAGCATGCAGTATGCCAGAGCATCTTCATCATCTCACTGGGAACACCACTCACTGGGAACACCACTAGCATGCCAGAGCATCTTCATCAACTCACAGGGAACACCACTAGCACGAGCATCTTCATCAACTCACAGGGAACACCACTAGCATGCAGTGTGCCAGAGCATCTTCATCAACTCACAGGGAACACCACTAGCATGCAGTATGCCAGAGCATCTTCATCAACTCACAGGGAACACCACTAGCATGCCAGAGCATCTTCATCAACTCACAGGGAACACCACTAGCATGCCAGAGCATCTTCATCAACTCACAGGGAACACCACTAGCATGCAGTATGCCAGAGCATCTTCATCAACTCACAGGGAACACCACTAGCATGCAGTGTGCCAGAGCATCTTCATCAACTCACAGGGAACACCACTAGCATGCAGTGTGACAGAGCATCTTCATCAACTCACAAGTCTGGCTTATGTTCTTCTCTGTTGGACTCGAGAGGAAGTAGAGGTGCTTGTTGGTGATCTCCAACTTCCCTGGGATTCGCTCCATGAGCATGATCACATGACACTCCACTCCACTCAGCAGCTTCTTCTCTTTCAAATTCGCCACACCTGCCAATACCTCTACAAACACAGCAGGAGAGTTGGCGTCTGACCACAACTGCTCCAACAAGACATCGTCATCTTCCATGGATGTCGAGTGAGTTGTTCTTTTTGACACTTTTGCCATCAGCTCAGCGTCAGCTTTCAGGTTGTCCTGACTGGAACCAGATTGTCCAGTGTCCCGTAGCTTGCTGGCGTCCTCATGCGTGTTGTAGTTATAGTTACGGGCTAATCGCATCCTCATACGAGAGAATGTCTCGGTCCGGTCCAACTTCCAGAGGTAATGCTCCGGTCTTCTGCGAGCAAAAAATATTAGGATGAGATTTGATGCCTCATTCACTGGCACCTTTCAATTTGAGGCAGGTCAAAGTACAGAAAGTTGACAAGATGGGACACACACCACCACACTGGGTTGAGGCAGGTTGAAGTAGGTTGACAATATCTCTATGGGGACACACACTGGACCAACATCACACTGGGTTGAGGCAGGTTGAAGTAGGTTGACAATAGCTATATGGGGACACACACTGGACCAACACCACACTGGGTTGAGGCAGGTTGAAGTAGGTTGACAATAGCTCTATGGGGACACACACTGGACCAACATCACACTGGGTTGAGGCAGGTCGACAATACCTCTATGGGGACACACACTGGACCAACATCACACTGGGTTGAGGCAGGTTGAAGTAAGTTGATCTATGGGGACACCCACTGGACCAACACCATACTGGGTTGAGGCAGGTTGAAGTAGGTTGACACTAGCTCTACGGGGGGCACACACTGGACCACACCCACATGCCTACCTAGATGACCATGCTCCCCTTTCTCCAGTGAAGAAGCGTTTGGTATTGCGCCAGTGCTGGAGGGTCATAGAGAGTTCGTTGTGCAACTCGCTATCAGCACTCTCCTGCCTCCTCACTTCATCAGCTAGCAGACTCTCCATGGCCACCTGCAGCTTCTGTGCATGGTGAGTATTGAAGAGCAAACAGTTGGCAGTTGTTCAAGTGAAGCCCAAAGAAAACTTTTACTAATGTTCTAGACTACATTTACTTCACTCCCCCCCCCCCCCCCCCCCCCATCAATATCAAATCTCCCTTGTTTCTACAGAACAATCCTTTATCCTCTCCACCTTCACCAAGCACACACCTCCTTAATCTTTGCCTTGCATAGCTGACCTTACCACCACTTGGGGAAAGGCATAGTGTCTGGCAAAACTGCCTTGGAGTTTTGTGCTAAGTGTACCCCAAGTCTTGGGTACATTCGTGGTCATGGGTGCGGGAGAATTTCGTGGGTGTGGCACCAACAGTAGCCTTTGCAACAAACCCAATGTCATCCTCCGAGATACCACTGAGTGCATGGCCACAAATGCACCAACATTGGGGGATTGGGGTGTACTCAGGAACACCTTGACAAGCGTGCCAGACACCCTCCCTCCCAACTGAAAATAGGGTAAAGGATCGAAACACCACCGAGTACAGTAGCTCAAGCTATACCTTCCTTTCCTCTCCCTCCTCCTCCTCTCCCTCCTCCTCCTCTCCCTCCTCCTCCTCTCCCTCCACCTCCTCTCCCTCCACCTCCTCTCCCTCCTCCTCCTCTCCCTCCTCCTCCTCTCCCTCCTCCTCCTCTTCCTCTCCCTCCTCCTCCTCTTCCTCTCCTCCTCTCCCTCCTCCTCCTCTCCCTCCACCTCCTCCTACAGTCCATTTCTTCCTCCAGCCCATATCATACGGACACTCACCTGGTAACTGATCTCGTTGCTGACAACCATGCTCCTTCTCTTCTTGTTGTCGCTGGCAGCTTCCTTCGAGCACTCCTTGGTACGCCCTGTCTTCTCCAGAAGCCAACGCATAAGAACTTCGCTGTACTGCATCTCTGCCATCTTCAACTGGTAATACATGCAGCAAACATGTAATGGTACACACATGTACATGTATTGTACATGGGCAAGCATGTAACATATGGTACACACATGTACATGTATTGCACGGGAAAGCATGTAACATATGGTACACACATGTACATGTATTGCACATGGGCAAGCATGTAACATATGGTACACACATGTACATGTAGAGTAGCATTTCAAGTTGTAACATTCTACATGGACAGGCTCACCAAATATCTGAACTGGACTAGTGATGGGATTGCCTTGTGTGCTCCAATTCCCAAAACAAGCTTATATATAGTACTATATATAGTACTGACTTGCACGTGTTTGTGGTCCACATGGGCACGTGTGTTTGTGGTCTATATGGGAATGTGTCTGTGGTCCACATGGGCACATGTTTGTGGTCCACATGGGCACGTGTTTGTTTGTGGTCTATATGGGAATGTGTCTGTGGTCCACATGGGCACGTGTTTGTTTGTGGTCCACATGGGCATGTGTTTGTGTGTGGTTTACATGGGAATGTGTCTGTGGTCCACATGGGCATGTGTGTGTGGTCCACATGGGCACGTGTTTGTTTGTGGTCTACATGGGAATGTGTCTGTGGTCCACATGGGCATGTGTTTGTGTGTGGTCTACATGGGAATGTGTCTGTGGTCCACATGGGCACGTGTTTGTTTGTGGTCTACATGGGAATGTGTCTGTGGTCCACATGGGCACGTGTTTGTTTGTGGTCCACATGGGCTCGTGCTTGTGGTCCACATGGGCACATGTGTGTGGTCCACATGGGCACGTGTTTGTGGTCCACATGGGCACGTGTTTGTGGTCCACATGGGCACATGTTTGTGGTCCACATGGGCACGTGTTTGTGGTCTACATGGGCACATGTTTGTGGTCCACATGGGCACGTGTTTGTGGTCTACATGGGCACATGTTTGTGGTCCACATGGGCACGTGTTTGTGGTCTACATGGGTACTTTTTTAATTCCTCCTTTTCCTTTGTTCGTCAATAATGCAATGCACCTCCTGCCCCCCCCCCCCCCTCCCCAAGTTCCCGACTCACTGGGCCCTCCACGTAATCCTTCCACTCCTTGCAGGAGCAGTAGAAAGCAAACTCCTGCCCAAAGTTTGGCATGCGGTGGTCTGGGAGGTGAGGCAGCTCCTTCTCCAACTGCAGCCGTGAGTAGTTAAAAGAGAAGAGGGAGCGGAGGATGGATGCCACGTACTGCAGCCAGTCCCAGTCTTCTGCTAGCACGGCCGTCTTGGTGATGCGTGCGAGGTTGCTGAAGATGAAGAAGATGTCCTTTGTGGAGATGTGCTGGCACGTGAGCAAGTGTTCCAGGCGGAGTGAGGCGATCACATAGTACTACATGGGTAGGTGTGCATAAGGGAGTCACGGATGCATGCACTTGTCAGACATAACACACGACCAGATGTCGAGTAATGAACAAACAAACTACAAAAACAATAACAAGAATAAAAATGGCACTCACCAACAACACAGCTCCACTAACAAAAATAACAACAACACAAGCTCACCTCCTTGTTGCCTGAAGCCAGACAGCCCAGCAGTATTCTGGTGGCAGATTGTGAGACGAGTTTCTCCTGCAGAGTGAAGGACAGCTCCTTGTTGAAGATGCCTGCAGCCGTCAGCATCCTCAGGTACTCTTCTTGAAGCTGTAGAGGAGCAAGAAAGGGGAAACAAACATGGTGGAGAGTGAAGAAAATATTTATTTTTTTAATGGCAGGAATCCCCCCCCCCCCCCCCCTACATACATTAAAATCAAAATGACCCCCCTTCCCCAAACAAACCCAATAAATAAAACTAGAATCCAGCAAACATACATATTATATTGACGATCCTTTACCTCTTAGTACAATGAACACCCCTTCCCCCCCCTAAATCTGTATGTTTGGTGTCCACAACATTAAAAGGTAAAGGGTCCTATCAACGCAGTCTACATTACTGAATCTTGTGAGGGTAGCTAACTACACACAAGATTTTTCTTTTTTGAAAAATTATAATATTTAAATAAAACTTTTTTGTCTCGTTTTATTTGATTTATTTTCAGTTTCTAGTTTCCACCTCTCTACGGTCAAGCAGACTCCTTCATGAAGTTGCTAAGGATGCCTGCAGAACCAACCAATCAATCTACAGCCAATGTCATATTTTATCATGTTTACTGCTCAAACATAGTTACACATAGTTACATGACCACGAGAAGTAACCTGATTATGGTGTAGGTCTGTGCTGCTAACTACAGTCACAAGAGTAAGCTTCTCACTAAACCACCTCGCCATTTCTTTGCAGGGCAAACATCAGCAGATGCTGAGTCAGCTCAACTTGGCTCAACATTGCATGCTCACAAGTGAATGTGCTCTCATTGTTGACTCTACAACAAATCTTCAGGTGTTTACTGAAGTGAGAAGCAGATTAGTCACTACAATGCATTGGACAACTTCAAGACCTCTGATAGTAAAATTATAAGGAATGAACCTGTTGTAGGCAAGTGATGTGCCTGTTGTAGGCAAGTGGTGTGCCTGTTGTAGGCAAGTGATGTGCCTGTTGTAGGCAAGTGATGTGCCTGTTGTAGGCAAGTGATGTGCCTGTTGTAGGCAAGTGAATGTGCCTGTTGTAGGCAAGTGAATGTGCCTGTTGTAGGCAAGTGATGTGCCCGTTGTAGGCAAGTGATGTGCCCGTTGTAGGCAAGTGGGTTGTAGGCAAGTGGTGTGCCTGTTGTAGGCAAGTGGTGTGCCTGTTGTAGGCAAGTGGTGTGCCTGTTGTAGGCAAGTGGTGTGCCTGTTGTAGGCAAGTGGTGTGCCTGTTGTAGGCAAGTGGTGTGGAAATAGTCCAACACACTGAAGATAGACAGACACACTGAAGATAGACAGACACACTGAAGATAGACAGACACACTGAAGATAGACAGACACACTGAAGATAGACAGACACACTGAAGATAGACAGACACACTGAAGATAGACAGTGTCAGGGAGCCCCTCCTCCTGATTCTACAGGACTCCCTGACAGGCAGAGACAGTTCATGACCATATTAGGTCACAGTACTATGACCCTTAGACTATTAATTAACTGTGGTTTTTGAGTAACTAATAAATTGGACAGTTCAGTAGAGAAGAGTGTGTCTCAGTTGTTGAGTATTTAATCAGAATCTTTATTTAATGATACTACCAATTCCAAGCAGTGGGGTCTGGGTAGTTTAGGCTTGCCAAGCATAAGGCAAGTTCAGTCAGGACAGACAGGTTAGAGGGTCCCTCCAGCAGGGCACTCCCTAACATTTGGTGGCAGCGGTTACCGAACTTAGCCAGAACAATTAGCTAGAAACGACTAGTTGATCGCTATTTGAACAGAGAAAGTCAAATCCGAATCCAGTCGGTCAGTCAGCAGTTGCTAGTAGTTCAGTATTTGTTAGCTAGTACGATTCAGTCTGGAAGTAGCTAGAAGTAGCTAGAAGAACAGTGACAAGTCAGAACAGTGACAAGTCTAATTCGTTGGTAGTTGTCTACTCCAACTGAGCAAAAACAGTACGAACGGACAGCGTGTACAAGGGCAGAGGTATAAGTGAAAGTGACGACCCGAAAGTGCGAACCGAGTCAGTGCACAAGTGAATTGGTGTATAAGTGTGGAAGTGGAAGTGACGATCAAAAAAACAAAAAAAACACAAACACAACAACAACAAAAAAACAAAAAAAACTCTAACACAACACGAAGCACGCAGCGTGGAGACACACACCAGAGAGACCAGTAGGACGCAGACGACGGCCTACAACCTAAGGAGGAAGGGGACATCCTGCAATACAACCGGAAGCAGAATGTCGAGACAGAAGTCAAAGAAAGACGGTGAGAGACAAAGCTCACCAGAAACAGAACAGGACATGGAGACAGCAAGTCAGTTGAGCTCTCAGACTCTGAGGAGCCAGACCACAATGATGGAATTCTTTGAAAGAATGGAACATCGCCGAGATGAACAAGAGAGGCGCAGGGAAGAAGAACGTCGCCGGGAAAAGGAAGAAGAGATGAAACGCTGGGAGAAGCTGCTACTCATACGAACAGAACCAGCAGAGAGCCAATCAACTTCAATGCGGAGCCCACCAATGCTGATAACTCAACATGTGCCGCAATTTTGCAAACAGGTTGAGGAAGAGTCGGACATAGCAACCTTTCTCCTCTCATTCCAGACACACATGGAGAACTTTGGAGTTCCAGCAGAAAGGTGGACATCACACCTGGTTCCAATATTGAACAATGAGGCCAAGCGGGCACATGCCCTCTTTGACACATCAGTGAAGGCTGACTTCACAAGTACAAAGGAAGCACTCCTACGCCATTTCCACGTTGGCAAGAGAACATATCGGAGGAAGATGGTGGAGATGAGGAAACTAGCAGATGAATCCTGGGTCATGCACTGGAGGAGACACAAACAGTGGAGCCGGCGCTGGACCGAAGAGTGCGAGACACCAGAGCAGAGCAGTGACATGTATGATGCCGAGATGGTATATGACCGGATGCCACACTGGCTTGCAACCTGGGTCAGGGATAAGGACCCAAACACACCCCTGGAAGCAATGCAGCTGGCTGACGATCATCTGGACAATCAGAGGGGGAAACAGGACCAGAGGGGAAGACTGGAACCGCACCAGCGATCCCTAAACCTCAAGTCAGATCTGCACCGCAGAAATGAAGCAGAGCACAGAGAGAAACACCAGCAGGAGAGACGCGACCAAGACTCTAGACAGTTCCGAAAGAAGGATGGAAGCAGAGAGGCTAAGCCATGGAACAAGCCTAAGTTCGACCCTGAGAAAGGACCTCGCTGTTTTAAGTGTAATTGCTATGGTCATATTGCAAGGGACTGTGAGGAGGTGGTCCACACAGCCAACTTCGCTAAGGAAGACAACCTAGCAGCCGTTCATGTGGGATTCATTGAAGGACAAGAATGCCAGAGAATGTTGGTAGACACTGGGTGCAGCAAGACACTCATCCATGAAAAGTGGATTCCGCAGAAGACACTGACTGGGAAGATTAGGCTGACGACCGCGTATAATGGAAATGTGGAACCACTACGCACAGCAAGGGTTAAAGTTGAAGTAGACAAATGGAGCAAGGAAGTCGAAGTAACAGTAAAGAAGGACTTAGCATACGACGCCCTGCTTGGGCGAGACCTACCGTTCCTTTGGAATTTGGGCAGGCACCTGATGGAACCAGATGAAGTGAATGCTGTTCAGACAAGGAGTCAGAGGAAACAAGAAACAGAGACCTACCAAGCAGACATTGAGGCTGATGAATGGTCAACCAGTGAGCCGACCAACACAGACACTGAATGGGAGATGCGCGAGCCTCCATCAACCATAGTGACAGTTGAGCAGCCGGAAGATGACGGACTACCGAATTTTGAGGACGACATGTTCTTGCCAACACGAACCCCCAAGAAGCATTTCACCCGAGCCGAGAAAAGACAGGAACGACAGAAATTCCACACATTGGAAGGCACTCAACACCCACTAGATGGAGGAGCACCTGCACTAAGAAAAGCGATAGCAGAGGACAAATCACTGGAGGCCATCAGAAAGAGTGCAAGGGAGGGAGACCCCAGCTATCAGGAAGAAGCAGGCCTCCTTTACCGAGTGGCACCCGAGTCGAACGGACAGGGAATGTTTCGACAATTAGTTCTGCCAACCTCGTACCGAAACATTACATTGAAGACGGCTCATGCCATTCCCATGGCAGGACATCTTGGGCGGAAGAAAACCCAACAGCGTCTTCTTGACCGATTCTTCTGGCCAGGGATCTATGAGGAGGTAGCCACACTGTGTAGGACGTGCCCCGAGTGCCAGAAGGTGGCAAAACACCGTAAACAGAAGGCACCACTGATGCCTTTGCCACCAATGGATGAACCCTTTCAGCGTGTAGGGATTGACCTCGTCGGGCCATTACCCCGAACAAAAGCTGGACACCGTTTTATCCTCACAATGGTGGACTTCGGCACGCGGTACCCAGAAGCGGTGCCACTTAAACGAACCGACAGTCGGACGATAGCTGATGAGCTATTAAAGATATTTGCCAGAGTAGGCATTCCAAAAGAGGTCCTATCAGATTGTGGGGCAAATTTGACGAGTTCCCTGATGGAGGAGTTGTATCGGATGTTGGGGGTGAAACCGATCAGAACATCACCCTATCACCCGCAAACGAACGGAATGACCGAAAGATTCCATGCCACGATGAAGAGCATGCTGCGGAAGGTGCTGGGAAAGTTTGACCAGCAATGGGACAAAGCACTCCCGTACATCATGTTTGCGTATCGGGAAGTTCCGAACGAGACCACAGGATTCAGCCCATTTGAACTAATGTACGGACGAAAAGTCAGGGGACCACTCGACATCCTGAGGGAAGAGTGGGAAGAGACTCCGACGATGCCCACCAGTGTGATTGCATATGTCCAAGGGGTGCGGGACAGGATGGAACAGGTCCACCGTATGGCAGTGGAGAAAGAGCGAGGATCAAAGGAGGAGACCAAGAAATGGTATGATCGAACCGCACGGCTCCGAACGTTTCAACCAGGTGACCAAGTCCTTGTTCTGTTACCCTCTGAAACAAACAAACTGTTGGCGAGCTGGCAGGGTCCCTACGAAATAACGAAGAAGTTGACAGATGTTACTTATGCAGTCCTGATGAGCAACAAGAGGAAAAGAAACCGTGTCTTCCACGTCAACGCCCTAGCCAAATGGGAGTCACCAGTAATAGCTTGCCTGGCTACGGAAGGTGCAGACGGGGTGGAAGATAGTGAAATGGAGATTATCACCTGGGAAGCTGAACAACCTGGGACGACACCGGTTGTGAACCCAGACCTAACTACTGAACAGAAGCAGGCACTACAGAAGCTGCTTGAACGCTATGATGAGGTGTTCAAGGATGAACCAGGACGAACACAACGGGCTGAGTTACGAATCGAAACAGGAGATGCCACACCTTGCCATTTGGCAGCATACCGACTGTCACACACCAAACAGGAGTGGGTACAACGTGAGATCGCCCAACTCCTTAAGGCAGGGCTTATCCGACCGTCAACCAGCCCCTGGGCATCCCCGATCCATTTGGCGAAAAAGGGAGAGTCCTACAGATTGTGTGTGGACTATCGTAGATTGAATAAAGAGACAAAAAATGATCCTTACCCAATGAGACGTGTAGACGACCTCCTTGACAGACTAGGAAGTGCGGCATACATTACAACATTGGATTTGTCAAAGGGGTATTGGCAGATACCAGTACACAAAGAGAGCATCCCCAAAACAGCCTTTATGACACATCTAGGCAAGTATGAGTTTTGCGTGATGCCCTTCGGACTGAAAGGAGCGCCGGCAGTATTTCAACGGATGATGAATGAGTTGTGCAGATATTCCTCAATACGCCGCTGCTTATCTGGACGACATTGCCATTTTCAGTGCAACCTGGCAAGAGCATTTACAACACCTGGAAGTTGTGCTGGATAAACTGGAGAAGGCGGGGCTGACAGCAAAACGGTCCAAGTGCCAACTTGGACAGACAGAGTGTGATTATCTCGGACACCGAGTAGGCCAAGGAAGGGTGCGTCCCAGAGAAGCTAAGATCGTCAGTGTAAGGAACTTCAAGACGCCCAAAACAAAGAAGAATGTACGCTCCTTCCTCGGCTTGGCAGGGTATTACAGGCGGTTTATACCCAACTTTGCAGAAAGAGCATTCCCACTAACAGAGTTAACTAAGAAGGAAGCACCAGACAAGGTAGTGTGGTCAGACCACACGGAACAGTCATTTCGATGGCTCCAAGAGCAGTTAATGACAGAACCAGTACTAAACAGTCCCAACATCAACCGACCATTCGTATTGTTCACAGATGCCTCCGGAGTGGGTGTAGGTGCAGTTCTCAGTCAGGTGGATGCAGACGGACACGACCGGGCAATAGCTTATTATTCACGGAAGTTGCTGCCTCGAGAACGCCGATACTCAGCCGTCGAGCTGGAATGCCTGGCTGTAGTAAACGCAGTGAAACACTTCAGAGTATATCTTGATGGTACCCCATTTAAGATTGTGACAGACCACCGATGCCTTCAGTACCTACATAGATTCAGGGAGGACAATGGCCGTTTAACACGCTGGGCTCTCAGTCTACAACCTTTTGACTATACAATCCAACACCGGCCTGGAAACACGAACGGAAATGCAGATGGGCTCAGCCGGCAAGAATGGACTGAAGACGACCCACCGGCAGCGACCCAGAATAAGGGGGGGGAGATGTCAGGGAGCCCCTCCTCCTGATTCTACAGGACTCCCTGACAGGCAGAGACAGTTCATGACCATATTAGGTCACAGTACTATGACCCTTAGACTATTAATTAACTGTGGTTTTTGAGTAACTAATAAATTGGACAGTTCAGTAGAGAAGAGTGTGTCTCAGTTGTTGAGTATTTAATCAGAATCTTTATTTAATGATACTACCAATTCCAAGCAGTGGGGTCTGGGTAGTTTAGGCTTGCCAAGCATAAGGCAAGTTCAGTCAGGACAGACAGGTTAGAGGGTCCCTCCAGCAGGGCACTCCCTAACAGACAGACACACTGAAGATAGACAGACACACTGAAGATAGACAGACACACTGAAGATAGACAGACACACTGAAGATAGACAGACACACTGAAGATAGACAGACACACTGAAGATAGACAGACACACTGAAGATAGACAGACACACTGAAGATAGACACACACACTGAAGATAGACAGACACACTGAAGATAGACAGACACACTGAAGATAGACAGACACACTGAAGATAGACAGACACACTGAAGATAGTCCAACACACTGAAGATAGACACACACACTGAAGATAGACAGACACACTGAAGATAGACAGACACACTGAAGATAGACAGACACACTGAAGATAGACAGACACACTGAAGATAGACAGACACACTGAAGATAGACAGACACACTGAAGATAGACAGACACACTGAAGATAGACAGACACACTGAAGATAGACAGACACACTGAAGATAGACAGACACACTGAAGATAGACAGACACACTGAAGATAGACAGACACACTGAAGATAGACAGACACACTGAAGATAGACAGACACACTGAAGATAGACAGACACACTGAAGATAGACAGACACACTGAAGATAGACAGACACACTGAAGATAGACAGACACACTGAAGATAGACAGACACACTGAAGATAGACAGACACACTGAAGATAGACAGACACACTGAAGATAGACAGACACACTGAAGATAGACAGACACACTGAAGATAGACAGACACACTGAAGATAGACAGACACACTGAAGATAGACAGACACACTGAAGATAGACAGACACACTGAAGATAGACAGACACACTGAAGATACACAGACACACTGAAGATAGACAGACACACTGAAGATAGACAGACACACTGAAGATAGACAGACACACTGAAGATAGACAGACACACTGAAGATAGTCCAACACACTGAAGATAGACAGACACACTGAAGATAGACAGACACACTGAAGATAGTCCAACACACTGAAGATAGACAGACACACTGAAGATAGACAGACACACTGAAGATAGACAGACACACTGAAGATAGACAGACACACTGAAGATAGACAGACACACTGAAGATAGACAGACACACTGAAGATAGACAGACACACTGAAGATAGACAGACACACTGAAGATAGACAGACACACTGAAGATAGACCAACACACTGAAGATGCTAAGAAGATGGCGAGTTTTAGCCGTTTGTTTGCTATGTGTGTGTTTTGGCATCTGCCATTTTGAAATGGGGTGGAGCCAATATACACACATAAATACAGGTTCATGACCTCTGTGCTGTGGGTATTCTGACACGAGTAAGCTTCTGCAGAAACCAACTCATTCTTCACTTCTTTGCAGCTAAGACATGCAGCAGCTGCTGGGTCAGCTCAGCCAGGCTCCATATTGCACACGCACAAGCATGGTTGTAGTATTGATGATCTCTTACCAGGTCAGCTCAGCCAGGCTCCATATTACACACAAGCATGGTTGTAGTATTGATGATCTCTTACCAGGTCAGCTCAGCCAGGCTCACACACACAACAAGCATGGTTGTATTGATGATCTCTTACCGGGTCAGCTCAGCCAGGCTCCGTATTACACACACACAAGCATGGTTGTATTGATGATCTCTTACCAGGTCAGGTCAGCCAGGCTCCATATTACACACACACACAAGCATGGTTGTAGTATTGATGATCTCTTACCGGGTCAGCTCAGCCAGGCTCCATATTGCACACGCACAAGCATGGTTGTAGTATTGATGATCTCTTACCAGGTCAGCTCAGCCAGGCTCCATATTGCATACACACAAGCATGGTTGTAGTATTGATGATCTCTTACCGGGTCGGGTCAGCTCAGCCAGGCTCCATATTACACACACACAAGCATGGTTGTAGTATTGATGATCTCTTACTGGGTCCGCTCAGCCAGGCTCCATATTACACACAAGCATGGTTGTAGTATTGATGATCTCTTACCAGGTCAGCTCAGCCAGGCTCACACACACAAGCATGGTTGTATTGATGATCTCTTACCGGGTCAGCTCAGCCAGGCTCCGTATTACACACACACAAGCATGGTTGTATTGATGATCTCTTACCAGGTCAGGTCAGCCAGGCTCCATATTACACACACACACAAGCATGGTTGTAGTATTGATGATCTCTTACCGGGTCAGCTCAGCTATCCATATTACACACGCACATGGTTGTTGTATTGATGATCTCTTACCAGCCAGGCTCCATTAGTGTGCTTATTGTGTTTTTTTTTGTTGCTGCTCAATCGAGGAACGGATAAGTCGCTACACTGCACTAGATAATTTAGAATATTCTGGTAGCAAAATTACAATCAATGGACCGATTGTGCACAAGTTAATTGTGGAGGGGGAATGTACATAGATAGAGAGATAGATACCATCAAAGGTGGTTGTCAAGCAGGGTGCTTAATGTTCCAGTCAATTGGACAATGGGCACTTATTGTTGAGCAGGAGCTTAACAAGCAGTACCTATATGCAAGACATGTCATTCTTATAGGTAAGGATCATCATGTGGATTTAGTGGACGGGATGACGAATGGTTGAAGTGTTGCTAAGGAGAGTCTGGACAGTCAGGCGTTGGTATCCATTATGCAAACTTGTCCAGCCTCCAGAAATGGAAGAAACATTGGGTTTGAGCAAGAGACATAAGAGTCACGATCAATGCAAGGGAGGACAAAACCATAAAGTAGTAGTAAGTTTAAAAAAATGTGTGGTTGCCACTTTATAGCTCCATAGATTCTACAAGCTTCATGGTATGGACTTGATATATAACTACAAAGATAGGTCTCTCTGTGTGCTCCCTTTTGATACTAAAACATTTTTCATGGGTATAACTATACCTAAGTTATTGGAGCTAAAGTGAGGGTACCTCAAAAACCTGAGTGCCTGATTTTTATGCATAAATATCTCCAGATTGCCAAGCGCTAGAGAGCTGAAATTAGCACCAGTGGCTAGAGGAAACCTTATTCTGACTCGTTTCATTAGGCGCTAAACTTGAGTACGTGGTCAAGCGTGCGGTTGGGAAAATAATCAACCCACCCAAGCTTTTACCACCAAATCCCAAGCTTTTATCACCCAATAAGCTTTTATCACCAAATCCCAAGCTTTTATCACCAAATCCCAAGCGTTTACAACCAAATCCCAAGCTTTTATCACCAAATCCCAAGCTTTTACCAAGCTTTTACCACCAAATCCCAAGCTTATCCCAAATCTTTTATCACCAAATCCCAAGCTTTTACCACCAAATCTCAAGCTTTTATCGCCAAATCCCAATCTTTTACCACCAAATCCCAATCTTTTACCACCAAATCCCAAGCTTTTACCACCAAATCCCAATCTTTTATCAGCAAATCCCAAGCTTTTATCACCAAATCCCAATCTTTTATCACCAAATCCCAATCTTTTATCACCCAATCCCAAGCTTTTATCACCAAATCCCAAGCTTTTATCACCAAATCCCAATCTTTTATCACCAAATCCCAAGCTTTTATCCCCAAATCCCAATCTTTTATCACATCTTTTATCACCAAATCCCAATCTTTTATCACCAAATCCCAAGCTTTTACCACCAAATCCCAATCTTTTATCACCCAATCCCAAGCTTTTATCAAGCTTTTATCACCAAATCCCAAGCTTTTATCACATCTTTTATCACCCAATCCCAAGCTTTTATCACTAAATCCCAAGCCAAATCCCAAGCTTTTATCGCCAAATCCCAAGCTTTTATCGCCAAATCCCAAGCTTTTATCACCAAATCCGAAGCTTTTATCGCCAAATCCCAAGCTTTTACCACCAAATCCCCACCAAATCCCCAGCTTTTATCACCAAATCCCTTTTATCGCCAAATCCCAAGCTTTTATCGCCAAATCCCCTCTGCTTACCCCAAGTGAGTAATGTTTGGTGTTGATCTCGGGGAAGAAGTTATGTGCCAGCTTGAGCAGCTGCACCTCCTCATCTTCCATGGCAGTGCTGGGCGGGTACGTGCTGATCACGAAGCTCTCCAGGGCCTGAGAGATGACCAGCATCTTCTCCTCGGTACCCACCACATCCACACCTGGAAGCCGCAACACGTGCGTATGCATAAGTGCACCAACTGTCATGTCTACGTAGTGGGCCTCTTAACACTGCACTAAACTTTAGGGTGTGCGTGCATGTTGTGTGCATGTGTGTGTGTGTGTGTGTGTGTGTGTGTGTGTGTGTGTGTGTGTGTGTGGTTTAACTCTAAGGCTGGATTTGGGGACAATTTTTGATAAAACTAGCTCCAGATTTCATGAATGCACAAGTCCATAATTATGTGTTCTTTCTTTCCCCCACACACACACTTCCCCTAGTGCCCACACACACTCCCCCTAGTGCTCCCCCACACACACACTCCCGCTAGTGCTCACACACACACACTCCCCCTAGTGCACACACACACACACTCCCCTTAGTGCTCACACACACACACACTCCCCCTAGTGCCCACACACACACACACTCCCCCTAGTGCACACACACACTCCCCCTAGTGCTCACATACACTCCCCCTAGTGCTCACACACACACACTCCCCCTAGTGCTCACACTCACACACTCCCCCTAGTGCTCACACTCACACACTCCCCCTAGTGCTCACACTCACACACTCCCCCTAGTGCCCACACACACACACTCCCCCTAGTGCTCACACACACACACACTCCCCCTAGTGCCCACACACACACACTCCCCCTAGTGCACACACGCACACTCCCCCTAGTGCTCACACACACACACACACTCCCCCTAGTGCCCACACACACACACACTCCCCCTAGTGCCCACACACACACACTCCCCCTAGTGCACACACACACTCCCCCTAGTGCTCACACACACACTCCCCCTAGTGCACACACACACTCACCCTGGTGCCCACACACACACACTCCCCCTAGTGCTCACACACACACACTCCCCCTAGTGCCCACACACACACTCCCCCTAGTGCCCACACACACACACTCCCCCTAGTGCTCACACACACTCCCCCTAGTGCCCACACACACACACTCCCCCTAGTGCTCACACACACACACTCCCCCTAGTGCACACACACACACTCCCCCTAGTGCCCACACACACTCCCCCTAGTGCCCACACACACACACTCCCCCTAGTGCTCACACACACACACACTCCCCCTAGTGCACACACACACACTCCCCCTAGTGCACACACACACACTCCCCCTAGTGCTCACACACACACACACACTCCCCCTAGTGCTCACACACACACACTCCCCCTAGTGCCCACACACACACACTCCCCCTAGTGCCCACACACACTCCCCCTAGTGCTCACACACACACACACACTCCCCCTAGTGCTCACACACACACACTCCCCCTAGTGCTCACACACACACACACACTCCCCCTAGTGCTCACACACACACACTCCCCCTAGTGCCCACACACACACACTCCCCCTAGTGCCCACACACACTCCCCCTAGTGCTCACACACACACACACACTCCCCCTAGTGCTCACACACACACACTACTCTCACATATTTTCAGACAACAAACATACAGTGACAGACACACACTCACCTCACAGATACACCATAACTCCACACCCATGTACACCACACTCACACTACACATCATCATACTTACACCACATGCACATACAGATGCATTACACCACACACAAATACATACTCAGATACCACACCCTACACACTCACACCAGAAACATACACACTCACAGATACACCACAAACTCCACACTCACATCAGAAACATACACACTCGCATACACCACACACACACCAGAATTACCACTCCCTCTACCACACCCATCTCACCCTCCTTGAGTTCAGAAGTGATTTTGTTGATCAGCAGCATGAAGACCTTCTTCTTGACGCTGGATGCTGGAACAATGAAGCCCTCAAACTGGTCCAGCAGGCAGAAAAACTTACCCCAGACCTGACAAAACAAACAAACAAACAAACAAACCAACAAAAATATTTGACTCCAAAAGCAGATTACATCCAGCAGCTGGAGTGCTACTTGCAGTTGTTGCTGTGAAGGAGCAGCTAGCCTCTGAAAGCTCAGGGTTGCCAGTGCTGGCTGAGTGTCAAAATTGCTTGTACATAGACACAAACAGCAGCAACAGCAACCACCACCTCTCAGTGAACTCTCAGTTGATGTAGTACAGATATAATGAATTTCTCGATAATCAACTTACTCACTCGATCACTTCGTCTAGATGCTCTAGCCTTCACCAGGAAAAGCATCAAGCCGAATTGTCGAGTGAGTGAATTTAAGTTGATTATCGAGAAGGTCGTAGTGTCAAAAGCAACGTGTTTCCCCTCCCATTCGCGCGCCATCACACGCCATCATGCATCAGGAATACCACGAGAACAACAGCAACAATAAACAAACACTCCTCCAGTTTATTACGGATGTGCCACGAGCAAAATACGATAGGAAGGAAAAAAGAAAAGAAAAGAAAAACAACAAAACACAACAACAAACAAACATAAAAAATGGCTCAGCAAATAGCACGGCTGCTCCGAGGACACCTGGTACTGGACGGCTGCTCCGAGGACACCTAGCACTGAACGGCTGCTCCAAGGACACCTAGCACTAGATGAGGACACCTAGCATTGGACGGCTGCTCCGAGGACACTTAGCACTGGACGGCTGCTCTGAGGATACCTAGCACTGGACGGCTGTTCCGAGGACACCTAGCACTGGACAGCTGCTCCGAGGACACCTAGCACTAGACGGCTGCTCCGACACCTAGCACTGGACGGTTGCTCCGAGGACACCTAGCACTGGACAGCTGCTCCTAGCACTAGACGGCTGCTCCGAGGACACCTAGCACTGGACGGCTGCTCCGAGGACACCTAAGCACTAGACGGCTGCTCCGAGGACAGCTAGTACTGGACGGCTACTCCGAGGACACCTAGCACTGGATGGCTGCTCTGAGGACACCTAGCACGGGATGGCTACTCCGAGGACACCTAGCACTGGACGGCTGCTCCGAGGACACCTAGCACTGGACGGCTGCTCCGAGGACACCTAGCACTGGATGGCTGCTCCGAGGACACCTAGCACTGGACGGCTGCTCCGAGGACACCTAGCACTGGATGGCTGCTCCGAGGACACCTAGCACTGGACGGCTGCTCTGAGGACACCTAGCACTGGACGGCTGCTCCGAGGACACCTAGCACTGGACGGCTGCTCCGAGGACACCTAGCACTGGACGGCTGCTCCGAGGACACCTAGCACTGGACGGCTGCTCCGCGAGGACAGCTGTACTGGATGCTGTAGTTGGTGATGGCAGCAGGTTTTTTACTACGTAACTGCGACAAGCAAGTTCATGGACGACCTTCTGAGGATCCCTAGTCGGGCCGAGAGTACCCTACCCAAATGCTAGAGAAACAAGCGCACGCACAAGCAGCTTGCAGGAATGGAGCAAGACTAAAACGATCGCCATGTCAACGGTAAACACTCGAACTTAAATTATTTTTTCTTTTTCCTTGCAGTGAAATTGTTAATTGAAGGTTTATTATTCATGGTCTCCATGGTTACACTCCAGTCCATGAACAGCCATCCTTAATATTCATGGTCTCCATGGTTACACTCCAGTCCATGAACAGTTATCCTTAATATTCATGGTCTCCATGGTTACACTCCAGTCCATGAACAGCTATCCTTAATATTCATGGTCTCCATGGTTACACTCCAGTCCATGAACAGCCATCCTTAATATTCATGGTCTCCATGGTTACACTCCAGTCCATGAACAGCCATCCTTAATATTCATGGTCTCCATGGTTACACTCCAGATGAACAGCTATCCTTAATATTCATGGTCTCCATGGTTACACTCCAGATGAACAGCTATCCTTAATATTCATGGTCTCCATGGTTACACTCCAGATGAACAGCTATCCTTAATATTCATGGTCTCCATGGTTACACTCCAGTCCATGAACAGCTATGATGAAGGACAGCAGAGCAGGGTATTCCATACACTGTACAATCTTAATGACCTTCTCAATAATCAACTTGAAATTTAATCTCTCGACGTTTTGACTAGATGCTCTAGACTTCATCAGGAATAATTATACAATCTACCGAATATCCCCCCCCCCCCCACAGACACAAGTCCTTCAGTTTAGTTACCATCAGAAAACATTCTAAAATATCCTGCTAAATGCTAACAATAAACAGTATTAATTGAATCTGCCACACTTTTTAAAACCAACCAACCAACAACAACAACAACAACAGCAACAACAACAACAAATGTCCTGACCTTCCAAGGGGGTTGGTCCAGTGAGGAGTACCAGAGGATGTGCTTGAGAATCTCCGTGACAATGTCCACTGTCCTGGCCACTTCCTCATTCAGGTAATCGTCCACTGTCTCCATCCAGGGCGTGGACACCGTCAGTGACACTCGCCGCAGCTTCTTCGCTGCTTGCTCCTTGTCCGGCATGATGGTGGACTCCATTTCCTCCACCCTCTCCACGTGGACGTGAGATCGAGGGCGGAACTGCTTTTCGCTTGATGCGGTTGACAGCTGCAGGGAGTCCGTCTCACTCACACGCAACACAGGAAGAGCATGGGAGGAAGAAGAGGTGTGGTCTATTAGGGCATGGTCAAGAATGGTGCAGTTTGAATGATGGGTGCTTGACGGAGACAATGTATGATCTGTTGCTGTCGGTTTCTCATGAATACTATTAGAGGGAGTGATTTCACTATCTGTAGGGATGTGAGGAGGAGGAATGCTGCCACAGCTACTTGTGGGAGATGCTGAGTGATCAGCGCGTTGCACAACATTTGTACTATCGACGAAACTAGAGCAGGGCGACTCTGAAGTGGTCTTCCGATGTTGCCGAGTCTGGATCTCATCTGATTGGGAGGGGCTGAGGAGGTAGAAGAACATGACCTCCCAGCTTGGGATGAGGGAGATCCTGAGGACGTCCTCTGGCGTGTGGTGGAAGATGGAGTTGAAGAGTTGGCAGAGGGTGCTGCGAACGTTGAAAGGAGCCTCTCTCAGCAGATGCAACATGGCCATGAACACATCCATGTTGGAGATGAAATCTGCAGACAAGTAAGACTAATCGTGCATACAAGCATTCAGATGGAGGCACACTCTCTCCTGTTCACTTGTCTGGGATGTGTGGCTTACTGGTTGACCATACTGCACACCTGTGCACTTAGGTTGTTAGTCTAACCCAGCTTGTAGAGCAACAGAGAAGTCTACCCTCCATGCCTGTCCTATAGCCTTCATGCCTGTCCTATGGTCCTATAGCCCTCCATGCCTGTCCTATAGCCCTCCATGCCTGTCCTATAGCCCTCCATGCCTGTCCTATAGCCCTCCATGCCTGTTCTATAGCCCTCCATGCCTGTCTATAGCCCTCCATGCCTGTCCTATAGCCCTCCATGCCTGTCCTATAGCCCTCCATGCCTGTTCTATACTGCCATAACCTTTGCCAGGACATCCTGGATTCCTGCGATATTTGGGACTATCCCGGGATGTGCCTGGTGAGGGTGACTCACTATACGTCATGGATACTGGAATCAGCGCGGGTATTCTAGGGCTAGGGGTATTCTAGGACTAGGGGTATTCTAGGGCTAGGGGTATTCTAGGGCTAGGGGTATTCTAGGGCTAGGGGTATTCTAGGACTAGGGGGTATTCTAGGACTAGGGGTATTCTAGGGCTAGAGGGCTAGGGGTATTCTTCTAGGACTAGGGGGTATTCTAGGACTAGGGGTATTCTAGGGCTAGAGGGCTAGGGGTATTCTAGGGCTAGGGGTATTCTAGGGCTAGGGGTATTCTAATGGGGGTATTCTAGGGCTAGGGGTATTCTAGGACTAGGGAGCCAGGACCAGGATTTAGGACTAGTGTATTCTACAACCGTTTGATTGTTGACTATTGTTCTAGTTCCAGCTATCCCAGTAGTGCTCACTCATCCAGCTTTATCTTTGCACGCTTTGCTTGTTTGCTCAAAATTTCTTTGCCGACTGATGCTATGAGTGCTTGTACTTAACAACCAGTGATAATGACTGATGCTGAGTGCCTGCACTTAACAACCAGCGATAATGGCTGATGTTATGAGTGCCTGCACTTAACAACCAGTGATAATGGCTGACGCTATGAGTGCCTGCACTTAACAACCAGTGATAATGACTGATGCTATGAGTGCCTGCACTTAACAACCAGTGATAATGGCTGATGTTATGAGTGCCTGCACTTAACAACCAGTGATAATGGCTGATGTTATGAGTGCCTGCACTTAACAACCAGTGATAATGACTGATGCTATGAGTGCCTGCACTTAACAACCAGTGATAATGGCTGATGTTATGAGTGCCTGCACTTAACAACCAGTGATAATGGCTGATGTTATGAGTGCCTGCACTTAACAACCAGTGATAATGACTGATGCTATGAGTGCCTGCACTTAACAACCAGTGATAATGACTGATGCTGAGCGCCTGCACTTAACAACCAGTGATAATTACTGATGATATGAGTGCCTGCACTTAACAACCAGTGATAATGGCTGATGCTGAGTGCCTGCACTTAACAACCAGTGATAATGACTGATGCTAAGGGCCTGCACTTAACAACCAGTGATAATGACTGATGCTATGAGTGCCTGCACTTACAACCAGTGATAATGGCTGATGCTATGAGTGCCTGCACTTAACAACCAGTGATAATGACTGATGCTAATTGCCTGCACTTAACAACCAGTGATAATGACTGATGCTATGAGTGCCTGCACTTAACAACCAGTGATAATGACTGATGCTGAGTGCCTGCACTTAACAACCTGATAATGACTGATGCTAAGGGCCTGCACTTAACAACCAGTGATAATGACTGATGCTGAGTGCCTGCACTTAACAACCAGTGATAATGGCTGATGCTAAGGGCCTGCACTTAACAATGATAATGACTGATGCTATGAGTGCCTGCACTTAACAACCAGTGATAATGGCTGATGTTATGAGTGCCTGCACTTAACAACCAGTGATAATGACTGATGCTGAGTGCCTGCACTTAACAACCAGTGATAATGACTGATGTTATGAGTGCCTGCACTTAACAACCAGTGATAATGGCTGATGTTATGAGTGCCTGCACTTAACAACCAGTGATAATGGCTGATGCCTGCACTTAACAACCAGTGATAATGACTGATGCTATCAGTGCCTGCACTTAACAACCAGTGATAATGGCTGATGCTATGAGTGCCTGCACTTAACAACCAGTAATAATGACTGATGCTGAGTGCCTGCACTTAACAACCAGTGATAATGACTGATGCTAAGGGCCTGCACTTAACAACCAGTGATAATGACTGATGCTATGAGTGCCTGCACTTACAACCAGTGATAATGACTGATGCTAAGGGCCTGCACTTAACAACCAGTGATAATGACTGATGCTGAGTGCCTGCACTTAACAACCAGTGATAATGGCTGATGCTAAGGGCCTGCACTTAACAATGATAATGACTGATGCTATGAGTGCCTGCACTTAACAACCAGTGATAATGGCTGATGCTATGAGTGCCTGCACTTAACAACCAGTGATAATGGCTGATGATGGGTGCCTGCACTTACAACCAGTGATAATGACTGATGCTGAGTGCCTGCACTTAACAACCAGTGATAATGGCTGATGATGGGTGCCTACACTTACAACCAGTGATAATGACTGATGCTATGAGTGCCTGCACTTAACAACCAGTGATAATGGCTGATGCTGAGTGCCTGCACTTACAACCAGTGATAATGGCTGATGTTATGAGTGCCTGCACTTAACAACCAGTGATAATGGCTGATGCTATGAGTGCCTGCACTTAACAACCAGTGATAATGCTATGAGTGCCTGCACTTAACAACCAGTGATAATGGCTGATGCTATGAGTGCCTGCACTTAACAACCAGTGATAATGGCTGATGCTATGAGTGCCTGCACTTAACAACCAGTGATAATGACATGCTATGAGTGCCTGCACTTAACAACCAGTGATAATGACTGATGCTGAGTGCCTGCACTTAACAACCAGTGATAATGACATGCTATGAGTGCCTGCACTTAACAACCAGTGATAATGGCTGATGCTATGAGTGCCTGCACTTAACAACCAGTGATAATGACATGCTATGAGTGCCTGCACTTAACAACCAGTGATAATGGCTGATGCTGAGTGCCTGCACTTAACAACCAGTGATAATGGCTGATGCTATGAGTGCCTGCACTTAACAACCAGTGATAATGGCTGATGCTATGAGTGCCTGCACTTAACCACCAGTGATAATGGCTGATGCTATGAGTGCCTGCACTTAACAACCAGTGATAATGGCTGATTCTGAATGCCTGCACTTAACAACCAGTGATAACGACTGATGCTGAGTGCCTGCACTTAACCAGTGATAATGTTTTTCACATTGAAAGCCTTCAGCCGTTGCAGACCAACTCAGAAGGAGTCCCAGTCACTATATAAATATGCCTGCAACAAGTCGGGAGTCGATGGAATAAATTATCATGGACATGTTCTAATCAGGTCTACATGTACTAAACCACACACACACACATGTGCGTACACTCAACACATTGCAGCCATGCATGGCAAAGAGAGCTCATGCAGCATGCTCATGACCAGATGTAGCTTTATTCCTCCACCCGCTCACCCATACTTCTATTAATATTCTACCCTGTGCCGTACGCCAACTAGTGCTAATATATGAACTGTAGTTTTGCACAACTGGTGCACTAAACAGAGCATCCTTCCACTTCCTTCCTTCACACCCTAGACTTCCTTTGCTTCTTCCCTTCAGGGCAATATAATTATTGTGTTCATTGACGGCCAAGTGGTCAGCATGAACAGCAGAAGGGAAGGAGACGTCCATTGCCACGAACTGTGTACATGCATGTACATGTAGTATGTCGACTGACACTTTATTTTGTGTTTTAATTTTTCTTAATAATTAGGTATTAGAATAGTTTGGTATTAGAATGTAAATATAATGATGCAGTTTGGTATTAGAATGTAAATATAACGATGCGTTTGGTTTTAGAATGTAAATATAACGATCTGCAGTTTGGTATTAGAATGTAAATATAATGATCTGCAGTTTGTTGGTATTAGAATATAAATATAATGATCTGCAGTTTGGTATTAGAATGTAAATATAACAATGCAGTTTGGTATTAGAATATAAATATAATGATCTGCAGTTTGGTATTAGAATGTAAATATAATGATCTGCAGTTTGGTATTAGAATGTAAATATAACGATCTGCAGTTTGGTATTAGTAATGATGCAGTTTGGTATTAGAAGGTAAATATAATAATGCAGTTGCAGTTTGGTATATTGGAATGAAAATATAATGATCTGCAGTTTGGTATTGGAATGTAAATATAATGATCTGCAGTTTGGTATTGGAATGTAAATATATGCAGTTTGGTATTAGAATGTATAACGATCTGCAGTTTGGTATTAGAAGGTAAATATAATAATGCTGTTTGGTATATTGATAATGATCTGCAGTTTGACAGTTTGGTATTAGAATGTAAATATAATCTGCAGTTTGGTATTAGAATGTAAATATAATGATCTGAAGTTTGGTATTGGAATGTAAATATAATGATGCAGTTTGGTGTTAGAATGTAAATATAACGATCTGCAGTTTGGTATTAGAATGTAAATATAATGATGCAGCTGTTTGGTATTAGAATGTAAATATAATGATCTGCAGTTTGGTATCCAGAATGTAAATATAATGATGCAGTTTGGTATGCAGTTTGGTATTAGAATGTAAATATAACGATCTGCAGTTTGGTATTAGAATGTAAATATAATCTGCAGTTTGGTATTAGAATGTAAATATAATGATCAGCAGTGGAATGTAAATATGATGCAGTTTGGTATTAGAATGTAAATATAACGATCTGCAGTTCAGTTTGGTATTAGAATGTAAATATAATGATCTGCAGTTTGGTATCAGAATGTAAATATAATGATGCAGTTTGGTATGCAGTTTGGCATTAGAATGTAAATATAACGATCTGCAGTTTGGTATTAGAATATAAATATAATGATCTGCAGTTTGGTATTAAATATGATGGAGTTTGGAATGTAAATATAATGATCTGCAGTTTGGTATCATAATGTAAATATAATGATGCAGTTTGGTATTAGAAGTTTGGTATTAGAATGTAAATATAACGATCTGCAGTTTGGTATTAGAATATAAATATAATGATCTATAGTTTGGTATTAGAATGTAAATGATCTGCAGTTTGGTATTAGAATATAAATATAATGATCTATAGTTTGGTATTAGAATGTAAATGATCTGCAGTTTGGTGGCATTACAATGTAAATATAATGTGATGTAAATATAACGATCTGCAGTTTGGCATTAGAATGTAAATATAATGATCCATTATTTATAGCATTAGTATATAAATATAATGATCTGCAGTTTGGTACTAGAATGTTTGGTACTAGAATGTAAATATAACAATGCAGTTTGGTTTTAGAATGTAAATATAACAATCTGCAGTTTGGTATTAGAATATAAATATAATGATCTGCAGTTTGGTATTTGGTATTAGAATATAAATATAATGATCTGCAGTTTGGTATTAGAATGTAAATATAATTATCTGCAGTTTGGTATTATCTGCAGTTTGTTATTAGAATGTAAATATAATGATCAGAATTTTGATATTAGATATAATGATCTGCAATATAATGATCAGAATTTTGATATTAGAATGTAAATATAATGATCTGCAGTTTGGTATTAGAATGTAAATATAATGATCTGCAGTTTGGTATTAGAATATAAATATAATGATCTTCAGTTTGGTATTGGTATTAGAATTTAAATATAATTATCTGCAGTTTGGTAATAGAATGTAACTATAATGATCAGAATTTTGATATTAGAATGTAAATATAATGATCTGCAGTTTGGTATTAGAATGTAAATATAATGATCAGAATGTAAATATAATGATCTGCAGTTTGGTATTAGAATGTAAATATAATGATCTGCAGTTTATGTAAATATAACAATCTGCAGTTTGGTATTAGAATCAGCTCCCTTGGCAAGCAAACAAGATCGTCTACATATATCTGCAACAAAGCTTGTAGTATTGAAATCCATCCACAGGAGCACCTCCTTTCTCGAAGACGAGGGGACTCCAAGTGCTTCCTAGTAAACATACATGCTTGTGCGACTTCCTCTGAAGAAGAGCCTCCAGAATCAGCAATGGAGGTCAGGAAGAGGCTCCTCATGACGGCAGTTTCGATCAACAGCAATCTTAAATTCTTCCTACTTTGCTCACTCTCCTTGCCCCCGCCTTTCATGCCAGCCCGCCTTTCATGCCAGAAGTAAATATTCATTACTATTTTATAGCGATGCAGCGGGTCTCCTGGGCATGTGCAGGTCTCCTGGGCATGTGCAGGAGATCTCTGTGCATGTTCTCCTGGGCATGTGCAGGAGATCTCTGTGCATGTGCAGGTCTCCTGGGCATGTGCAGGTCTCCTGGGCATGTGCAGGAGGTCTCTGTGCATGTGCAGGTCTCCTGGGCATGTGCAGGAGATCTCTGTGCATGTGCAGGTCTCCTGGGCATGTGCAGGTCTCTGTGCATGTGCAGGAGGTCTCCTGGGCATGTGCAGGAGGTCTCCTGTGCATGTGCAGGTCTCCTGGGCATGTGCAGGAGATCTCGGTGCATGTGCAGGAGGTCTCCTGTGCATGTGCAGGTCTCCTGGGCATGTGTAGGAGATCTCTGTGCATGTGCAGGTCTCCTGGGCATGTGTAGGAGATCTCTGTGCATGTGCAGGTCTCCTGGGCATGTGCAGGAGATCTCTGTGCATGTGCAGGTCTCCTGGGCATGTGTAGGAGATCTCTGTACATGTGCAGGAGATCTCTGTGCATGTGCAGGAGGTCTCCTGTGCATGTGCAGGTCTCCTGGGCATGTGTAGGAGATCTCTGTGCATGTGCAGGTCTCCTGGGCATGTGCAGGAGATCTCTGTGCATGTGCAGGTCTCCTGGGCATGTGTAGGAGATCTCTGTACATGTGCAGGAGATCTCTGTGCATGTGCAGGAGGTCTCCTGTGCATGTGCAGGTCTCCTGGGCATGTGTAGGAGATCTCTGTGCATGTGCAGGTCTCCTGGGCATGTGCAGGAGATCTCTGTGCATGTGCAGGTCTCCTGGGCATGTGTAGGAGATCTCTGTACATGTGCACGAGATCTCTGTGCATGTGTAGGAGATCTCTGTACATGTGCAGGAGATCTCTGTGCATGTGCAGGAGGTCTCCTGTGCATGTGCAGGTCTCCTGGGCATGTGTAGGAGATCTCTGTGCATGTGCAGGTCTCCTGGGCATGTGCAGGAGATCTCTGTGCATGTGCAGGTCTCCTGGGCATGTGTAGGAGATCTCTGTACATGTGCAGGAGATCTCTGTGCATGTGCAGGAGGTCTCCTGTGCATGTGCAGGTCTCCTGGGCATGTGTAGGAGATCTCTGTGCATGTGCAGGTCTCCTGGGCATGTGCAGGAGATCTCTGTGCATGTGCAGGTCTCCTGGGCATGTGTAGGAGATCTCTGTACATGTGCAGGAGATCTCTGTGCATGTGCAGGAGGTCTCCTGTGCATGTGCAGGTCTCCTGGGCATGTGTAGGAGATCTCTGTACATGTGCAGGAGATCTCTGTGCATGTGCAGGAGGTCTCCTGTGCATGTGCAGGTCTCCTGGGCATGTGTAGGAGATCTCTGTGCATGTGCAGGTCTCCTGGGCATGTGCAGGAGATCTCTGTGCATGTGCAGGTCTCCTGGGCATGTGTAGGAGATCTCTGTACATGTGCAGGAGATCTCTGTGCATGTGCAGGAGGTCTCCTGTGCATGTGCAGGTCTCCTGGGCATGTGTAGGAGATCTCTGTGCATGTGCAGGTCTCCTGGGCATGTGCAGGAGATCTCTGTGCATGTGCAGGTCTCCTGGGCATGTGTAGGAGATCTCTGTACATGTGCAGGAGATCTCTGTGCATGTGCAGGAGGTCTCCTGTGCATGTGCAGGTCTCCTGGGCATGTGTAGGAGATCTCTGTACATGTGCAGGAGATCTCTGTGCATGTGCAGGAGGTCTCCTGTGCATGTGCAGGTCTCCTGGGCATGTGTAGGAGATCTCTGTGCATGTGCAGGTCTCCTGGGCATGTGTAGGAGATCTCTGTGCATGTGCAGGTCTCCTGGGCATGTGCAGGAGATCTCTGTGCATGTGCAGGTCTCCTGGGCATGTGTAGGAGATCTCTGTACATGTGTAGGAGATCTCTGTGCATGTGCAGGAGGTCTCCTGTGCATGTGCAGGTCTCCTGGGCATGTGTAGGAGATCTCTGTGCATGTGCAGGTCTCCTGGGCATGTGCAGGAGATCTCTGTGCATGTGCAGGTCTCCTGGGCATGTGTAGGAGATCTCTGTACATGTGCAGGAGATCTCTGTGCATGTGCAGGAGGTCTCCTGTGCATGTGCAGGTCTCCTGGGCATGTGTAGGAGATCTCTGTGCATGTGCAGGTCTCCTGGGCATGTGCAGGAGATCTCTGTGCATGTGCAGGTCTCCTGGGCATGTGTAGGAGATCTCTGTACATGTGCAGGAGATCTCTGTGCATGTGCAGGAGGTCTCCTGTGCATGTGCAGGTCTCCTGGGCATGTGTAGGAGATCTCTGTGCATGTGCAGGTCTCCTGGGCATGTGCAGGAGATCTCTGTGCATGTGCAGGTCTCCTGGGCATGTGTAGGAGATCTCTGTACATGTGCAGGAGATCTCTGTGCATGTGCAGGAGGTCTCCTGTGCATGTGCAGGTCTCCTGGGCATGTGTAGGAGATCTCTGTGCATGTGCAGGTCTCCTGGGCATGTGCAGGAGATCTCTGTGCATGTGCAGGTCTCCTGGGCATGTGTAGGAGATCTCTGTACATGTGCAGGAGATCTCTGTGCATGTGCAGGAGGTCTCCTGTGCATGTGCAGGTCTCCTGGGCATGTGTAGGAGATCTCTGTACATGTGCAGGAGATCTCTGTGCATGTGCAGGAGGTCTCCTGTGCATGTGCAGGTCTCCTGGGCATGTGTAGGAGATCTCTGTGCATGTGCAGGTCTCCTGGGCATGTGCAGGAGATCTCTGTGCATGTGCAGGTCTCCTGGGCATGTGTAGGAGATCTCTGTACATGTGCAGGAGATCTCTGTGCATGTGCAGGAGGTCTCCTGTGCATGTGCAGGTCTCCTGGGCATGTGTAGGAGATCTCTGTGCATGTGCAGGTCTCCTGGGCATGTGCAGGAGATCTCTGTGCATGTGCAGGTCTCCTGGGCATGTGTAGGAGATCTCTGTACATGTGCAGGAGATCTCTGTGCATGTGCAGGAGGTCTCCTGTGCATGTGCAGGTCTCCTGGGCATGTGTAGGAGATCTCTGTACATGTGCAGGAGATCTCTGTGCATGTGCAGGAGGTCTCCTGTGCATGTGCAGGTCTCCTGGGCATGTGTAGGAGATCTCTGTGCATGTGCAGGTCTCCTGGGCATGTGCAGGAGATCTCTGTGCATGTGCAGGTCTCCTGGGCATGTGTAGGAGATCTCTGTACATGTGCAGGAGATCTCTGTGCATGTGCAGGAGGTCTCCTGTGCATGTGCAGGTCTCCTGGGCATGTGTAGGAGATCTCTGTACATGTGCAGGAGATCTCTGTGCATGTGCAGGAGGTCTCCTGTGCATGTGCAGGTCTCCTGGGCATGTGTAGGAGATCTCTGTGCATGTGCAGGTCTCCTGGGCATGTGCAGGAGATCTCTGTGCATGTGCAGGTCTCCTGGGCATGTGTAGGAGATCTCTGTACATGTGCAGGAGATCTCTGTGCATGTGCAGGAGGTCTCCTGTGCATGTGCAGGTCTCCTGGGCATGTGTAGGAGATCTCTGTGCATGTGCAGGTCTCCTGGGCATGTGCAGGAGATCTCTGTGCATGTGCAGGTCTCCTGGGCATGTGTAGGAGATCTCTGTACATGTGCAGGAGATCTCTGTGCATGTGCAGGAGGTCTCCTGTGCATGTGCAGGTCTCCTGGGCATGTGTAGGAGATCTCTGTACATGTGCAGGAGATCTCTGTGCATGTGCAGGAGGTCTCCTGTGCATGTGCAGGTCTCCTGGGCATGTGTAGGAGATCTCTGTGCATGTGCAGGTCTCCTGGGCATGTGTAGGAGATCTCTGTGCAGGACTCTGGGCACAGGCAGGTGAAAAATCAAGTGCTTACTGTTAATGCATTATTTTTTATCATTTTCTGAACAACGCCCACCAAGTTTGTGTCTATATGCACTTACTGTGGTCAAAAAGTGAAGCACCACACCCACTCACCCACATATCTAAGTACCTGTATAGTTGCTCTTGTTCTTGGTCACACACAGGTCCGTCAGGGCCAATACGATGGCTGATGACATGTCAGGTTCTGTCATGTGACTAATAGCTGCGGACACTGAGCCGTTCTTGAGAGAAGTCGAGAGAACACTCTCCACCTCCACATAATGGCTCATCAAGTGGGACACAATCTAGACACAGTTACACAATATCGAGGCAATTCCATTGGTCAGGTTCATTGTATTGAGACACCTGCGATTATAAGTTGGAGTGCTTAGAAAGCCTGCAGTTTCACCTACAAACTCGTGATTTGAATGGAGCAATTCGATTGGCCATAACAGGTCTAATGTTACCCAGACACCTGCTAAGAGGTTAGACGCCTTGACCAATGGAATCTACGTCACATACAAACCCTCAGGCTCTTTGCAGTGCCCTCATTGGAGTTGGATCACTGCAGCCACCACCTTCTGCACCGCGGACACCCTAGTCCCACTGTCTGAACTAATATTTGTCCAACAACACAATAACCACTGCAGAGCTGTGCTGTCTCTATTGCATCATCATTTACCTGAAGGGAAGCAAAAATGGTTATACCCTAAAAGGTTTGAATAATTATGCAGCTCCTTTCTCCGCTAACCACACCCATTTGGTAGCTTCCTATGTGACTGTCTAGACTCCTAGACGGCGTCTTCAAGCTGTTCTATCTCCCCAAACACTTCCATGCCCTTGAATGCTTTGCATAGAGCAAATCTTTCGTAGTTCTCCTTTCCCCACTATTTGTTCTTACATCTACTCGCTTGATGCTCCAGCCAGAAGCTCCAGTCAAAGCGTCAAGTGGTCAGTGGATTGAATGAGGATCGAGAAAGTTATTGTATCTTTATATGTCAACTGAGTCTGTTGAGAGTTCTCGTTGAGAGTTCTTCTTGCTCAACTCAATGACTCATTACACCACTGCTATATGTATGGCCATACCAACATATGTATGGCCATACGAACACATGTATGACCATACCAACACATGTATGGCCATACGAATGCATGCATGGCCATACCAACGCATGAATGGCCATACCAATACATGCACGGCCATACCAACGCATGTATGGTCATACCAACACATGTATGGCCATACCAACACATGTATGACCATACCAAAACATGTATGGCCATACCAATGCATGCATGGCCATACCAACGCATGAATGGCCATACCAATACATGCACGGCCATACCAATGCATGTATGGCCATACCAACACATGTATGGCCATACCAACACATGTATGACCATACCAACACATGTATGGCCATTCCAATGCATGCATGGCCATACCAACGCATGAATGGCCATACCAATACATGCACAGCCATACCAACGCATGTATGGCCATACCAACAAATGTATGGCCATACCAACACATGTATGACCATACCAACACATGTATGGCCATACCAATGCATGCATGGCCATACCAATGCATGAATGGCCATACCAATACATGCACGGCCATACCAACGCATGTATGGCCATACCAACACATGCATGGCCATACCAACATATGTATAGCCACTTGAATTGGAGTGCCAAGGACTTCACTTTCAGTTCTCCAGGCCTGGGTTGGGTAAGACACTAATCGGCAGAAATGTGTCTGGTACGCTGGTGTTTCCAGACACTCTCGCACAAGGGAGGTCAATGATCTCAATGAAGGTAAAGGGTCTCTCCACAAAGGAGGTAAAAGGTCTTCTAACATGGAGGTAAAGGGTGCCCCACGAGGGGGGGAAAGGGGAAGGTAAAGGGTCCCCATGAGGGGGTTAAAGGGAAGCTAAAGGGTCCTCCGTGAGGGGGTGGGTAACGGGAAGGTAAAGGGTCCCCCATGAGGGAAGGGGAGGTAAAGGGTCCCCCATGAGGGGGTAAAGGGGAAGGTAAAGGGTTTGCTATGTCAAAGAACTCAATGTGATGGTAGGGACAACATTATTCTTTACTTGGGAGGTTGGATCGTCTAGAAACATTTTCATGTATGTACATGTGCATTGGAATACCTTGATAGTGATGAGTCTGACGGGCATGTTGGAGGCACGCATGAGGGAGAGGAGGAACGTCCCCTTTTCCCACAGTTTGCGCCCCAGCTCCCTCTGTCCATCGGAGTTTGTCAGGAGGTTCTTCAGCATTGCCAGCAGCTTTTCTTGCTGGAGAGCGAGAGGGGAACAGCTAATGCAAGAGCTCCCAGCAACATGCAGTGTTTAGGGAGAGAGTACATCCATATCCCCACACATAACTTGTAGCCACCTATGTATCTACCTACTTCTTCCCCACACATAACTTGTACCCACCTATGTAGCTACCTCCTTCTTCCCCACACATAACTTGTACCCACCTATGTATCTACCTACTTCTTCCCCACACATAACTCTACCTACTTCTTCCCCACACATAACTTGTACCCACCTATGTATCTACCTACTTCTTCCCCACACATAACTTGTACCCACCTATGTATCTACCTACTTCTTCCCCACACATAACTTGTACCCACCTATGTAGCTACCTACTTCTTCCCTGCAGCTGCACATTTTCACACCAAGAAGTGATCAGATGGTTTCCTCAGAAGTTTAATCTTATGACTTTAGTTAACAGCACAGACCCTCAACAAAACCAGGTCACTACTTATGATGCATGTGTCTATGTGCATAGCTATATGAATACATAGGCACGTGTGTATACTAAATAATGACATCTCTAATGGTTAGTTCTGGTGTTACACTGAGTAACTTCTTACAGGTGACTGCTTGCCTATAGAACACAATCCAAATAGAACCAAGACAAAAATGTTTTATTTAGCATGGAAAGGTCCGTAAATGTTTGTGGTCAACATTGGTGAATTCTTGCTCCATTTGTTCTTTATTCAATATATATATATTATATATATATAAAGATATATATATATATATATATACAATTATATATACCGTAGCGTATGTAGTAGGCGCCCACCCCCTGGATTAGGACATTCTAGACTAAGCGCCCATTGACGTAGTAACCGCCCACCATCCGGGTTTAGGACTCGAGATCGAGCGCCCACCAGCTACGATGCGCGATTTGGCCATGGGTCCGCATCGCGCCCTCCCCCCAGACCACTCCCATTTCAGTGTATGCTGCCCAGAGCTAGCTATCGTGTTGTTCAAAGATGGCACAGAGTCATGCAGGTAAAAAACTGCACAGTGGCTTATAAAGTAAAGATTGTAGAATGGTACAGAGGACAAGGGATGCAAAATGTATCACAGACAGCAAAAAAAAAATTGAGTTGACAGAAAGAGAGTGCGTGAGTGGAATGAAAAGTACGATACACTAACATTGGTGGTGGGAAGAAGAAAAGGAAACTTCATGCTGGTGCACCAGTCTTCAATCAACACGTAGATAGAGAGGTCTTTGACTACCTAGAGCTAGAGCACTCTGAAGGCAGACTGTTCCTTAACAAAGACCTCATGGAGAGAGCCTTGCAAATCACTATGAGAATAGGCATCCTTGGCTTCCTTGCACCCCTACATGGCTGGAAGAAGCGATGGAATGTAGGCTACAGGCGGTGTACAAACACCTCTCAAAAGGTGCCTCAGGACTTCAAGGTGCAGCTCACCCACTTTCAGAGGACCATTGTCAGATACCGAGAGCTACACGGGTAGAGAAAATCAGATATTGGCAACATGAATCAAACAATGTGCAGGTACACATTGTATACACTGATAGCTTGTCATTTTACCTTGTTCATCACTAGGTTTGATTCAGTACCTTCTGCCACCAACAATCGTCGTGGAGAGAGAATCATTCGCTTCGCTACCACTGGTGCCCAAAAGAAGGGTTTCACAGTGGCTTTGTGTGCCACAGGAGATGGAACAAAACTCCCTACTGTCATCATTTTCAAAGAGAGAGATGGAAAATTTGGCCCACGCGTTGCAGCAGGACTTACAGCTCCAGACAATGTTGAGGTCACAGCCAGCAAAAATGGATGAATGACACGCGCACAAAACTGCACAGCTGGCTACACTGGATATGGGGGGAGTCTTTGTACGGGTACACGATAACTCCTTGTCCTGGATGCCTATCGTCCACACAAGTGTGCTGACACCAAGAATGTAGCTGAGGAGTTGGAAACAGACCTGGTATTCATCACAGGTAATGTAGTGAATTTCAATAGTCTTGTCACAAATGATGGCCTGCAAATGCTTAAATTTTGTCTAGGTGGCTGCACATCCCTGGCACAGCCAATGGATGTTTCTGTGAACAAGCCATTCAAGGATAAAATGAGGGAACTGTGGATGGAATGGAGGAGAAGCACCAACACCTGCAGGACAAAGAAAGGCAACTTGAAGTCCCCCTCAAGACAGGATGCTATTGATTGGGTCTCTGCTGCATGGGGTGCCATCCAGAAGAATTAATAGCTTTCTCCTTTCTTTACTGTGGAATTTCTAACAGCATTGATGGTTCAGAGGATGACTTCATCAGGGAATGCGTTCTGAAGAAAGTTGATGGGGAGAGTGACGACGACGACAAGATCCTTTCGCTGGAATGAGTGATGGTGAAGCTGATTGAGTTGGAAGGGCTAGAAGAACCTGGAGAAGAGGACGAACAAAATCTACACTAGCTAGCACATTTTTTATCTTTGTTACACTGTATTGTACTGCACTTCAGTGTTATTACGTGAGCGCGCCGCGCCCCAAGACTGTGTGCAAATGATTGGTTCCGTGTGCAAATCGGTGGAGTAATGACGCAAACTGAGTTGCTGTTGTAACCGCTCATATGCTGGAGCTAGCGCCCACCCCCTTGATTTTAGAGGCGAGTGGTTGAGCGCCCATGGGCGCTGAGTATGTATTCTACGGTATATATATATAAGGTATATATAAAGATATATTTTTTAAACCAAACATTTTCTGTCTCTGTATATACCTACACATGTGATATGCACACACTGTACAGTACATATACAGTCCACACATGTATATACCTACACATGTGATGTGCACACTGTAAATATACAGTAAACGCATGTATATACACATGTATATACATGTACCTACATATGTGATGTGCACACTAACTGTAAATATACAGTAAACACATGTATATACACATGTATATACACACATGTATATACATGTAACATGTACACACTACATATACAGTACACATGTAATGTACACACACTGAACATATACTACAGTACACACATGTATATACCTACACATGTGATGTGCACTCACTGTACAGTACATATACAGTACACACATGTATATACCTACACATGTGATGTGCACACTGTAAATATACAGTAAACACATGTATATACACATGTATATACATGTACCTACACATGTGATGTGCACACTAACTGTAAATATACAGAAGCACATGTACATGTATACATGTATATACATGTAATATGTACACACTACAAACAGTATATACAGTACACATGTGATGCACACACATTGAACATATACTACAGTACACATGTATATACCTACACATGTGATGTGCACACACTGTATAGTACACACATGTATACATGTATATATATATATACCTACACATGTGATGTATCCACACTGTACATATACAATACACAGTGTATACATACATACACATCCATTGCACCAACCAAGGATGAGTCTGTGCATGCCATGACAAAGCCCAGCAGTCCATCCACTTCCTCCATGCTAGCATTGTCCAGTAAGTAGTACTTGACGACTGAGAGGGCAAGGGATGGGAGGTGAAAGGGGGGCGGGGCAGGGGGGAAGGTTGTGAGATAAAGGTGAGAATTAGGAAGGAGAGAGAGAAGAAGGAGAAAGGATGAGAGGATGAGATGGTGAACGGAAGGAAGATATGGAGAGGGAGAGTGGAGAGAGGGGAGATCGAGAGTGAATGGTGAAGGAGAGATAGGAAGAGAGACAAAAGGAGAGGGAGAGAGGGTGAATGGTAAGGCAGAGATGGAGAAAAGAAGAGGGAGAGATGGAGAGAGTGGGAGATATGGTGAATTGTGAGGGAGAGATGGAGAAAAGAAGAGGGAGAGATGGAGAGAGTGGGAGATATGGTGAATTGTGAGGGAGAGATGGAGGGGAGAGAAGTGGGAGTAGAACTGGAGAGGGAGAGAAAGATAGAGAGGTGAGAGGAAAGATGGCGAAGGAGGAGGAGGAGGGGCACACTTGAAGGAAGTGCTGAGAGATAAGCAGAAACAAGTAAAAGTTATAAATGATGTGCAAGACAAGCTCTTCTGTGCCGCTCAGCTGATGGCTTACTCATGAGCAGTGCCTCTCTTATGCTCTGCTTCTCTTCGCTGTCGAGCTGGATGGCATCATCACAAGAACCATCACTGTCAACATCGCTGCAATAATAGAACCCAGACTCACTATATATATATATATATTATACGCACAACCAATCAACAGCAACAAGATATGCTAGCACAAGCAGCGCAGGGTACCTGTAGAAGAGTCGGATGACGTCCAACAGGTATAGGACCCCATAGGTCTGCCGCCATTCTTCCACATGGCGAACTACGTTAGAGATGTACTGAATATGACCTGCACAAGACGTTGAGGGGAGGGGATGGGAGGGGAGGGGGATGGATTGGAAGGGAGAGGTTGGCAACGGAGATGGGGGGATAGTGATGGGGGAGAGGGCGTAAGGATGTGGGAGAGGGCGTAAGGATGTGGGAGGAAGGAGGGGGAAGATGGGAGAGACATGGGGAGAACGAAGAGGTAAGGGAAAAAAACAACAATAAAAAGTCTTACATGCCATGTAGAGCAACAAACATGCATGTAACCAACATGCACGCACGTACAGCAACATACATGCATACACCAACATGCATGCATACACCAACATGCATGCATGTACAGCAACATGCACGCATGTACAGCAACATACATGCACGTACAGAAACATACATAAACGTACACTAACATGCATGCACGTACAGCAACATGCATGCATGTACAGCAACATGCATGCATGTACACCAACAAGCATGCACGTACACCAACGTGCATGCACGTACAGCACCATGCATGCACGTACAACAACATACATGCATGTACAGCGCATACACCAACATGCATGCATGTGCAGCAACATGCACGCACATACAGCAACATGCATGCACATACAGCAACATGCACGCCCATACAGCAACATGCACACACATACACCAACATGCACGCACGTACACCAACATGTATGCAGTACAGCAACATGCATGCATACACCAACATGCATGCACATATAGCAACATGCATGCATGTACAGCAACTGCATGGAACCAGAACTTTTCCTACGTGTATTTATCTCCTGGATATTGAACATCGAAAATGAATTGTCAAGACAAGATTCAGGGAAGGATTGGAGCAGCAAGGACCATGAGATCACACTAGCTATGTAGCATAACTCCTGCACCAGCCAGCAAGCCTAGCGCTACTAAACCAGTTACACTGTGACTACTGCTATATAATAATCCACTAGCTACAAGTGCTATCATCAGGTCTGCAAAGCCACTAGCTGGCTATGTCAGCTAGAAAACTTACATCTACGTAGATACATAGCACCTCCACCATTTATTTGCATTCACTTCGCATGTTCTAGCAGATACCTGCCACAAACTACAAGATATATTGTTCTCGTCCGCACATGCCATATGGTTGCTCCGCTGCCTCTGCAGCTCACCTAGCACGTACTAAATTAGAGCGTTCTGATTGGTCTGATACTCAACACTGGATTAGAACCGGATGCTATTCCATCATATCGTATCATCCCATCGTAATATACGACAATACCATAAGACGGTCATTGGCTGAGCATCGCATTATGATCCAACCTTTACCAATTAAGTCAACACTGTGATAATAATAGTCTTATGCCCTTATATGAATGTCATGCGGTGCAGCGAGCACTCACCAATTCTAACAGAGTAGGCTGGTCTGCTCCACACCCTGAAGTCGAAGATGAGGTGCTTGTAGACCTCGGCACACGTGTGCTCGTCATGGTTGAAGAGTTCAACCAGCTCCTGGATGGTCTGAAACACCGAGACCGTTATCAAAGTGGGCGAGGTTTTCATGAGGAGGGCAGCTATGGTGGCTAGTCCCTCGGAGTGGAATAGACTGTTCTGATTGTTGATGTTGTTAGAGAGCATAGCAAGAAGGAGCTTGAGAAATACAAATACACCTTCTTTCTCTGGGGGAGGAGGGAGAGGAAGAGGAGGTGAAGAAGGGGGAGGAGGGAGAGATGAAAGGGGAGGAGGGAGAGATGAAAGGGGAGGAGGGGGAGATGAAAGGGGAGGAGGGAGAGATGAAAGGGGAGGAGGAAGAGATGAAAGGGGAGGAGGAAGAGATGAAAGGGAGGAGGGAGAGATGAAAGGGAAGGAGGAAGAGATGAAAGGGGAGGAGGAAGAGATGAAAGGGGAGGAAAGGGGAGGAGGAAGAGATGAAAGGGGAGGAGGGAGAGATGAAAGGGGAGGAGGAAGAGATGAAAGGGGAGGAGGAAGAGATGAAAGGGAGGAGGGAGAGATGAAGGGGAGGAAAGGGGAGGAGGAAGAGATGAAAGGGGAGGAGGAAGAGATGAAAGGGGAGGAGGAAGAGATGAAAGGGGAGGAAAGGGGAGGAGGAAGAGATGAAAGGGGAGGAGTGGGAGATGAAAGGGGAGGAGGGAGAGATGAAAGGGGAGGAGGGGGAGATGAAAGGGGAGGAGGGAGAGATGAAAGGGGAGGAGGGGGAGATGAAAGGGGAGGAGGGAGAGATGAAAGGGGAGGAGGGGGAGATGAAAGGGGAGGAGGGAGAGATGAAAGGGGAGGAGGGAGAGATGGGAGGAGGGGGAGATGAAAGGGGAGGAGGGAGAGATGAAAGGGGAAGAGGAAGAGATGAAGGGGGAGGAGGGAGAGATGAAAGGGGAGGAGGGAGAGATGAAAGGGGAGGAGGGGGAGATGAAAGGGGAGGAGGGAGAGATGAAAGGGGAGGAGGGAGAGATGGGAGGAGGGGGAGATGAAAGGGGAGGAGGGAGAGATGAAAGGGGAGGAGGAAGAGATGAAGGGGGAGGAGGGAGAGATGAAAGGGGAGGAGGGAGAGATGAAAGGGGAGGAGGGGGAGATGAAAGGGGAGGAGGGAGAGATGAAAGGGGAGGAGGGAGAGATGGGAGGAGGGGGAGATGAAAGGGGAGGAGGGAGAGATGAAAGGGGAGGAGGAAGATATGAAAGGGGAGGAGGGGGAGATGAAAGGGGAGGAGGGAGAGATGAAAGGGGAGGAGGGGGAGATGAAAGGGGAGGAGGGAGAGATGAAAGGGGAGGAGGGGGAGATGAAAGGGGAGGAGGGAGAGATGAAAGGGGAGGAGGGAGAGATGGGAGGAGGGGGAGATGAAAGGGGAGGAGGGAGAGATGAAAGGGGAAGATGAAGAGATGAAGGGGGAGGAGGGAGAGATGAAAGGGGAGGAGGGAGAGATGAAAGGGGAGGAGGGGGAGATGAAAGGGGAGGAGGGAGAGATGAAAGGGGAGGAGGGAGAGATGGGAGGAGGGGGAGATGAAAGGGGAGGAGGGAGAGATGAAAGGGGAAGAGGAAGAGATGAAGGGGGAGGAGGGAGAGTGAATGAGGGGAAGGAGAGGAGTATGGGAGGAAGGAAAAGAGATTTTCAAGGAGAGGATGAAGGAAGCTCATCGAACAATTGACAGTTTGACTGTCATTATAGAAGACACACCTCCAAACCAGGAAGGCATGACAGAAGGAAGTGAGGAGGAGGAGGATAGTGCACATGTCCTCCCTTCAATGTCGACAGTCCTCTGGGTGACTGGCAAGCAGGCTTGTTCCAGGATGGGGAAGAGCAACTGCACCCCACCCAAAGAACCCAGCACGTCCTGCAGTGAGGGGAGGGAGGCCGATGGGGTGTGCATGGGGACAGTAGTGAGGGGGAGGGGGAGCAATGGGTGTGCATGGGGAGAGTAGCCATGGCGATCAAGTGTGAGAGCAGCCGAGAGAGACTTCATTTCAAATTCTACAGTCTCTGACATTGGAATCGGATATAATCAATTCTCACAATGGAATCGGATATAATCAATTCTCATTTCTCATATTACATAATATTGATTCTGCCATAAAATGGTATTTAGTGTTTTTCTAGATGCTGGCAGCACATTATACTTAGCCACACCCACGTACCTGCACATTCCAGGTGATGTAGTAATGTCCGGTGAACTGCCCGGACAACTTGACGGCAGAATTCACTTGAGAAGGTGCAAGATTAATGCACACCTCGTTCACAGACTAGACATGCAACATGTACATATGTGTGTGCATGTGTGTGTGCATGTGTGCGTGTGTATGTGCATGTGTGTGTGTGTGTGTAAAATAGCAAAAGACAACATTACATCACCTTTTATGACTATGTCATCATTGCTGGCATCATCGCAACAATGATGGACCTGTTGCTAATGAGTACCAAGTCTCTACCTTTTATGGGGGGGGGGGGGGCACATTGATGGCAAGCTCAGCTCTGTTTGGCCTTGCCTACTTTTTAAGTGCATGTGCGCCAGCCATGAACAAGTGTTCTGGTAATTACACACCGAGATCTGCCCTCAGCACACACTCTCCCCCGCTCATACCTCACCTGTCTTCCAAATGAGTACATATTCATGGCCTTGACATGAGGGGCAACCTCTTTGTGTGCATAATTACTATAATCACCTGGTGAGGCAACATCTGAAGGTTGCCGGGGCATACTCAGCAGTATATATACACCATATATGTATAATAAAGTGGGGTCAAAGTTGATTTTCATGATCATTCCTAAGTCACAGTGCTTTAGTGGATAGTGGAGAGTATTACAGCATTGATCCAAGAAGGCATGTCACAGGTGACATCCAATGGATAGCCTTACAACTTCACCACCTCATCACCAGAACTACCACCACCATCATTATCATAACTACGTACCACCACCACCATCACAATTACCACCACTATCACCATCATCACCTCCACCATCACAACTACCACCACCACCGCCCCCACCATCACAACTACCAACACCACTGTCATCACAATCACCACCACTACCATCCCTAACATCACAACTATCACCACCCCACCATTACAACTATAACCACCACATAACATAACCATCACCATAACCAAGAGAAGAGAGCCCATCTTTCCCTCACCTTATAGAGAAGTCCAAGACCATGGCTTAACACACCAACCCAGCCTTATAGAGGAGACTATGGCTTAACCCTCACCCATCCAGCCTTATAGAGGAGACTATGGCTTAACCCTCACCCACCCAGCCTTATAGAGGAGACTATGGCTTAACCCTCACCCACCCAGCCTTATAGAGAAGACTATGGCCTAACCCTCACCCACTCAGCCTTATAGAGGAGACTATGGCTTAACCCTCATCCACTCAGCCTTATAGAGGAGACTATGGCTTAACCCTCACCCATCCAGCCTTATAGAGGAGACTATGGCTTAACCCTCACCCACCCAGCCTTATAGAGAAGACTATGGCCTAACCCTCACCCACTCAGCCTTATAGAGGAGACTATGGCTTAACCCTCATCCACTCAGCCTTATAGAGGAGACTATGGCTTAACCCTAACCCATCCAGCCTTATAGAGGAGACTATGGCTTAACCCTCACCCACCCAGCCTTATAGAGGAGACTATGGCTTAACCCTCACCCACCCAGCCTTATAGAGAAGACTATGGCCTAACCCTCACCCACTCAGCCTTATAGAGGAGACTATGGCTTAACCCTCACCCACTAGAAGACTATGGCTTAACCCTCACCCACTCAGCCTTATAGAGAAGACTATGGCTTAACCCTCACCCACTAGAAGACTATGGCTTAACCCTCACCCACTCAGCCATATAGGAGACTATGGCTTAACCCTCATCCACTCAGCCTTATAGAGGAGACAATGGCTTAACCCTCACCCACCCAGCCTTATAGAGAAGACTAAGACAATGGCTTGCCCTCACCCACCCAGCCTTATAGAGGAGACTATGGCTTAACCCTCACCACCCAGCCTTATAGAGGAGACTATGGCTTAACCCTCACCCACCCAGCCTTATAGAGGAGACTATGGCTTAACCCTCACCCACCCAGCCTTATAGAGGAGACTATGACTTAACCCTCACCTACCCAGCCTTATAGAGGAGACTATGGCTTAACCCTCACCCACCCAGCCTTATAGAGAAGACTATGGCTTAACCATCAACCACTCAGCCTTATAGAGGAGACTATGGCTCAACCCTCACCCACCAAGCCTTATAGAGGAGACTATGACTTAACCCTCACCCACCCAGCCTTATAGAGGAGACTATGGCTTAACCCTCACCACCCATCCTTATAGAGGAGACTATGGCTTAACCCTCACCACCAAGCCTTATAGAGGAGACTATAGGCTTAACCCTCACCCACCCAGCCTTATAGAGGAGACTATGGCTTAACCCTCTCACTGTCGGCATTGTGGAGAATTATTTTAAATTTAACACAGCCACATTAAAAAATTAATATCAAATCAGATATTTAGCTGAACCATTTACCATTTGGTCATGTGATAGCATGATTGTTTTAGAAGTTGTGGTCAAAAGGTGTGACCACAAACTGACCACATACTATGAATATAATTATGCAAACAATGGTCATGATTAGGAGTGCCATATAACTTCTCCATATTTTATGTTATGGACTCGATATATAGCTCATAAGATAGCTCTATCCTTATCCTTTCTTCTGCTTCTAAGAACGTAGGAATATACATTACTATACAAAAGTTATGCCAACCCATAATAAGGTCTTCATAAATCGACCACAAATATTTCCTTATTTATCAACAAGAACTTTGTCAATACAACATTCAGTAAACATTTGATATAATTGTTTGACATAATGTAATCGAAAGACATTTTGGGTGGAGTTTGAAGTGAAATCAGTCAGTGTCTGTGGCAAAAGTCAACCAAGTTGTGGAAAGCATGGAAACAATTCCGATCCTCCATAATCCAAAGGTGAACATTGCAGTATTTGCATTGCACACGACTATCTCCGAGGTAGGAATGGATGCCTTCACATTCTTCGTCACTTGATTCATCACCAGAAATGTCCCAAGCTGCCCTAGTCACTTGGGAAATAATTTCAGCTATTGACAGTCTCGTTGATATCGTCCGACTGAAAATCGTTGGTGTTTTAAATATAATTTCATTAACTTTCCTCCGTCCAACCGCCGTAATTTTTTGGGGTGTAAATAGAGTATGAATTCAGCTATCTTTTGATATAAAAATTATTGCCTATTGACAAATGCTTATATTTTATTTTATTTTTCAAAGCCGTGGCGCCGTATGGCGCCATTGACAGTGAGAGGGTTAACCATCACCCACTCAGCCTTATAGAGGAGACTATGGCTCAACCCTCACCCAACCAGCCTTATAGAGGAGACTATAGGCTTAACCCTCACCCACCCAGCCTTATAGAGGAGACTATGGCTTAACCCTCACCCAACCAGCCTTATGGAGGAGACTATAGGCTTAACCCTCACCCACCCAGCCTTATAGAGGAGACTATGGCTTAACCCTCACCCAACCAGCCTTATGGAGGAGACTATAGGATTAACCCTCACCCACCTAGCCTTATAGAGGAGACTATGGCTTAACCCTCACCCAACCAGCCTTATAGAGGAGACTATGACTTAACCCTCACCCACCCAGCCTTATAGAGAAGACTATGGCTTAACCCTCACCACCCAGCCTTATAGAGGAGACTATGGCTTAACCCTCACCACTCAGCCTTATAGAGGAGACTATGGCTTAACCATCACCCACTCAGCCTTATAGAGGAGACTATGGCTTAACCCTCACCCACCCAGCCTTATAGAGGAGACTATGGCTTAACCCTCACCCACTCAGCCTTATAGAGGAGACTATGGCTTAACCCTCACCCACTCAGCCTTATAGAGGAGACTATGGCTTAACCCTCACCCACCCAGCCTTATAGAGAAGACATGGCTTAATCCTCACCCACCCAGCCTTATAGAGAAGACTAAGACCATGGCTTGCCCTCATGCACCCACTCACCTTGGCATTGTAGTAGAGAAATAACTTGCTACAAAGGTCGTAGGTCATGGTGTTCTTGTACTGAAACAAACTCAAGTCATTGGGTCCTATGAATACATTTAATATATAATAATATAATTCATCAACGATACTATCACGTGGGACTTCTGCTAAAATGCCCCCAAAAGAGCAATCTACAATGTAAGTGTAATTATTAGTTGGCTTCATCAAGAAATACACGAGCATTCTCTATATTGGTTTGACCCACTTCTTACAACATTGGAAGGCAAAATCACACACACCAACAAAAAAAATTATATCTCAGCTAAAACTCACCAGCTTCTTATCTGCCTAAATGATCAGCTACTACTAGATCCAAAAACAACTCAGGCATGCATGCCTCGAGTCCTTCACAAAGTGAGGCGGACATCAAACATGTCAAAGTGAAAAGGCCTTCAAACTCACCTTCAAGATCTAAACCTTTTCCCCCCTCGCATAACTGGCATAAAAACAGGTCCGGTCATACCATGAGACTCCAGCTGCACATCCTAATTTGTTTCTTGATTGCTGGGAGAAAAGCGCAGGCAAGGACCATCTGCAGGTAACTTCATATGATGCACTCAACTAATGCACGTGCTCTATTATAAGCAGAAGGAATGACCTACACTCATTTCTGCTGCCTAATTTGTGGAGTTCTCACTCCTGGGCAACTGTAACCAAGTCCAGAGGAGGCTGTAGCTGATGCTGTTTGGATGGCGGAGTTCTCCTGTTCAACTGTAACCAAGTCCAGAGGCTATGGCTGACCCTAGTAACCAGACATGGCACGTGCTGAGACTTAGACATGGAGGCACGGGCAAGATGGAAATAATTATGAGTTCTGGTAATAAACGCAAATAATAAGACAGTTAATAAGCAGCCAATCACTCAGGGATAAATTCTCCCCTTATGCATTGAAACAAAGGGAGGGGTGTGGTCTCATTTTCAATGTATTTTTGTGTGGGTGGACTGCTATGTCAGTCAGAGGAACCACTGTATATAGATGAAAGGGGAGGAGGAAGAGATGAAAGGGGAGGAGGAAGAGATGAAAGGGGAGGAGGAAGAGATGAAAAAGAGATGGGATTTGTTTTTTTCCCCCTTACCTAGGGGTGCCTAGACCATTTAGGGTGCCTAGACCATTTAGGGTGCCAAGACCATTTAGGGTACCAAGATCATTTAGGGTGCCAAGATCATTTAGGGTGCCAAGACCATTTAGGGTACCAAGACCATTTAGGGTGCCAAGACCATTTAGGGTGCCAAGACCATTTAGGGTACCAAGACCATTTAGGGTGCCAAGACCATTTAGGGTGCCAAAATCATTTAGAGTGCCCAGACATTTATGGTACCAAGACCATTTAGGATGCCAAGACCATTTAGGGTGCCAAGACCATTTAGGGTGCCAAGACCATTTAGGGTGCCAAGACCATTTAGGGTGCCAAGACCATTTAGGGTGCCAGGATCATTTAGAGTGCATGGACCATTTAGGGTACCAAGACCATTTAGGGTGCCAAGACCATTTAGGGTGCCAAGACCATTTAGGGTGCCAAGACCATTTAGGGTGCCAAGACCATTTAGGGTGCCAGGATCATTTAGGGTGCCAAGACCATTTAGAGTGCATGGACCATTTAGGGTACCAAGACCATTTGGGGTGCCAAGACCATTTAGGGTACCAAGACCATTTAGGGTGCCAAGACCATTTAGGGTGCCAAGACCATTTAGGGTGCCAAGACCATTTAGGGTGCCAAGACCATTTAGGGTGCCAAGAACATTTAGGGTGCCAGGATCATTTAGGGTGCCAAGACCATTTAGAGTGCATGGACCATTTAGGGTACCAAAACCATTTAGGGTGCCAAGACCATTTAGGGTGCCAAGACCATTTAGGGTGCCAAGACAATTTAGGGTGCCAAGACCATTTAGAGTGCCAAGACCATTTAGGGTGCCAAGACCATTTAGGGTGCCAAGACCATTTAGGGTACCAAGACCATTTAGGGTGCCAAGACCATTTAGGGTACCAAGACCATTTAGGGTGCCAAGACCATTTAGGGTGCCAAGACCATTTAGGGTGCCAAGACCATTTAGGGTGCCAAGACCATTTAGGGTGCCAAGAACATTTAGGGTGCCAAGACCATTTAGGGTGCCAAGACCATTTAGGGTGCCAGGATCATTTAGGGTGCCAAGACCATTTAGAGTGCATGGACCATTTAGGGTACCAAGACCATTTAGGGTGCCAAGACAATTTAGGGTGCCAAGACCATTTAGGGTGCCAAGACAATTTAGGGTGCCAAGACCATTTAGGGTGCCAAGACAATTTAGGGTGCCAAGACCATTTAGGGTGCCAAGACCATTTAGAGTGCATGGACCATTTAGGGTACCAAGACCATTTAGGGTGCCAAGACAATTTAGGGTACCAAGACCATTTAGGGTGCCAAGACCATTTAGGGTGCCAAGACCATTTAGGGTGCCAAGACCATTTACAATGCCTAGGGTGCATAGACCATTTAGGGGCTAAGAAGCTGTCAGTTAGTGAGATGAACTAGTGTTTTTGGTGTCGGCCATTTTGAAATAGGTGTCAAATAGGGAGTTCTATCACACCCCCTAATATCAGATTTCTTCGATTAGAAACCCGCCACTCATGACCTACCTAGCTGTCTGTACTATTTTGAGGGCATGCTCTATTAACTAACAAGAACAAGCACAAAAGTGGCACGAGATCACTGTATCCTCGAACAGGTGGCAATTATTGATAGCAGCAGTGTTCTCCATGCTCTAGCCATCGTCCTCTATTCTAGTTGCATCTTTTTCATCTCCTGTGAAGGGATGGTCACTGTCAGTCTCTCCCGCACCTTTTCTGAGGAGTTTGGCTGTCTCACTGCTGGCAATGTTTGCTGCAGCACTGCCTGCCACTTTCCCGGGCTTCAAACAGTGGAACGCTGCCATCATGTGACCCACGTATCTCGCTGCTGGCAATGTACACTTCCTGCCACTTGCCTGGGCTTCAAACAGTGGAACGCTGCCATCATGTGACCCACCTGTCTCGACCACAACACTGTAAATTTTTGGAAGGATTTTGTTATCATTCCTGTGGTGACAGGTTGCCAAGCTTCTCCGACTGCTACAGACACCATTTCTCTGGAGCTTTCAGACTTTCTGTGGCTGCACGATCTCTTTCTCTCGAGATAGTAAACGGCATACGGTCTAACTGGGGGTACATTCTAATCTAGGAAATACATATGTACCCGACCATGACCTCTGGACTTCTATGAACTTTATGTACTTTATGTAGATCTATATGAACTGTGACTCTGACCTTGCTGGTGCAGAGTCAAAAACTGGGAGCGGGTGATGGCGTCGGTGAAGATGCAGAAGGAGCTGAGGAGTCCTACCAAGTTGGTCACCCTCCCCCATCGCTGGTGCACCTTGCCAATGGGCGTGCTCAACGATCCTGTACACATGTCCTGACCCTCAATGACCAGACGTGCAGAGTCCGATGCACTTCGCACGTAGTAGGTGGAGCAGGTGTCCTTGTGGAGAGAGTTGCAGCAGGTAGGGGCAAACCCTACCAGGCTGGACGAGAATACCTACAGGAGCGTGGTTAATGAACGAGGTGCTTCGAGCTGCATTTATTTATCACATGATTGCCATGTGACCACGTGAGGCAAGTTGTGTTTATGTAGGACCACAACTGAAACTTTCAAGTCATGTGTGAATGTCAAAATGGCAACATTCAGTAAAGGGGGTATTAAGGTTGATCATATGACTACACAAGGATGGGCATGTGACTAGGCATGTGACCATAGAAGGATGGTGATGTGATATTGAAGGATGGTCATGTTAATGTAGAAGGATGATCATGTGACTGATGGTCATGTGGTATTGAAGGGTGGTCACATGACAGGAAACAACTCACATCTGAAAAGTTGGGCATCTTCATGACTGCAATTTTTTTCACCTTCCCGTTCATGTATATCTGCACTTCTGACTTGCCGCCCCATAGCCTCTTGGGCACGTTGTACACAACAGATATGCTGTACTATTGGGGGGAAGGGGGAGAGTGAGGGGGCAAGAAATGTGGAGGGAAGGGGGGGGAGGGGCAAGCAATGTGGAGGGAAGGGAGAGGGGGAGGGGCAAGAAACGTACAGTCATCACCTTTCACTCTCTGTGTGTATTCTTTAGATCTTTGAGCAAAACAAACAGTGCAAATGGGAGAGGGAGAGAGATGGGAATGGAAGGAGAAAGTGGAGGGAGGGAGGGAGGAGATAAGGGACCCACCCATCGCTGTGTGTCCAATGGGAACTCATTCAAGGCCAATGTGATGAATTCTTTCTTGGTAATGGTGGCCACTACAAGAGTGCATGTCTTGTTGCTGGGCTTGTTGTTGGTGAAGAACACTTCAAATCCAGTGCCACCATTGGTGAAGAAGCTGTACGACAAGAAGAGCATGTGTTGTTATCGCCAGCCAAAAAGTTTAGCTTTCCCCCCAACTACCCCCCAACTATTCCCTAACTATCCCCCTACTATTCCCTAACTATCCCCCCAACTATTCCCTAACTATCCCCCTACTATTCCCTAACTATCCCCCCAACTATTCCCTAACTATCCCCCCAACTATTCCCTAACTATCCCCCCAACTATTCCCTAACTATCTCCCCCCAACTATTCACTAACTATCCCCCAAACTATTCCCCTAATTATTACCAACCTGTACAACACTCTTCTCTGCTTGCAGCTGTCTTCCTCAAACAGTTCTGCATTTGAGCCGGGCTTATTCCCAGGAAGAATGGAATCAAGCCAGACCCACGTGTGGAATGAAAAGCTGGAGGACGCTGGGAAGTATTTTAGTTCCGGAATACTAATATACTGCATATTACGTTCACACATAAATCATGGTGCCAATGAGTGGGTGTGGCTTAACCTCGTCATGCCTTTGGCTTACCGTGCCTTCTGTCCGGAGGTCAAAGTAATAGAGTGGAGCCGTCCCCGCGCTGCCCGAGTCTGCTATCACATTCAGGGACTTGAGCAGTCGGTAATAGTAGGTTGGCTGTGTGAGTGTGCATGTTGAGGGGGGGGGGGGGGGGGGGGGAGGGGGGGGAGGAGGGGGTGGAGAGAGAGGGATGAGATTATGTTTCCTCCTAGTAATGGAGGTGGGTGGGGGGAGGATGGAGAGAAATAATCTCTTGAGCTGAAGAGAAAATGGGAAGCCGCTCGACACTAAATTGGTTCACAAGACCTTTTTTCTGCTGCGTCACGTCGCATCCGCAAGCGTTCTCAGAAGTAGCATTCTAACGCGTCCTCGTGGTTCACAACGTTGTTTCAAGACACGCGTTGTGAACGGAATTCCGACCTTTGACCTCGTTATTGAAGATGGCGAATACTCGAATACTCGGGAATCCGACTTCCCCGACAGCTCTGAGAGTGATGATGATGATGACTACGAGGAGATGCATACGATTGCTTAGAAACTCCGCTTAGTGGAGCTTTCTAAATAATGCACAGGTTGACAAAATCACATGCAATGAAGAAGCAATCTGATTGGCTGGACAGATGAGGACGCTTCACAACTGGCGCAAAAATAGAAGTCGAGCCTATCCAAATGTCGCATCGCGTCCTAAAGCTAGAACGCGTACGGACGCGCATGGTTCACAAGACACTTTAGGACACATCGCGACGCGACTCGACATTCGTTGTTTGCGTCGTGTTGTGAACCAGCCTTAAGAGTGAGGATGTGTGGAATTTTCAGAGTACTGAAGTTGACAAGAACTTGTTCTTCGTCCCCACCAAATACTGGCCAGGGTAGGGGATATTAGGCCTAGGATGGGCAACAACTTTGAACTTCGGTCATCCATAGATGATCCCGGTATTGCCCACTGGACTAGCCTCTGAACCCACTACATACACACACAACATACTTCTTTAAAAAGGAATAAAAAATGAATGACCACACCCACTCAGGATGGAACTGGTACCACAGTGAACACATAATCGTGCAGAATTTCCCTTTACATGAACGTAGAGTGAATACAAACATATTCCCACTAACTACCCAGCAAGAGCGTTGCTTTGCTCACCAATAGACTGTAGTTCCAACACATACACACCACACACATGCATCTCCCAAAGTTAAATTTCAAGACTGACCAATTTTCCATCTTCCAGAGGACACAGAGAGCCAATGAGCTGCTTTAATTCTCCTGTTTGTATCGAATGAGCTCCCAAAACTTCAATTATGTCAACCATCAGAGCTGACCATGGTGAAGAGGTAGCAGCAGCAACAACAGCAGCAGCAACAACAACAATAACAAACCCATGTTGGTGTAATTTTAATATTTATTATTATTATCATCATCATTGTTATTATTATTATTATCATTATCATCATTGCTATTATTATTATCATTATTGTATAGCTTTGACACACACTTCAAAGTGGCGGATCCCACAGTATACCACATACAAGCTTACATCTTGGCTAAAACTCACATCCTGGCAGCTGCCTAAACAGCCATTACAAAATCACTTGCAGCATGACTCCAATCCTTCTCTATGGCAACCAGAACAGGAAAAGGGTGGACGTCACTTCGTCACTTCTTCCTTTCAAAACACATTTTCCGACTTGATTCTTCTTGTCGGACTGCACACAAAGTTAGTGCTTGTTTTGTTATGGAGTATTATTATAAGTTCCTCTGCAGGTTCTTCCAAGGATGTGCTAGCAGTTGCACAGGAGAACTCCAGAGCAAATGTTATTGCATAAAAACCAAGCAAACCAAGCAAATGGCTCAAAGACTGGAACACCTGCGTTATCAGACCACACTCTCTTCTTACTGCAGTTCACCTCTTCTTAGAACAACAAGATTCTCAGAAAACCAACCAACCAGTCTTCTAGCAAAAAAAGTCACAGCTGCTTTCAGCACAGGAGTTATCCAGTTTGCAGAAAATTATAATTATGCATGTGACGATCTTTACCCATTTTGTCTTAAGAGCCAGAATAGTGATGAATAGTCATCATTGGAAACTTTGTAGTCTTCTAATGCCAAATTTGGATTTATATAGAGTTAAAAAGTTGGTGTGGGTGGGAGGGAAGAGACGGTGATGGATACAGGATCCTTAGATCCCCTTTCTTCTGCTGGTTGCCATAGAGAAGGATTGGAGTCTTGCTGGGGAAAGACCGCCGACAAGAACTACAGTCACTTTGTTTTAGATATTGCAAACTCTTGATATGTTTATGCATTTAGTGTGTTCTCCATCATTAGCATACATCTCCTCTACTGACGATGTGCAGTCAGTTTTATCTTTCCTTTATAAACCCCTAGCCCAAGCTAGCCCAAGCCCTAAGCTAGCGCAAGCCCTAGCCCTTAGGTACCCAAGCCCCCCTTAGCTAGCCCAAGCCCTAGCCCTTAGCTAGCCCAAGCCCTCCTTAGCTAGCCCAAGCCCTAGCCCTAGCCTTTAGCCCTTAGCTAGACCAAGCCCTAGCCCTTAGGTAGCCCTAGCCTTTAGCCCTTAGCTAGCCCAAGCCCTAGCCTTTAGCCCTTAGCTAGCCCTAGCCCTTAGGTAGCCCTAGCCATTAGCCCTTAGCTAGCCCAAGCCCTAGCCTTTAGCCCTTGGCTAGCCCTGGCCTTTAGCCCTTAGCTAGCCCAAGCCCTTAGCTATACAGTGCCCTCTCCTCTACCCTTCAGCTCTTCTACCTAGCACTGTACACAATCGGCAATCTATTCCTATAAGGAGTGCATGCATGCGGGTATTGTTAGTTTAAGCACGTGCTGGTTATATCATTTTCTTACTGCAGAGGCTTCAATGCCTTGCCTTAACAACTACTGTTTGTGATTTTTTTATTTTTTTAAAATTTTTTTTTAAATTTTTTTATATTTTTTTATTTTATTTTTTTTAAATTTTTTTAAAATAATTATACATGCTCAATAGCCACTGGCTAATGCAAAGAGCACACAATACGCACAACACATGAAATACATTATGAATGTTATGAAATTGTTTGTATGTAATGTTTAAATAAGCTAAGAGAACGGGATTCCTTAATATTGTTCGATAGACAACAATGAGTTACACCACGCCCCCTCCCTTTACTCTCACCTTCCACAGTAGCTGGTAAGGTGTGGCCCATGTCCTGCGACCTGACCAGCAGCTGCAGTACTGACTTGAACACACTTGCCATACAGCAGCGCTGTTTGTTATGGGCCCCATAGCTGCAAAGGTCATGCAGACGCTCGGCCAACCAGAACTGGAGGTGCACCGGGAGGAGGTCCAGCCAATCAAATAGCATCTTTACCACAGGTGTGTTGTACAAGGTGTGCAATTGACCTTTGAACCTGTATTCCCCCTCCACCAACTGTGGGAGAGGAGATGGGTGTGGTCATGTTAGAGATGACCACAGCCTATTAGATTGGGTAGCTAATGAATAACAGAAACAAAAAAAAGAAGACGCTTGCAATATAATAATAATACTAATAATAATAACAACAACAACAATAATGCTACTACTAATAATAATACTAATTTAACTTATCGTTAGCTTATGTATGTATGCATGTATGTATGTATGTACGTATGTATGTATTAGGTTAGTTATATATATATATATATATATATTGTTAATTAATTCATCTTAGTTGTTGTTTTTATTATATTATCAGCTTGTAATGAAATTTTCAAACAAAAAATAATAATAACAATAACAATAACAATAATAATAATAAATAACAAGAACAACATGGATACTAATATTAATACTAATACTAACATTAATAATAATAATATAATAATAACAATATAATAATAATAATAACAATAAAATTAAAATAATAATAATAAAAATACAAAAAAATTAATAATAATAATAATAATAATAATAATAATAATAATAATAATAATAATAATAATAATAATAATAATAATAATAATAATAATAATAATAATAATAATAATAATAATAATAATAATAAATAACAAGAACAGCAAGAATACTAATATTAATACTAATATATGTACTAATACTACTACTAATACTAATCATAATCATAATAATAATAAAGTGAATACCAATGGTGTCACCAGAGAACAAATGAAGGCTCAACTATGATTTGAAGACATGACCCTCCTTCCCTCCCCCTCCACTGAGCAACATAGTGGCAGGTTGGTTCACAACACGACGCTGGCCGAGCATTGTTGGCATTGCGTGTTGTCAATTGACCCGAACCGCCACGCAATGTTCTGATTGGTCTGACGCTGCATTTCAGATACTGGATTAGAAAAAAGTTCTAATCTAGCGTCTGAAATGCAGTGTCGGACCAATCAGTGTCTGTCTTTGTTTAGCGTGATTCTAGCGTCAAAGATCAATTGACTACACGCAACGCACGGCCAGCGTGGTGTTGTGAACCAGCCTTTACTGGGGGGCCTTTACTGGGGGGCCTTTCTGGGGGGGGGGCCTTTACTGGGGGGCCTTTACTGGGGGGCCTTTACTGGGGGGCCTTTACTGGGGGGGGGGGGGGGGGGGCTTTACTGGGGGGCCTTTACTGGGGGGCCTTTACTGGGGGGCCTTTACTGGGGGAGGTCATTGGCCATCACTACACTCCACACACATGCAGTTCGAGGAAAAATAATTGACGGCCACAACACTCCAGACCAAGTCAAGTTTACCTACACAGCTAGTCTCTCTAGCCACACCCTTACCTACTGCACACACACACGTGGTTGTGATTTTGCACACACACGTGGTTGTAATTTTGACCACCCTTACCTACCTCACACATGTGGTTGTAGTTTTGACCATCCTTACCTGGCGCACACACGTGGTTGTGGTTTTGACCATCCTTACCTGTCACACACATGTGGTTGTGATTTTGACCACCCTTACCTACCACACACATGTGGTTGTGATTTTGACCACAACCATATATCATAGCACCTCTCTCTCTCTACAAATAGACTTGTCCTTCTCAATTGCCAGTGATGTTCTAATGACTACTATATACATACATATTGCAAGCAAGACACTGACTTGGGCCTTCATCAGAGATGCTAAGAGTATCGAGAAAGTTATTGTATCAGCATAATTATGTCAAATGAGAGTTTGTTGAGATGGTTGAGGCAGGGGCAAAACATTCCATGGCATCTGACCAGATTCTCTTTTTCATTGTGTGCAGTACATTACATGTGCAAGATAGGTTGGTGGCTAACCTACCATATTAAGAGACTCCTGCAGCATGCTTTCGGTGGGTGTGATTAGATTGGTAATTAGCACCAGTAATGCACAGCAGTCCACCCTATGCTCAAAGCTCTCCCGAGTGGCTGGACAGTTTCTGGTGATGGACGAGAAAGATCGGAACATGGAACACACCAGCTGCTCCGCTTCTTCAGGCTTCTCAATGGCTTCATGTTTCACAAGTCTGAGAACCTCGCAGACTTTCTCGTAGAACCCTAGCTCCACGATGAGTTTCTGAGGTGTGTCCCCATGGTAACGGTGTGTGTATGTGAGAGAGATAAGATGCACGTCATGTGGTGGCCATGGGCACGCTTACCTTCAGCTCTAGCGTGGTTGTAGGCCCCTCACATGACTCCGTCTCAAACAAAGCAGGCACAGTATCTGAGGTGGAAAAAATATATAAAACACTTCCCCTCCCTCCCTCCCCCAGTAATAAAGAACCCGACTCCCTTTGACCAACTCTTCTATTCTTCTACTTTCGCTTTCACACATTTTAATCCCCTCCACATCCTTTATCTCTATCCTTTCTGTCACTTCCTCCCATGTTTTCCTCGTCCTCTCTCTGTGTTCACTTCCTCTCCCTCCCTCCTTCCTCTCAATCCATCCTCTTCCACTTCCTCCTACCTTCCATTCCTCCCTCTGCTGTGCATAAAACCTTCCACCTTCTAGCAAGTGCACTCGTTAGCTCACCTAGTAGGGTGGAGACCATTCTGATGCAAGGTGTGATGCGCCTCCCCTTGCAGCCACGAGGTGAGAGAAGGTTGATGTAAGTGACTAGCATCATGGCGGAGTCCACGTTCATCAGTTTCTAGTAAGAGGTACAGGGTAACGTTTCTACTTAATTATCTACACATGTTGATGTGGTACTTATTTGTTCCGCTCACCCCTCCCCCTCCCCCTTCCTCGCGCACCCTTGTCTCTCCCCCTTCCCAGCCCCCTTCCTCACGCACCCTTGTCTCTCTCCCGCCCCCTTCCTCGCGCACCCTTGTCTCTCCCCCTCCCCTTCCTCACGCACCCTTGTCTCTCCCCTCCCCCTCCTCACGCACCCTTGTCTCTCCCCCTCCCCTTCCTCACGCACCCTTGTCTCTCCCCCTCCCCCTCCTCATGCACCCTTGTCTCTCCCCCTCCCCCTCCTCCGCACCCTTGTCTCTCCCCCTCCTCCTTCTTCATGCACCCTTGTCTCTCCGCCTCCTCCTTTTTGGAGGTGTCCAGTGCAGCCAGAGCCTTTCCCACGGACAGGTTACCAGAATACATGTACGTCTATCCTGGGATGTCCCTAGTGAGGGTGACTGATGTACTGACATGTACCTTGGATATTCCTGCGACATCCTCTGCAGCTCTAGCCCATGGATACTCCTACCCCTGATACTAGTCCTATATAGAGCACCTCCTAACCTTAGCCCTGGCCCTATCCCCTGGCCCTAGAATACCCCTAGCCCTAGAATACCCCTAGCCCTAGAATACCCCTAGCCCTAGAATATCCCTAGCCCCTAGCCCTAGAATACCCCTAGCCCTAGAATACCCCTAGCCCTAGAATACCCCTAGCCCTAGAATACCCCTAGCCCTAGAATACCCCTAGCCCTAGAATACCCCTAGCCCTAGAATACCCCTAGCCCTAGAATACCCCTAGCCCTAGAATACCCCTAGCCCTAGAATACCCCTAGCCCTAGAATACCCCTAGCCCCAGAATGTCCCTAGCCCTGGCTATAGAATATCTCTAGCTAATCCAAGCTGTCTAATCAGTACCCTCACTAGGGACATCTGACGATAGTCCCAAGTATCCTGGAATGTCCAAGGACAAGTTGTGGCAGTGCAGGACAGGCATGGAGAGGCCTTGCTGCCTCTCTCTATCCGCTTTCTTACCTTCAGCTCTTCTCACTCACCTCTGTCCTTTCTCTCTCCCTTTCCCTCCTATCCCTACATACATCATGCACACCTGGCACATGCACTGTTCCCATCTCCTTCATCCTATCCTCATCTTGCATACACTCCACCACACTCCTCCTCGCTCTACCCCACCACACTCCTCCTCTCCCTACCCCACCACACTCCTCCTCTCCCTACCTCACCACACTCCTCCTCTCCCTACCTCACCACACTCCTCCTCTCCCTACCCCACCACACTCCTCCTCTCCCTACCCCACCACACTCCTCCTCTCCCTACCCCACCACTCCTCCTCTCCCTACTCCACCACACTCCTCCTCTCCCTACCCCACCACACTCCTCCTCTCCCTACCCCACCACACTCCTCCTCTCCCTACCCCACCACTCCTCCTCTCCCTACTCCACCACACTCCTCCTCTCCCTACCCCACCACACTCCTCCTCTCCCTACCCCACCACACTCCTCCTCTCCCTACCCCACCACACTCCTCCTCTCCCTACCCCACCACACTCCTCCTCTTCCTACTCCACCACTCCTCCTCTCCCTACTCCACCACACTCCTCCTCTCCCTACCCCACCACACTCCTCCTCTCCCTACCCCACCACACTCCTCCTCTCCCTACCCCACCACACTCCTCCTCTCCCTACTCCACCACACTCCTCCTCTCCCTACCTCACCACACTCCTCCTCTCCCTACCCCACCACACTCCTCCTCTGCCTACCCCACCACACTCCTCTCCCTACCCCACCACACTCCTCCTCTCCCTACCCCACCACACTCCTCCTCTCCCTACTCCACCACTCCTCCTCTCCCTACTCCACCACACTCCTCCTCTCCCTACCTCACCACACTCCTCCTCTCCCTACCCCACCACACTCCTCCTCTGCCTACCCCACCACACTCCTCCTCTCCCTACCCCACCACACTCCTCCTCTCCCTACCCCACCACACTCCTCCTCTCCCTACCTCATCACCACTCCTCTTCTCTCTAACCCACCACACTCCTCCTCTCCCCACTCCTCCTCTCCCTACCCCACCACACTCCTCTCTCTCCCTCATCCTCCTGCTCTCTCTCACCCATATCCCCTCCCTCTCTCCATCGGCAACAAAAATAACACCAGAGCGCACACTCACGTCAGCCAGTGAGTTGTGCAGTGCACGTATGAGACTGATGACGACCTTGCTGGTGAGCACCTGCATACTGCTGCACCGCTCCCGTGGATCTAACATTCCGCAGAGCTTGAGACACACCTCCTCGGACACGGCAAACTTGTATTTCTATTGAATTTGGGAGACAAGAAATTGCATTTTCATGTCTTGCACTCAAAACAATGCAATATCACTTCACCAGCAGAGCATTTCTTAAGGCTAGAGCTATGGATTCTAGTGGACTAATTCAGTGTGTTCTAGGACTAGAGGCAGGGATTCTAGTGGACTAGTGCTGGGGCTAGAGCCATGGATTCTAGCGGACTAGTGCTGAGTGTTCTAGGATTAGAGCCAGGGATTCTAGTGTACTAGTGCTGAGTGTTCTAGGGCTAGAGCCAGGGAACTAGTGCTGAGTGTTCTACCAGGGATTCTAGTGGACTAGTGCTGAGTGTTCTAGATCTAGAGCCAGGGATTCTAGTGGACTAGTGCTGAGTGTTCTAGGGCTAGAGCCAGGGATTCTAGTGGACTAGTGCTGAGTGTTCTAGGGCTAGATCCAGGGATTCTAGTGGACTAGTGCTGAGTGTTCTAGGGCTAGAGCCAGGGATTCTAGTGGACTAGTGCTGAGTGTGGACTAGATCCAGGGATTCTAGTGGACTAGTGCTGAGTGTTCTAGGACTAGAGCCATGGATTCTAATGGACTAGTTCAGTGTGTTCTAGGGCTAGAGCCAGGGATTCTATTGGACTAGTGCTCAGTGTTCTAGGGATAGAGCCAGGGATTCTAGTGGACTAGTGCTGAGTGTTCTAGGTCTAGAGCCAGGGATTCTAGTGGACTAGTGCTGGTGCTAGATCCAGGGATTCTAGTGGACTAGTGCTGAGTGTTCTAGGACTAGAGGCAGGGATTCTAGTGGACTAGTGCTGAGTGTTCTAGGACTAGAGCCAGGGATTCTAGTGGACTAGTGCTGAGTGTTCTAGGGCTAGAGCCAGGAATTCTAGTCGGTGTGTACTAGGGCTAGAGCCAGGGATTCTAGTGGACTAGTGCTGAGCGTTCTAGGACTAGAGGCAGGGATTCTAGTGGACTAGTGCTGAGTGTTCTAGGGATAGAGCCATGGATTCTAGTGGACTAGTGCTGAGTGTTCTAAGGCTAGAGCCAGGGATTCTAGTGGACTACGTAGGTGTTCTAGGGCTAGAGCCAGGGATTCTAGTGGACTAGTGCTGGGACTAGAGCCAGGGATTCTAGTGGACTAGTGCTGAGTGTTCTAGGACTAGAGCCAGGGATTCTAGTGGACTATTGCTGGGTCAAGAGCCAGGGATTCTAGTGGACTAGTGCTGAGTGTTCTAGGACTAGAGCCAGGGATTCTAGTGGACTAGTGCTGAGCGTTCTAGGACTAGAGGCAGGGATTCTAGTGGACTAGTGCTGAGTGTTCTAGGGCTAGAGCCAGGGATTCTAGTGGACTAGTGCTGGTGCTAGAGCCAGGGATTCTAGTGGACTAGTGCTGAGTGTTCTAAGGCTAGAGCCAGGGATTCTAGTGGACTACGTAGGTTTTCTAGGGCTAGAGCCATGGATTCTAGTGGACGAGTGCTGGGACTAGAGCCAGGGATTCTAGTGGACTAGTGCTGAGTGTTCTAGGACTAGAGCCAGGGATTCTAGTGGACTAGTGCTGAGTGTTCTAGGTCTAGAGCCAGGGATTCTAGTGGACTAGTGCTGAGTGTTCTAGGGCTAGAGCCAGGGATTCTAGTGGACTAGTGCTGAGTGTTCTAGGGCTAGAGCCAGGGATTCTAGTTGACTAGTTCAGTGTGTTCTAGGGCTAGAGGCAGGGATTCTAGTGGACTAGTGCTGAGTGTTCTAGGGCTAGAGCCAGGGATTCTAGTGGACTAGTGCTGAGTGTTCTAGGACTAGAGCCAGGGATTCTAGTGGACTAGTGCTGAGTGTTCTAGGGCTAGAGATTCTAGTGGACTAGTGCTGAGTGTTCTAGGGCCAGAGCCAGGGATTCTAGTGGACTAGTGCTGGGACTAGAGCCATGGATTCTAGTGGACTAGTGCTGAGTGTTCTAGGTCTAGAGCCATGGATTCTAGTGGACTAGTGCTGAGTGTTCTAGGGCTAGAGCCAGGGATTCTAGTGGACTAGTGCTGGGACTAGAGCCAGGGATTCTAGTGAACCAGTGCTGAGTGTTCTAGGGCTAGAGCCAGGGATTCTAGTGGACTAGTGCTGAGTATTCTAGGGCAAGTGGACTAGTGCTGAGTGTTCTAGGGCTAGAGCCAGGGATTCTAGTGGACTAGTGCTGAGTGTTCTAGGGCTAGAGCCAGGGATTCTAGTGGACTAGTTCAGTGTGTTCTAGGGCTATAGCCAGGGATTCTAGTGGACTAGTTCAGTGTGTTCTAGGGCTAGAGCCAGGGATTCTAGTGGACTAGTGCTGAGTGTTCTAGATCTAGAGCCAGGGATTCTAGTGGATTAGTGCTGAGTGTTCTAGGGCTAGAGGCAGGGATTCTAGTGGACTAGTGCTGAGTGTTCTAGGACTAGAGGCAGGGATTCTAGTGGACTAGTGCTGAGTGTTCTAGGGCTAGAGCCAGGGATTCTAGTGGATTAGTGCTGAGTGTTCTAGGGCTAGAGGCAGGGATTCTAGTGGATTAGTTCAGTGTGTTCTAGGGCTAGAGGCAGGGATTCTAGTGGATTAGTGCTGAGTGTTCTAGGGCTAGAGGCAGGGATTCTAGTGGACTAGTGCTGAGTGTTCTAGGACTAGAGGCAGGGATTCTAGTGGACTAGTGCTGAGTGTTCTAGGGCTAGAGCCAGGGATTCTAGTGGATTAGTGCTGAGTGTTCTAGGGCTAGAGGCAGGGATTCTAGTGGATTAGTTCAGTGTGTTCTAGGGCTAGAGGCAGGGATTCTAGTGGACTAGTGCTGAGTGTTCTACGGCTAGAGCCAGGGATTCTAGTGGACTAGTGCTGAATGTTCTAGGGCTAGAGCCAGGGATTCTAGTGGACTAGTGCTGAGTGTTCTAGGACTAGAGCCAGGGATTCTAGTGGACTAGTGCTGAGTGTTCTAGGGCCAGAGCCATGGATTCTAGTGGACTACTGCTGGGACTAGAGCCATGGATTCTAGTGGACTAGTGCTGAGTGTTCTAGGGCTAGAGCCAGGGATTCTAGTGGACTAGTGCTGGGACTAGAGCCAGGGATTCTAGTGAACTAGTGCTCAGTGTTCTAGGGCTAGAGCCAGGGATTCTAGTGGACTAGTGCTGAGTGTTCTAGGGCAAGTGGACTAGTGCTGAGTGTTCTAGTGCTATAGCCAGGGATTCTAGTGGACTAGTGCTGAGTGTTCTAGGGCTAGAGCCAGGGATTCTAGTGGATTAGTGCTGAGTGTACTAGGGCTAGAGCCAGGGATTCTAGTGGACTAGTGCTGATTGTTCTAGGGCTAGAGCCAGGGATTCTAGTGGACTAGTGCTGAGTGTTCTAGGACTAGAGCCAGTGGACTAGTGCTGAGTGTACTAGGGCTAGAGGCAGGGATTCTACTGGACTAGTGCTGAGTGTTCTAGGACTAGAGCCAGGTATTCTAGTGGACTAGTGCTGAGTGTTCTAGGGCTAGAGCCATGGATTCTAGTGGACTAGTGCTGGGACTAGAGCCAGGGATTCTAGTGGACTAGTGCTGAGTGTTCTAGGACTAGAGCCAGGTATTCTAGTGGACTAGTGCTGAGTGTTCTAGGGCTAGAGCCATGGATTCTAGTGGACTAGTGCTGAGTGTTCTAGGACTAGAACCATGGATTCTAGTGGACTAGTGCTGAGTGTTCTAGGGCTAGAGCCAGGGATTCTAGTGGACTAGTGCTGAGTGTTCTAGTGCTATAGCCAGGGATTCTAGTGGACTAGTGCTGAGTGTTCTAGGGCTAGAGCCAGGGATTCTAGTGGACTAGTGCTGAGTGTTCTAGGGCTAGAGCCAGGGATTCTAGTGGACTAGTGCTGAGTGTTCTAGGGCCAGAGCCATGGATTCTAGTGGACTAGTGCTGGGACTAGAGCCATGGATTCTAGTGGACTAGTGCTGAGTGTTCTAGGACTAGAGCCAGGGATTCTAGTGGACTAGTGCTGAGTGTTCTAGGGCTAGAGCAATGGATTCTAGTGAACTAGTGCTGAGTGTTCTAGGACTAGAGGCAGGGATTCTAGTGGACTAGTGCTGAGTGTTCTAGTGCTAGAGCCAGGGATTCTAGTGGACTAGTGCTGAGTGTTCTAGGTCTAGAGCCATGAATTCTAGTGGACTAGTGCTTAGTGTTCTAGGGCTAGAGCCAGGGATTCTAGTGGACTAGTGCTGAGTGTTCTAGGACTAGAGCCAGGGATTCTAGTGGACTAGTGCTGAGTGTTCTAGGACAAGAACCATGGATTCTAGTGGACTAGTGCTGAGTGTTCTAGGGCTAGAGGCAGGGATTCTAGTGGACTAGTGCTGAGTGTTCTAGGTCTCGAGCCATGGATTCTAGTGGACTAGTGCTGAGTGTTCTAGTGCTATAGCCAGGGATTCTAGTGGACTAGTTCAGTGTGTTCTAGGGCTAGAGCCAAGGATTCTAGTGGACTAGTGCTGAGTGTTCTAGGTCTCGAGCCATGGATTCTAGTGGACTAGTGCTGAGTGTTCTAGGGCTAGAGCCAGGGATTCTAGTGGACTAGTTCAGTGTGTTCTAGGGCTAGAGGCAGGGATTCTAGTGGACTAGTGCTGAGTGTTCTAGGGCTAGAGCCAGGGATTCTAATGGACTAGTGCTGAGTGTTCTAGGTCTCGAGCCATGGATTCTAGTGGACTAGTGCTGAGTGTTCTAGGGCTAGAGCCAGGGATTCTAGTGGACTAGTGCTGAGTGTTCTAGGGCTAGAGCCAGGGATTCTAGTGGACTAGAGCTGAGTGTTCTAGGGCTAGAGCCAGGGATTCTAGTGGACTAGAGCTGAGTGTTCTAGGACTAGAGCCAGGGATTCTAGTGGACTAGTGCTGAGTGTACTAGGGCTAGAGCCAGGGATTCTAGTGGACTAGTGCTGAGTGTTCTAGTGCTAGAGCCAGGGATTCTAGTGGACTAGTGCTGAGTGTTCTAGGGCTAGAGCCAGGGATTCTAATGGACTAGTGCTGAGTGTTCTAGTGCTAGAGCCAGGGATTCTAGTGGACTAGTGCTGAGTGTTCTAGGGCTAGAGCCAGGGATTCTAATGGACTAGTGCTGAGTGTTCTAGGTCTCGAGCCATGGATTCTAGTGGACTAGTGCTGAGTGTTCTAGTGCTAGAGCCAGGGATTCTAGTGGACTAGTGCTGAGTGTTCTAGGGCTAGAGCCAGGGATTCTAGTGGACTAGAGCTGAGTGTTCTAGGGCTAGAGCCATGGATTCTAGTGGACTAGAGCTGAGTGTTCTAGGACTAGAGCCAGGGATTCTAGTGGACTAGTGCTGAGTGTACTAGGGCTAGAGCCAGGGATTCTAGTGGACTAGTGCTGAGTGCTAGAGCCAGGGATTCTAGTGGACTACATGGAGCTTCTCTGCTGTTTACATAAGACTGGAGCAGTGTGAAAATTACATTCAGATTTGCAAGGAGTTCTCAGCAAGCAACACGGGACAGTAACTGGTGCACGAGAAAACCCACTCCACCTACCACAAAACACATTGTTCCTCCACCCTGCTGCACGTGCAGGGCACAGATAGGGCTACAACCATATATACTATATACATAGACAAACACATTGTTCCTCCACCCTGCTGCACGTGCAGGGCACAGATCGGGCTACCACCATATATACTATATACATAGACAAACACCACTGCCTTCACCCTGCTCTAATCTTGGCCACTGCCCCAACCCTGGCCATTGCCCTGGCCTGCCCTAGCCTTATCCCTAACTCTAAGTCCCTAATCTAGGGTTAGGGCCATGACCAGGGTTAGGGCAATGGCCAGGATTAAGACACCCAATCTAAGTTAAAGGGTCAGCTACATGAGACTACCGCACAGTATGTGTGCAACAAATGAACTAACTCCATCTAGACCTCATCTTTCCACTCCCTGGTGAAGAATTTGTTTGAGCCATGCATAGCCAATGTTTATGTGTATCTACATGAACACTATAATTATTATTATAATAATTATTTGATATGCTCACCCACTGCATGTTGTAAATAGTCACATGATGCTGTTGAGTGTTGTGGGTGCACACCATAGATACATATTTACACAGCAGCTGCTTTTGGGATTTCTCCAAACACAAACAAATCCTGTATCAACCAGCACAGCTGTGTCCAGCAGTAATCAGCATGGACAACACCAGAGAAGACAGAGAAAGCAAGAGAGATCTCCTAAATGGGTGTACATATGCTCAGAGCACAGCTAACGCGAACTCGGGTCGTTTAGCGGCCCACTTCTAAGCCCAACCTGCAAGACAATGGTTTGCTAACTGAGAATAGGCGCTTACTAATGCTAAATGAGGCACACACATGTAGATGAATACCTTCCATATTTTTTTTAGATGGAGAACTGAAGATCTAATCTCGTGAGAGCTATGTAGTCGAAGAAGGAGCTAATCTTTCGAATGAGACTAATAAAGACCTGGCAGTCTCTCGAGGCAGGTTATGAAGGAGCAAGTTTCTCAAGGTGAACTAAGAAAGAACCAGCGCTGGCCTTCCAAGTATACATTGCCTGCTTTGATTTTATTCTATATTTCTTGGAAGTGTGTTCACTACAGAGACTAACTATAGGACACCCTTCATGGCGATAAGCTCCTTTTTTATCCTAAGTTGAGAATAAATCTTGCGACAGGCTCACTATTGGCATTCTCCACAAACCAGAAGTATGTAGGTCGGAAAGTGTTTTGAAACTTCACAGGCCGAGGAGGAGTTACCCACGCTAATAGAAGCGAGAGAAAAGGACTAGAAGTCCCCTGCAAATAGGCAGCAAGAAGCTCGTCTGGAAATTTTGGACACTCACACTGAAGCTAATAATAGATGTGCTCAATTAGTAAAATCCTTCCTTCAATGTTTCGTTGCCCAGGCGGTGCAGTTGCCAGGCGGTGCAGTTGCCAGGCGGTGCAGTTGCCAGGCGGTGCAGTTGCCAGGCAGTGCAGTTGCCCAGGCAGTGCAGTTGCCAGGCGGTGCAGTTGCCAGGCGGTGCAGTTGCCAGGCGGTGCAGTTGCCAGGCAGTGCAGTTGCCAGGCGGTGCAGTTGCCCGGCGGTGCAGTTGCCCAGGCAGTGCAGTTGCCAGGTAGTGCAGTTGCCAGGTGGTGCAGTTACCAGGCGGTGCAGTTGCCAGGCGGTGCAGTTGGCCAGGCAGTGCAGTTGCCCAGGCGGTGCAGTTGCCAGGCAGTGCAGTTGCCCAGTCGGTGCAGTTGCCAGGCAGTGCAGTTGCCCAGTCGGTGCAGTTGCCCAGGCAGTGCAGTTGCCAGGTGGTGCAGTTGCCAGGCGGTGCAGTTGCCAGGCGGTGCAGTTGCCAGGCGGTGCAGTTGCCAGGCAGTGCAGTTGCCCAGTCGGTGCAGTTGCCAGGCAGTGCAGTTGCCCAGTCGGTGCAGTTGCCAGGCAGTGCAGTTGCCCAGTCGGTGCAGTTGCCAGGCGGTGCAGTTGCCCAGGCAGTACAGTTGCCAGGCAGTGCAGTTGCCAGGCAGTGCAGTTGCCAGGCGGTGCAGTTGCCAGGCAGTGCAGCTAATATGCACGAGCATAGTCTGTACTCTTTTCAACAATAATTATAGATATCAGCACTGCACAGAGAAACACCATAATTATAAGGGTGCCTAACAATGACCGACTACATTTAACAACTTTATCTGCGCTAAACATCGAGAGGCTTAACAACCAGTAGTTTACAGTGTATGTTTTATAGAACTGCAGGGCACAGCATACACTTCAAAAATTATAATTAAAAAAATAAATTAAAAAAGGAAAAAGAGAAAGACAGAGAGGGCATTTTAGAAAAAAAGCCATGCTGGGAACATAGTTTTCATATTTGTTCCACTGCACTGGTGAGGTGTAGAGGGCATAGTGTCACAGACACCCCAGAGGAAAGTTGCTGCAAACTGAGGAGAGAGAACTAGCCGCATAGGCAGTAGAGGAGAGAGAACTTGATGCACCATCAGTAGAAGAGAGAGAACTGGCTTTATAGTTAGTAGAGGAGAGAGAACTGGCTGCACCGTCAGTAGAGGAGAGAGAGTTGGCTGCATAGTCAGTAGAGGAGAGAGAATTGGCTGTATAGTTAGTAGAAGAGAGAGAACTGGCTGCACCATCAGTAGAGGAGAGAGAACTGGCTGTATAGTTAGTAGAGGAGAGAGAACTGGCTGCACCGTCAGTAGAGGAGAGAGAGAGTTGGCTGCATAGTCGGTAGAGGAGAGAGAATTGTGGCTGTATAGTTAGTAGAGGAGAGAGAACTGGCTGCACCGTCAGTAGAGGAGAGAGAACTGGCTGCACCGTCAGTAGAGGAGAGAGAATTGGCTGTATAGTTAGTAGAAAAGAGAGAACTGGCTGCACCGTCAGTAGAGAGAGAGAACTGGCTGCACCGTCAGTAGAGGAGAGAGAACTGACTGCACAGGCACTAGAAGAGAGAGAACTGACTGCACAGGCACTAGAAGAGAGAGAACTGGCTGCACAGGCACTAGAAGAGAGAGAACTGACTGCATAGGCACTAGAAGAGAGAGAACTGACTGCACAGGCACTAGAAGAGAGAGAACTGACTGCACATGCACTAGAAGAGAGAGAACTGACTGCACATGCACTAGAAGAGAGAGAACTGACTGCACATGCACTAGAAGAGAGAGAACTGACTGCACAGACACTAGAAGACAGAGAACTGACTGCACAGGTACTAGAAGAGAGAGAACTGACTGCACAGGCACTAGAAGAGAGAGAACTGACTGCACAGGCACTAGAAGAGAGAGAACTGGCTGCACATGCACTAGAAGAGAGAGAACTGACTGCACATGCACTAGAAGAGAGAGAACTGACTGCACAGACACTAGAAGAGAGAGAACTGGCTGCACAGGCACTAGAAGAGAGAGAACTGACTGCATAGGCACTAGAAGAGAGAGAACTGACTGCACAGGCACTAGAAGAGAGAGAACTGACTGCACATGCACTAGAAGAGAGAGAACTGACTGCACAGACACTAGAAGAGAGAGAACTGACTGCACATGCACTAGAAGAGAGAGAACTGACTGCACAGGCACTAGAAGAGAGAGAACTGACTGCACAGGCACTAGAAGAGAGAGAACTGACTGCACAGGCACTAGAAGAGAGAGAACTGACTGCACATGCACTAGAAGAGAGAGAACTGACTGCACAGGCACTAGAAGAGAGAGAACTGACTGCACATGCACTAGAAGAGAGAGAACTGACTGCACATGCACTAGAAGAGAGAGAACTGACTGCACATGCACTAGAAGAGAGAGAACTGACTGCACATGCACTAGAAGAGAGAGAACTGACTGCACATGCACTAGAAGAGAGAGAACTGACTGCACAGGCACTAGAAGAGAGAGAACTGACTGCACAGACACTAGAAGAGAGAGAACTGACTGCACATGCACTAGAAGAGAGAGAACTGACTGCACAGACACTAGAAGAGAGAGAACTGACTGCACATGCACTAGAAGAGAGAGAACTGACTGCACAGGCACTAGAAGAGAGAGAACTGACTGCACAGGCACTAGAAGAGAGAGAACTGACTGCACAGGCACTAGAAGAGAGAGAACTGACTGCACAGGCACTAGAAGAGAGAGAACTGACTGCACAGGCACTAGAAGAGAGAGAACTGACTGCACATGCACTAGAAGAGAGAGAACTGACTGCACATGCACTAGAAGAGAGAGAACTGACTGCACATGCACTAGAAGAGAGAGAACTGACTGCACAGGCACTAGAAGAGAGAGAACTGACTGCACAGGCACTAGAAGAGAGAGAACTGACTGCACAGGCACTAGAAGAGAGAGAACTGACTGCACATGCACTAGAAGAGAGAGAACTGACTGCACATGCACTAGAAGAGAGAGAACTGACTGCACAGGCACTAGAAGAGAGAGAACTGACTGCACAGGCACTAGAAGAGAGAGAACTGACTGCACAGGCACTAGAAGAGAGAGAACTGACTGCACAGGCACTAGAAGAGAGAGAACTGACTGCACAGGCACTAGAAGAGAGAGAACTGACTGCACATGCACTAGAAGAGAGAGAACTGACTGCACAGACACTAGAAGAGAGAGAACTGACTGCACAGGCACTAGAAGAGAGAGAACTGACTGCACAGACACTAGAAGAGAGAGAACTGACTGCACATGCACTAGAAGAGAGAGAACTGACTGCATAGGCACTAGAAGAGAGAGAACTGACTGCACAGGCACTAGAAGAGAGAGAACTGACTGCACATGCACTAGAAGAGAGAGAACTGACTGCACAGGCACTAGAAGAGAGAGAACTGACTGCATAGGCACTAGAAGAGAGAGAACTGACTGCACAGGCACTAGAAGAGAGAGAACTGACTGCACAGACACTAGAAGAGAGAGAACTGACTGCACATGCACTAGAAGAGAGAGAACTGACTGCATAGGCACTAGAAGAGAGAGAACTGACTGCACAGACACTAGAAGAGAGAGAACTGACTGCACATGCACTAGAAGAGAGAGAACTGACTGCACAGGCACTAGAAGAGAGAGAACTGACTGCACAGGCACTAGAAGAGAGAGAACTGACTGCACAGGCACTAGAAGAGAGAGAACTGACTGCACAGGCACTAGAAGAGAGAGAACTGACTGCACAGGCACTAGAAGAGAGAGAACTGACTGCACAGGCACTAGAAGAGAGAGAACTGACTGCACATGCACTAGAAGAGAGAGAACTGACTGCACATGCACTAGAAGAGAGAGAACTGACTGCACAGGCACTAGAAGAGAGAGAACTGACTGCACAGGCACTAGAAGAGAGAGAACTGACTGCACAGGCACTAGAAGAGAGAGAACTGACTGCACATGCACTAGAAGAGAGAGAACTGACTGCACAGGCACTAGAAGAGAGAGAACTGACTGCACAGGCACTAGAAGAGAGAGAACTGACTGCACAGGCACTAGAAGAGAGAGAACTGACTGCACATGCACTAGAAGAGAGAGAACTGACTGCACAGGCACTAGAAGAGAGAGAACTGACTGCACAGGCACTAGAAGAGAGAGAACTGACTGTACATGCACTAGAAGAGAGAGAACTGACTGCACAGGCACTAGAAGAGAGAGAACTGACTGCACAGACACTAGAAGAGAGAGAACTGACTGCACATGCACTAGAAGAGAGAGAACTGACTGCACATGCACTAGAAGAGAGAGAACTGACTGTACATGCACTAGAAGAGAGAGAACTGACTGCACAGGCACTAGAAGAGAGAGAACTGACTGCACAGGCACTAGAAGAGAGAGAACTGACTGCACATGCACTAGAAGAGAGAGAACTGACTGCACAGGCACTAGAAGAGAGAGAACTGACTGCACAGGCACTAGAAGAGAGAGAACTGACTGCACAGGCACTAGAAGAGAGAGAACTGACTGCACATGCACTAGAAGAGAGAGAACTGACTGCACATGCACTAGAAGAGAGAGAACTGACTGCACAGGCACTAGAAGAGAGAGAACTGACTGCACATGCACTAGAAGAGAGAGAACTGACTGCACAGGCACTAGAAGAGAGAGAACTGACTGCACAGGCACTAGAAGAGAGAGAACTGACTGCACAGGCACTAGAAGAGAGAGAACTGACTGCACATGAACTAGAAGAGAGAGAACTGACTGCACAGGCACTAGAAGAGAGAGAACTGACTGCACAGGCACTAGAAGAGAGAGAACTGACTGCACAGGCACTAGAAGAGAGAGAACTGACTGCACAGGCACTAGAAGAGAGAGAACTGACTGCATAGGCACTAGAAGAGAGAGAACTGACTGCACAGGCACTAGAAGAGAGAGAACTGACTGCACATGCACTAGAAGAGAGAGAACTGACTGCACAGGCACTAGAAGAGAGAGAACTGACTGCACAGGCACTAGAAGAGAGAGAACTGACTGCACAGGCACTAGAAGAGAGAGAACTGACTGCACATGCACTAGAAGAGAGAGAACTGACTGCACAGGCACTAGAAGAGAGAGAACTGACTGCACATGCACTAGAAGAGAGAGAACTGACTGCACATGCACTAGAAGAGAGAGAACTGACTGCACAGGCACTAGAAGAGAGAGAACTGACTGCACAGGCACTAGAAGAGAGAGAACTGACTGCACATGCACTAGAAGAGAGAGAACTGACTGCACATGCACTAGAAGAGAGAGAACTGACTGCATAGGCACTAGAAGAGAGAGAACTGACTGCACATGCACTAGAAGAGAGAGAACTGACTGCACATGCACTAGAAGAGAGAGAACTGACTGCACAGGCACTAGAAGAGAGAGAACTGACTGCACAGGCACTAGAAGAGAGAGAACTGACTGCACAGGCACTAGAAGAGAGAGAACTGACTGCATAGGCACTAGAAGAGAGAGAACTGGCTGCACATGCACTAGAAGAGAGAGAACTGACTGCACATGCACTAGAAGAGAGAGAACTGACTGCACATGCACTAGAAGAGAGAGAACTGACTGCACATGCACTAGAAGAGAGAGAACTGACTGCACATGCACTAGAAGAGAGAGAACTGACTGCACAGACACTAGAAGAGAGAGAACTGACTGCATAGGCACTAGAAGAGAGAGAACTGGCTGCACATGCACTAGAAGAGAGAGAACTGACTGCATAGGCACTAGAAGAGAGAGAACTGACTGCACAGGCACTAGAAGAGAGAGAACTGACTGCACATGCACTAGAAGAGAGAGAACTGACTGCACATGCACTAGAAGAGAGAGAACTGACTGCACAGGCACTAGAAGAGAGAGAACTGACTGGACAGGCACTAGAAGAGAGAGAACTGACTGTACAGGCACTAGAAGAGAGAGAACTGACTGCACATGCACTAGAAGAGAGAGAACTGACTGCACAGGCACTAGAAGAGAGAGAACTGACTGCACAGACACTAGAAGAGAGAGAACTGACTGCACAGGCACTAGAAGAGAGAGAACTGACTGCACAGGCACTAGAAGAGAGAGAACTGACTGCACAGGCACTAGAAGAGAGAGAACTGACTGCACAGGCACTAGAAGAGAGAGAACTGGCTGCACAGGCACTAGAAGAGAGAGAACTGACTGCATAGGCACTAGAAGAGAGAGAACTGGCTGCACATGCACTAGAAGAGAGAGAACTGACTGCACAGGCACTAGAAGAGAGAGAACTGACTGCACAGGCACTAGAAGAGAGAGAACTGACTGCACAGGCACTAGAAGAGAGAGAACTGACTGCATAGGCACTAGAAGAGAGAGAACTGACTGCACATGCACTAGAAGAGAGAGAACTGACTGCACATGCACTAGAAGAGAGAGAACTGACTGCACAGGCACTAGAAGAGAGAGAACTGACTGCACAGGCACTAGAAGAGAGAGAACTGACTGTACAGGCACTAGAAGAGAGAGAACTGACTGCACATGCACTAGAAGAGAGAGAACTGACTGCACAGGCACTAGAAGAGAGAGAACTGACTGCACAGGCACTAGAAGAGAGAGAACTGACTGCACAGGCACTAGAAGAGAGAGAACTGACTGCACATGCACTAGAAGAGAGAGAACTGACTGCACAGGCACTAGAAGAGAGAGAACTGACTGCACAGGCACTAGAAGAGAGAGAACTGACTGTACAGGCACTAGAAGAGAGAGAACTGACTGCACATGCACTAGAAGAGAGAGAACTGACTGCACAGGCACTAGAAGAGAGAGAACTGACTGCACAGGCACTAGAAGAGAGAGAACTGACTGCATTGGCACTAGAAGAGAGAGAACTGACTGCACAGGCACTAGAAGAGAGAGAACTGACTGCACAGACACTAGAAGAGAGAGAACTGACTGCACAGGCACTAGAAGAGAGAGAACTGACTGCACAGGCACTAGAAGAGAGAGAACTGACTGCACAGGCACTAGAAGAGAGAGAACTGACTGCACAGGCACTAGAAGAGAGAGAACTGACTGCACAGGCACTAGAAGAGAGAGAACTGACTGCATAGACACTAGAAGAGAGAGAACTGACTGCACATGCACTAGAAGAGAGAGAACTGACTGCACAGGCACTAGAAGAGAGAGAACTGACTGCACATGCACTAGAAGAGAGAGAACTGACTGCACATGCACTAGAAGAGAGAGAACTGACTGCACAGGCACTAGAAGAGAGAGAACTGACTGCACAGGCACTAGAAGAGAGAGAACTGACTGCACAGGCACTAGAAGAGAGAGAACTGACTGCATAGGCACTAGAAGAGAGAGAACTGACTGCACAGGCACTAGAAGAGAGAGAACTGACTGCACATGCACTAGAAGAGAGAGAACTGACTGCACAGGCACTAGAAGAGAGAGAACTGACTGCACATGCACTAGAAGAGAGAGAACTGACTGCACAGGCACTAGAAGAGAGAGAACTGACTGCACAGGCACTAGAAGAGAGAGAACTGACTGCACAGGCACTAGAAGAGAGAGAACTGACTGCACATGCACTAGAAGAGAGAGAACTGACTGCACAGGCACTAGAAGAGAGAGAACTGACTGCACAGGCACTAGAAGAGAGAGAACTGACTGCACAGGCACTAGAAGAGAGAGAACTGACTGCACATGCACTAGAAGAGAGAGAACTGACTGCACAGGCACTAGAAGAGAGAGAACTGACTGCACATGCACTAGAAGAGAGAGAACTGACTGCACAGGTACTAGAAGAGAGAGAACTGACTGCACAGGCACTAGAAGAGAGAGAACTGACTGCACAGGCACTAGAAGAGAGAGAACTGACTGCACATGCACTAGAAGAGAGAGAACTGACTGCACAGGCACTAGAAGAGAGAGAACTGACTGCACAGGCACTAGAAGAGAGAGAACTGACTGCACAGGCACTAGAAGAGAGAGAACTGACTGCACAGGCACTAGAAGAGAGAGAACTGACTGCACAGGCACTAGAAGAGAGAGAACTGACTGCACATGCACTAGAAGAGAGAGAACTGACTGCACAGGCACTAGAAGAGAGAGAACTGACTGCACAGGCACTAGAAGAGAGAGAACTGACTGCACATGCACTAGAAGAGAGAGAACTGACTGCACATGCACTTGAAGAGAGAGAACTGACTGCACATGCACTAGAAGAGAGAGAACTGACTGCACATGCACTAGAAGAGAGAGAACTGACTGCATAGGCACTAGAAGAGAGAGAACTGACTGCACATGCACTAGAAGAGAGAGAACTGACTGCACAGGCACTAGAAGAGAGAGAACTGACTGCACATGCACTAGAAGAGAGAGAACTGACTGCACATGCACTAGAAGAGAGAGAACTGACTGCACATGCACTAGAAGAGAGAGAACTGACTGCACAGGCACTAGAAGAGAGAGAACTGACTGCACAGGCACTAGAAGAGAGAGAACTGACTGCACAGGCACTAGAAGAGAGAGAACTGACTGCACAGGCACTAGAAGAGAGAGAACTGGCTGCACATGCACTAGAAGAGAGAGAACTGACTGCACAGGCACTAGAAGAGAGAGAACTGACTGCACAAGTACTAGAAGAGAGAGAACTGACTGCACAGGCACTAGAAGAGAGAGAACTGACTGCACAGGCACTAGAAGAGAGAGAACTGACTGCACAGGCACTAGAAGAGAGAGAACTGAAGTAAAAGTTAAGAAGTCCTGCACATGCACTAGAAGAGAGAGAACTGACTGCACAGGCACTAGAAGAGAGAGAACTGACTGCACAGGCACTAGAAGAGAGAGAACTGACTGCACAGGCACTAGAAGAGAGAGAACTGACTGCACATGCACTAGAAGAGAGAGAACTGACTGCACAGGCACTAGAAGAGAGAGAACTGACTGCATAGGCACTAGAAGAGAGAGAAATGACTGCACAGGCACTAGAAGAGAGAGAACTGACTGCATAGGCACTAGAAGAGAGAGAACTGACTGTACAGGCACTAGAAGAGAGAGAACTGACTGCACAGGCACTAGAAGAGAGAGAACTGACTGCACAGGCACTAGAAGAGAGAGAACTGACTGCACAGGCACTAGAAGAGAGAGAACTGACTGCACAGGCACTAGAAGAGAGAGAACTGACTGCACAGGTACTAGAAGAGAGAGAACTGACTGCACAGGCACTAGAAGAGAGAGAACTGACTGCACAGGCACTAGAAGAGAGAGAACTGACTGCACAGGCACTAGAAGAGAGAGAACTGACTGCACATGCACTAGAAGAGAGAGAACTGACTGCACAGGCACTAGAAGAGAGAGAACTGACTGCACAGGCACTAGAAGAGAGAGAACTGACTGCACAGGCACTAGAAGAGAGAGAACTGACTGCACAGGCACTAGAAGAGAGAGAACTGACTGCACATGCACTAGAAGAGAGAGAACTGACTGCACAGGCACTAGAAGAGAGAGAACTGACTGTACAGGCACTAGAAGAGAGAGAACTGACTGCACAGGCACTAGAAGAGAGAGAACTGACTGCACATGCACTAGAAGAGAGAGAACTGACTGCACATGCACTAGAAGAGAGAGAACTGACTGCACAGGCACTAGAAGAGAGAGAACTGACTGCATAGGCACTAGAAGAGAGAGAACTGACTGCACAGGCACTAGAAGAGAGAGAACTGACTGCACATGCACTAGAAGAGAGAGAACTGACTGCACAGGCACTAGAAGAGAGAGAACTGACTGTACATGCACTAGAAGAGAGAGAACTGACTGCACAGGCACTAGAAGAGAGAGAACTGACTGCACATGCACTAGAAGAGAGAGAACTGACTGCACATGCACTAGAAGAGAGAGAACTGACTGCATAGGCACTAGAAGAGAGAGAACTGACTGCACAGGCACTAGAAGAGAGAGAACTGACTGCACAGGCACTAGAAGAGAGAGAACTGACTGCACAGGCACTAGAAGAGAGAGAACTGACTGCACAGGCACTAGAAGAGAGAGAACTGACTGCACAGGCACTAGAAGAGAGAGAACTGACTGCACATGCACTAGAAGAGAGAGAACTGACTGCACAGGCACTAGAAGAGAGAGAACTGACTGCACAGGCACTAGAAGAGAGAGAACTGACTGCACAGGCACTAGAAGAGAGAGAACTGACTGCACATGCACTAGAAGAGAGAGAACTGACTGCACAGGCACTAGAAGAGAGAGAACTGACTGCACATGCACTAGAAGAGAGAGAACTGACTGCACAGGCACTAGAAGAGAGAGAACTGACTGCACAGGCACTAGAAGAGAGAGAACTGACTGCACATGCACTAGAAGAGAGAGAACTGACTGCATAGGCACTAGAAGAGAGAGAACTGACTGCACAGACACTAGAAGAGAGAGAACTGACTGCACAGGCACTAGAAGAGAGAGAACTGACTGCACAGGCACTAGAAGAGAGAGAACTGACTGCACAGGCACTAGAAGAGAGAGAACTGACTGCGCAGACACTAGAAGAGAGAGAACTGACTGCACATGCACTAGAAGAGAGAGAACTGACTGCACAGGCACTAGAAGAGAGAGAACTGACTGCACAGACACTAGAAGAGAGAGAACTGACTGCACAGGCACTAGAAGAGAGAGAACTGACTGCACATGCACTAGAAGAGAGAGAACTGACTGCACAGGCACTAGAAGAGAGAGAACTGACTGCACAGGCACTAGAAGAGAGAGAACTGACTGCACAGGCACTAGAAGAGAGAGAACTGACTGCACAGGCACTAGAAGAGAGAGAACTGACTGCACATGCACTAGAAGAGAGAGAACTGACTGCACATGCACTAGAAGAGAGAGAACTGACTGCACAGGCACTAGAAGAGAGAGAACTGACTGCACAGGCACTAGAAGAGAGAGAACTGACTGCACATGCACTAGAAGAGAGAGAACTGACTGCACAGGCACTAGAAGAGAGAGAACTGACTGCACAGGCACTAGAAGAGAGAGAACTGACTGCACAGGCACTAGAAGAGAGAGAACTGACTGCACATGCACTAGAAGAGAGAGAACTGACTGCACAGGCACTAGAAGAGAGAGAACTGACTGCACAGACACTAGAAGAGAGAGAACTGACTGCACATGCACTAGAAGAGAGAGAACTGACTGCACAGGCACTAGAAGAGAGAGAACTGACTGCACAGGCACTAGAAGAGAGAGAACTGACTGCACAGGCACTAGAAGAGAGAGAACTGACTGCACATGCACTAGAAGAGAGAGAACTGACTGCACAGGCACTAGAAGAGAGAGAACTGACTGCACAGGCACTAGAAGAGAGAGAACTGACTGCACATGCACTAGAAGAGAGAGAACTGACTGCACAGGCACTAGAAGAGAGAGAACTGACTGCACATGCACTAGAAGAGAGAGAACTGACTGCACAGGCACTAGAAGAGAGAGAACTGACTGCACAGGCACTAGAAGAGAGAGAACTGACTGCACATGCACTAGAAGAGAGAGAACTGACTGCACATGCACTAGAAGAGAGAGAACTGACTGCACATGCACTAGAAGAGAGAGAACTGACTGCACAGGCACTAGAAGAGAGAGAACTGACTGCACAGGCACTAGAAGAGAGAGAACTGACTGCACAGACACTAGAAGAGAGAGAACTGACTGCACAGGCACTAGAAGAGAGAGAACTGACTGCACAGGCACTAGAAGAGAGAGAACTGACTGCACAGGCACTAGAAGAGAGAGAACTGACTGCATAGGCACTAGAAGAGAGAGAACTGACTGCACAGACACTAGAAGAGAGAGAACTGACTGCACAGGCACTAGAAGAGAGAGAACTGTCTGCACAGGCACTAGAAGAGAGAGAACTGACTGCACAGGCACTAGAAGAGAGAGAACTGACTGCACATGCACTAGAAGAGAGAGAACTGACTGCACAGGCACTAGAAGAGAGAGAACTGACTGCACAGGCACTAGAAGAGAGAGAACTGACTGCACATGCACTAGAAGAGAGAGAACTGACTGCATAGGCACTAGAAGAGAGAGAACTGACTGCATAGGCACTAGAAGAGAGAGAACTGACTGCACAGGCACTAGAAGAGAGAGAACTGACTGCACAGGCACTAGAAGAGAGAGAACTGACTGCACAGGCACTAGAAGAGAGAGAACTGACTGCACATGCACTAGAAGAGAGAGAACTGACTGCACAGGCACTAGAAGAGAGAGAACTGACTGCACAGGCACTAGAAGAGAGAGAACTGACTACACATGCACTAGAAGAGAGAGAACTGACTGCACATGCACTAGAAGAGAGAGAACTGACTGCACAGGCACTAGAAGAGAGAGAACTGACTGCACAGGACACTAGAAGAGAGAGAACTGACTGCACAGGCACTAGAAGAGAGAGAACTGACTGAACATGCACTAGAAGAGAGAGAACTGACTGCACAGGCACTAGAAGAGAGAGAACTGACTGCACAGGCACTAGAAGAGAGAGAACTGACTGCACAGGCACTAGAAGAGAGAGAACTGACTGCACATGCACTAGAAGAGAGAGAACTGACTGCACAGGCACTAGAAGAGAGAGAACTGACTGCACAGGCACTAGAAGAGAGAGAACTGACTGCACATGCACTAGAAGAGAGAGAACTGACTGCATAGGCACTAGAAGAGAGAGAACTGACTGCACAGGCACTAGAAGAGAGAGAACTGGCTGCACATGCACTAGAAGAGAGAGAACTGACTGCATAGGCACTAGAAGAGAGAGAACTGACTGCATAGGCACTAGAAGAGAGAGAACTGACTGCACAGGCACTAGAAGAGAGAGAACTGACTGCACAGGCACTAGAAGAGAGAGAACTGACTGCACAGGCACTAGAAGAGAGAGAACTGACTGCACAGGCACTAGAAGAGAGAGAACTGACTGCACAGGCACTAGAAGAGAGAGAACTGACTGCACAGGCACTAGAAGAGAGAGAACTGACTGCACAGGCACTAGAAGAGAGAGAACTGACTGCACATGCACTAGAAGAGAGAGAACTGACTGCACAGGCACTAGAAGAGAGAGAACTGACTGCACAGGCACTAGAAGAGAGAGAACTGACTGCACAGGCACTAGAAGAGAGAGAACTGACTGCACAGGCACTAGAAGAGAGAGAACTGACTGCACAGGCACTAGAAGAGAGAGAACTGACTGCACAGGCACTAGAAGAGAGAGAACTGACTGCACAGGCACTAGAAGAGAGAGAACTGACTGCACATGCACTAGAAGAGAGAGAACTGACTGCACAGGCACTAGAAGAGAGAGAACTGACTGCACAGGCACTAGAAGAGAGAGAACTGACTGCACAGGCACGAGAAGAGAGAGAACTGACTGCATAGGCACTAGAAGAGAGAGAACTGACTGCACAGGCACTAGAAGAGAGAGAACTGACTGCACAGGCACTAGAAGAGAGAGAACTGACTGCACATGCACTAGAAGAGAGAGAACTGACTGCACAGGCACTAGAAGAGAGAGAACTGACTGCACAGGCACTAGAAGAGAGAGAACTGACTGCACAGGCACTAGAAGAGAGAGAACTGACTGCACAGGCACTAGAAGAGAGAGAACTGACTGCACAGGCACTAGAAGAGAGAGAACTGACTGCACAGGCACTAGAAGAGAGAGAACTGACTGCACAGGCACTAGAAGAGAGAGAACTGACTGCACAGGCACTAGAAGAGAGAGAACTGACTGCACATGCACTAGAAGAGAGAGAACTGACTGCACAGGCACTAGAAGAGAGAGAACTGACTGCACATGCACTAGAAGAGAGAGAACTGACTGCACAGGCACTAGAAGAGAGAGAACTGACTGCACAGACACTAGAAGAGAGAGAACTGACTGCACAGGCACTAGAAGAGAGAGAACTGACTGCACAGGCACTAGAAGAGAGAGAACTGACTGCACAGGCACTAGAAGAGAGAGAACTGACTGCACAGGCACTAGAAGAGAGAGAACTGACTGCACAGGCACTAGAAGAGAGAGAACTGACTGCACAGTCACTAGAAGAGAGAGAACTGACTGCACAGGCACTAGAAGAGAGAGAACTGACTGCACAGGCACTAGAAGAGAGAGAACTGACTGCACAGACACTAGAAGAGAGAGAACTGACTGCACAGGCACTAGAAGAGAGAGAACTGACTGCACAGGCACTAGAAGAGAGAGAACTGACTGCACAGGCACTAGAAGAGAGAGAACTGACTGCACAGGCACTAGAAGAGAGAGAACTGCTGCACAGGCACTAGAAGAGAGAGAACTGACTGCACAGGCACTAGAAGAGAGAGAACTGACTGCACATGCACTAGAAGAGAGAGAACTGACTGCACAGACACTAGAAGAGAGAGAACTGACTGCACAGGCACTAGAAGAGAGAGAACTGACTGCACAGGCACTAGAAGAGAGAGAACTGACTGCACAGGCACTAGAAGAGAGAGAACTGACTGCACAGACACTAGAAGAGAGAGAACTGACTGCACAGGCACTAGAAGAGAGAGAACTGACTGCACAGGCACTAGAAGAGAGAGAACTGACTGGACAGACACTAGAAGAGAGAGAACTGACTGCACATGCACTAGAAGAGAGAGAACTGACTGCACAGGCACTAGAAGAGAGAGAACTGGCTGCACATGCACTAGAAGAGAGAGAACTGACTGCACATGCACTAGAAGAGAGAGAACTGACTGCACAGGCACTAGAAGAGAGAGAACTGACTGCACAGGCACTAGAAGAGAGAGAACTGACTGCACAGGCACTAGAAGAGAGAGAACTGACTGCACAGGCACTAGAAGAGAGAGAACTGACTGCACAGGCACTAGAAGAGAGAGAACTGACTGCACAGGCACTAGAAGAGAGAGAACTGACTGCACAGGCACTAGAAGAGAGAGAACTGACTGCACAGACACTAGAAGAGAGAGAACTGACTGCACAGGCACTAGAAGAGAGAGAACTGACTGCACAGGCACTAGAAGAGAGAGAACTGACTGGACAGGCACTAGAAGAGAGAGAACTGACTGCACAGGCACTAGAAGAGAGAGAACTGACTGCACAGGAACTAGAAGAGAGAGAACTGACTGCACAGGCACTAGAAGAGAGAGAACTGACTGCACAGGCACTAGAAGAGAGAGAACTGACTGCACAAGCACTAGAAGAGAGAGAACTGACTGCACATGCACTAGAAGAGAGAGAACTGACTGCACAGGCACTAGAAGAGAGAGAACTGACTGCACAGACACTAGAAGAGAGAGAACTGACTGCACAGGCACTAGAAGAGAGAGAACTGACTGCACAGGCACTAGAAGAGAGAGAACTGGCTGCACATGCACTAGAAGAGAGAGAACTGACTGCACATGCACTAGAAGAGAGAGAACTGACTGCACAGGCACTAGAAGAGAGAGAACTGACTGCACAGGCACTAGAAGAGAGAGAACTGACTGCACAGGCACTAGAAGAGAGAGAACTGACTGCACAGGCACTAGAAGAGAGAGAACTGGCTGCACAGGCACTAGAAGAGAGAGAACTGACTGCACATGCACTAGAAGAGAGAGAACTGACTGCACAGGCACTAGAAGAGAGAGAACTGACTGCACAGGCACTAGAAGAGAGAGAACTGACTGCACAGGCACTAGAAGAGAGAGAACTGACTGCACAGGCACTAGAAGAGAGAGAACTGACTGCACAGGCACTAGAAGAGAGAGAACTGACTGCACAGGCACTAGAAGAGAGAGAACTGACTGCACAGGCACTAGAAGAGAGAGAACTGACTGCACAGGCACTAGAAGAGAGAGAACTGACTGCACAGACACTAGAAGAGAGAGAACTGACTGGACAGACACTAGAAGAGAGAGAACTGACTGCACATGCACTAGAAGAGAGAGAACTGACTGCACAGGCACTAGAAGAGAGAGAACTGACTGCACAGGCACTAGAAGAGAGAGAACTGACTGCACAGGCACTAGAAGAGAGAGAACTGACTGCACAGGCACTAGAAGAGAGAGAACTGACTGCACAGACACTAGAAGAGAGAGAACTGACTGCACAGACACTAGAAGAGAGAGAACTGACTGCACAGGCACTAGAAGAGAGAGAACTGACTGCACAGGCACTAGAAGAGAGAGAACTGACTGCACAGGCACTAGAAGAGAGAGAACTGACTGCACAGGCACTAGAAGAGAGAGAACTGACTGCACAGGCACTAGAAGAGAGAGAACTGACTGCACAGGCACTAGAAGAGAGAGAACTGACTGCACAGGCACTAGAAGAGAGAGAACTGACTGCACAGGCACTAGAAGAGAGAGAACTGACTGCACAGGAACTAGAAGAGAGAGAACTGACTGCACAGGCACTAGAAGAGAGAGAACTGACTGCACAGGCACTAGAAGAGAGAGAACTGACTGCACATGCACTAGAAGAGAGAGAACTGACTGCACAGGCACTAGAAGAGAGAGAACTGACTGCACAGGCACTAGAAGAGAGAGAACTGACTGCACAGGCACTAGAAGAGAGAGAACTGACTGCACAGGCACTAGAAGAGAGAGAACTGACTGCACAGGCACTAGAAGAGAGAGAACTGACTGCACAGGCACTAGAAGAGAGAGAACTGACTGCACAGGCACTAGAAGAGAGAGAACTGACTGCACAGGCACTAGAAGAGAGAGAACTGACTGCACAGGCACTAGAAGAGAGAGAACTGACTGCACAGGCACTAGAAGAGAGAGAACTGACTGCACAGGCACTAGAAGAGAGAGAACTGACTGCACAGGCACTAGAAGAGAGAGAACTGACTGCACAGGCACTAGAAGAGAGAGAACTGACTGCACAGGCACTAGAAGAGAGAGAACTGACTGCACAGGCACTAGAAGAGAGAGAACTGACTGCACAGGCACTAGAAGAGAGAGAACTGACTGCACAGGCACTAGAAGAGAGAGAACTGACTGCACAGGCACTAGAAGAGAGAGAACTGACTGCACAGGCACTAGAAGAGAGAGAACTGACTGCACAGGCACTAGAAGAGAGAGAACTGACTGCACAGGCACTAGAAGAGAGAGAACTGACTGCACAGGCACTAGAAGAGAGAGAACTGACTGCACAGGCACTAGAAGAGAGAGAACTGACTGCACAGGCACTAGAAGAGAGAGAACTGACTGCACAGGCACTAGAAGAGAGAGAACTGACTGCACAGGCACTAGAAGAGAGAGAACTGACTGCACAGGCACTAGAAGAGAGAGAACTGACTGCACATGCACTAGAAGAGAGAGAACTGACTGCACAGGCACTAGAAGAGAGAGAACTGACTGCACAGGCACTAGAAGAGAGAGAACTGACTGCACAGGCACTAGAAGAGAGAGAACTGACTGCACAGGCACTAGAAGAGAGAGAACTGACTGCACAGGCACTAGAAGAGAGAGAACTGACTGCACAGGCACTAGAAGAGAGAGAACTGACTGCACAGGCACTAGAAGAGAGAGAACTGACTGCACAGGCACTAGAAGAGAGAGAACTGACTGCACATGCACTAGAAGAGAGAGAACTGACTGCACAGGCACTAGAAGAGAGAGAACTGACTGCACAGGCACTAGAAGAGAGAGAACTGACTGCACAGGCACTAGAAGAGAGAGAACTGACTGCACAGGCACTAGAAGAGAGAGAACTGACTGCACAGGCACTAGAAGAGAGAGAACTGACTGCACAGGCACTAGAAGAGAGAGAACTGACTGCACAGGCACTAGAAGAGAGAGAACTGACTGCACAGACACTAGAAGAGAGAGAACTGACTGCACAGGCACTAGAAGAGAGAGAACTGACTGCACAGGCACTAGAAGAGAGAGAACTGACTGCACAGGCACTAGAAGAGAGAGAACTGACTGCACAGGCACTAGAAGAGAGAGAACTGACTGCACAGGCACTAGAAGAGAGAGAACTGACTGCACAGCACTAGAAGAGAGAGAACTGACTGCACAGGCACTAGAAGAGAGAGAACTGACTGCACAGGACACTAGAAGAGAGAGAACTGACTGCACAGGCACTAGAAGAGAGAGAACTGACTGCACAGGCACTAGAAGAGAGAGAACTGACTGCACAGGACACTAGAAGAGAGAGAACTGACTGCACAGGACACTAGAAGAGAGAGAACTGACTGCACAGGCACTAGAAGAGAGAGAACTGACTGCACAGGCACTAGAAGAGAGAGAACTGACTGCACAGGCACTAGAAGAGAGAGAACTGACTGCACAGGCACTAGAAGAGGAGAGAACTGACTGCACAGGCACTAGAAGAGAGAGAACTGACT